>VWZL01002484.1:0-175064 GCA_013396915.1 Stercorarius parasiticus
ATAAAATAAATAATAAATACATAATAAAAATGTATTATTTGCAGATATAAGGTATGGTATGACCTCACTATTTCCTGTACTTACCCATATATTTCTGGAAAGACATTCCTTTACATTTTATGTTAAAACACAGTAATCTCTTGTTTTCACTGTGCTGATTGCAGGCGTCATCCCAGGATGTGTCCCATGAGGAATCCTGGGGGAGGCTGGAAGCTTTGCAATGCTCTAGTGGATTTGCCTCATGTCCCATTTCCAAATTAAGTAGGTTCTAGCTGAAGCCAAAGTTTTTACCTTCAGATCTGTAAATCTGCACAAAGTCAAAACAGGAAAAAAAAAAGCCTGCTTTGCACATGAAGAATCCTGTGGATATCAGGTTGGGCAAGACCATACATAAGAAACCCAGCCAAGACCATGCTATGGACTTACCTAAAAAGGTACTGTAAACAGTGCTGTGCAGTGCAACCTGAGAAGTCCGTAATTATATTATTTAATTATTCATAACGACAGCTGTCAAGGCAGTACATTCAATGTGTTAAATTGTGCTTGCAGTAAGGGTAACTTCACTTCTGCTTATGCAGTGAGATATCTCTTGTACTTGCCAGCATATGATTTCAGAAGGCTTCACAAGAAGTATCCCTGAGGACATTCTGCATCTGATCTCATGTCACTCAAGAATCTTACTCTTTTCCACTGAAACATAGAAATATATAGTTATGGAAGAAAGGAAAGAAAATTCTGATAGTTCCAAAAATAAATACATTATAAAAAATGAATGAAGCATTTCACTTTTAGCTGGAGGACCTGTATAGTACATCTGTTTCAGCTGCTATCACAATATTAGTTGATTCTTTCCAGGCAATGACAGTGTGTTTTGTTTTCTGGGAATTCAAAAAGGATAGCCTCTGATGAACCCAAAATTTTTAGGGTGATCATAAAAAATAGCCTTCTTGGAAAACACTATTCAGCATGCCAGCAGTATGTAGCTTCATGAGCCTTTACATTTCTAACAGACTGGGATCTGATCCTACTGAATTCAGCAGATCTGACTTTAGTAGCACTAGCAGGGCAAGTTCAGGTGAGCCACTTGATGTGCAGTTACATATTCAGCCCCTCTGAAATCACTAATGTTTATCTGCACTAAAAATACCACCAACAGGGCTCAACATGTCATTTTCAAGCAACGTTTTCAATCTCTCAACAAGCATAGTGTCTATGAAATTGTTCTTCTCCCTAGCATTCCCCTTCTCCTTGAGGACCACTTACGCATTTAAGTGTGATTTAGTTTGGAATGACATACCTGCAGGTCAAAGAACAGACTGAAGGGGTTAAAACAGACATAAATCAGAATGAAACACGTGGCTCTGTAGAAGGCTCAATTGGATAAAACAAACCATGTATCCATTTGTGCACAGCATGTCTCTCCCAGATGAGCAGAGTTGAGAAAACAGGCTTCATAGACAGAACAAGTGTTGTCTATTGACGTACGTAATAAATCATCAGTCTAGAGAATTTGTCAATAAAATGCTGCCCTAAACATCCATATGTCTGTGGCGTTAGGCTCATGTTGTTGCAACTAAATGAGATCTCAACCAACACAGAATGAAAAAAAGTGGAGCTTAAAGTGGCAGCAGATCAGTTTGTGAAAAACAGACGTTTTATCTCCAGCTCTGTTTCAGAGCATTTTGGAGAATGTATGGTCATTTATGAGAACAAAGAAAAGCAGCTTATACTATGCATGCCTATTAAAAATCTACACAGGCATTGGGAAAGCTCTTCTAACAAATTCAGACCACCTACACTGTTCCCAAATACGTAACTAACTTTGGCTATGCCTACAGTGCAGGTCACTCTGGTAGATGGTGGGACAGAATGCTAAATGCAATGATGCAGGGGGCAGCTGAGCTGGATTCTGGTTTCAGCTCTGCTTCTGCATTGCCGAGTGGTTGTGAGCAAGTCACGTTTGTTTCCCCACTGATATTTAATGTGTGTTTCCACTTAGGCTGTGTTCACCTAGGGTCATGTGTTTGTGCAGTGTCTACATTGTATTTGGCACTACGATACAAACAAGAAGTATCAAAGAACATCCAAGAAAGTGGTGAGTTAAACACCATGACAGGAAAGCAAGTTTCTGAGGAACTAAAGCAAGTTGTATATTCTAGGTGAAAGTGATATTTATTATGCAAGAGAAAGCCAGAATTTATTCAGAAATAAATATATTTCGCCCTCTTACTGCTTAAGATAATCTATAAAGGCCACTAATCTCACTCTAGTTACTATAAATTGTCATAAATTCAAACCTATTTACTGCCTGATACTTTCTGTCATGATTCATACTGCAATACACGGATAGCTAAATCAGAAATAAATAGCATCATTCAAATTAACTCTTAGAAATCCAAAAGGTGTAAAAATTTGATGTATTTAACATAATACTCTATTTGGTTCAAGCAAATATGTGTTATCTCACAAAGTTTATATCTAAGGGATTCCTGTGTGGAAAAGAAGGTTCTTTTGTGATTTTTTTCTCATTGAGATACTCCTCCATCTTTTTTTTTTTTTTTTTTTTTTTTCAGAGGTCAACTTATAGACAAAACCAGAACTGCTGATTTTCCGAAGTGGACATTATGTTTCTTGAAGGATTTAGGGGAAGTGAGTTAGAAAGAAGGGAGTAGATGCTTGTAACTTATCATGGGAAGAACAAAGAGGTAAGGATAACTGCTTAGCACTGGAAGAAACTCAAACAATATCTTTCTAAGTACTGTATGGAAATAGTGTATGAAGAGGAAACATCAAGTTTTCAACACAATCCTAGCAGAATTGAACTCCAAAGAACAAATGGACTGTGTGAAAGCAGGTCGAGCAGACTGTTTGCAATGGCCTGCCGTTGCTAATTCACACCCACATGGTTTTGTGTAGTATAATGTGGAGGTGACTAAAGAATGCTTAGGATTCTAAATTTCAAACTCTGACTTTCAGAGGCGGCCAACAGTTTTGTGGGCACTTAAGTCTGTTGTCAGTAGGAATTGCAGCTACACATCATTGTTAATAGATGTGATAAACTCTTAATGAAGCTAACACACCAGTGAACAGTTCCCAACTGAAATATTTGAAATTGTACTTTGGAATACAAAGACAATATGCCTAACTATGAAGAGCAGCTGCTTTGGAAATGTTAAAGTCTGGAGGCTAGTTTTTTTCTGCTGCTGCACATACATGTGTGTGTGTGAGAGTGTGTGTGTGTGTGCATGAGCATGTATAAAGGCAGAGAGAGAAGGGAGGAGGGAGAGAGGGACAGAGGGGAAGATTCTTGCAAAGGGTAATTCAGAACACCTATTTACTGGGTTTCTAGAATCATGTAAGTATTCCACAGAATAGCAGACAGCTGATAGAAAATCACTAGACCGGAACAGTCCAGTTTTTTTATTGTTCATGGATAATTTACCACCTAGGCTTGTTGTGATTTTTCCTCTTATTATCTACTATTCCTGATTTCCACGCCGTTTGTTATTTTCATGCAATTGCATACTATTGAATTTGGAACATAACACATTAGAGAGAGGAAAATAAATTACAATCAAAGCAAGAAAATTCAAATGAGGAAGTTAAATGTTAAAAACTACAACGCACTTCTGTCCCAACTCTTTTGATACCACAGAACAAGAAAGAGTAAATTAAAATTAAAACGGCAAGAAAAGTAAAACTGCTCAATGATTTCTACTTTCCTCGTGTGTTAATAATTCGCCTATGGAAATAATTGATACAAGACTACATCAAAACAAATAAGCTTGGAAGCTAAACTAATGCAGACACTCACATGTAAAACACACAGAATAACCAGAATTTCAAAATATGTTTGGAAGAAAATTAAATACTCAGTCTGAAGGGAATGAGCCAATGTATCACAGGTGAAAACTCAAGATAAATTCACCATTTTTAAAATGAGTCTGTAACAGAGTATTGCTTTATTTTCACAGTTATGAAAAGGAGATATAAAGGAATGTGAGAAGATGTTTCTAACCACAAAAAGAGCTACGAGCTAAAAGGACAACAGGATTGAAAACCAGACTGTGAGCTGTCTGTTTTCTTTCTGTTTAAAGCTCTTGCATTTTATCCTTCTATCAGATAGCTACACATATTTGTTCTGGACAGGTTTTTTGACAAGGACATTGTGGACTAAAAGCATCATACTATATTTTTTATTTTTGCAGCACATGCACTCCATCCTCATCACTTTAGGGTAGTTTTGCTCTCCAGCAGAATGCTGCAGGTTTTAATCACAAGTCGACTCTGATACTCAGTATGAGACCAAAATAAATACACCACCAGCGGGAACACTTTTCAGAGAGGAGAAGGGGGATTCCTGTTTGTCATAACTAATGATGGTGATCAAAGCCAACCAGGTGCTCACACTGACCCTGAGCTTTGATCATTTACTATACTTGCCAATATCTGAGCCTGGGAGTGAGTTGCCCTAATGGCCTCTGATTACATTAGTGGCATATGGCAGGAAAAAGGAGCAGAAGATAAGAAGCAGCAAGAAGCAGAGGGTTAAATCTAGCTATGCAGCATGTTTAAGTCTAAAAACCTCTGGGCAATTGAAGTAAGCTCATATTCAAAGCTTTTCACACACTGTACATGTTAATGTTATTGAAATACTCAGTAGGCCTTTCATGAAAGCTGGTCCCAAAGGGCAATGACATGATTCTTTACTCACCTTTGAGTAATTACTCATATGAGTAGACTTGATAGTTTCAAAGGGTTTTTGTGTCTGTGTGTGAGAGAGCGCTCTTGTGAAGTCTATGAAGCTTCTGACTCCTCAAAGGTACATATTAATGCTACATTTTTATACATTATAGTTATTTCTACTGAATTGAATGTCTTTCACCCATTGATGGACAATGGTGTTCATGATAGCCACTACTGTACAATCCCTCAACTGCGGACTATGATGCAGTCAGACTAAAAATGCTATTTATCTTGCTAACATTAGTTTCTCATTAGTTCTAAAGATGGATTATGTGATAGTGTTGATAGCTAAAGGCATTTTGGGCAGACATAAGTGAATCTTTCTGAAAACAGTTTTCTTTTGTCTGTGCCAGCACTTGAACAATTTTAAGTACAGGAGCAGTAATTTTAAATGTACAGATATAATTTCTTAGCGCAGCAAGGTTGTCCAACTGCTGTGCACATTTCAGATGTTCTCCAAACACATTGCAGCCAGAGAGAATAAACGTAGCAGGTGACATTATTATATGGGCCAGAAGCTGAGATAATTATTTAATTCACATCCTAGGAAAAAGCAATGATAAGAAAAAAGAGCTCTGGTAGAATCTTTGTAAGATTCTTCTTCACAAAGTTCAGAGAGGACCAAGAACACCAGTGCCCTATTTTTCTTTCCAGAAAAGCGTAGTCTTTCCTCAGCACTTTAACAAGGCAAGAATTCAAGGATGTGTTTTTTATAAAAGAAAGAAATTTCAGCCTTCAAATACCTGCATTTCTCAGCATGGCAAAGTTTGGGGTTTTTTCTGTGCTATGCTCTCCCTGTTGTAAGCAAGAACAAGAGAGGGTAATCAAAGTTACTTGCTTCTACTGAAAACTGGAATTCTATTATCATTAAATGTTTTTCATATCTGTTGGTCCACTTATAATCATCATCAGCAGCATTAAAACATTCCCTCTGACTGAAATAATGTCAGTGAAGATAAACCAGATAAACCAAGCAGCCACAGTGGCCCAAATATCTACCCTGCTGATGTAATTTCGCAAGATTACTATTTTACACAAAATTTAGCTGTCAGTGTTTATTCAGCATAACCCTGACTGTTAAAAGCCTGTTAACAGGATACATTTGATCTTCTCTACTAATGTACAGACTTGGTATCTACATTTCCCTACACCAGTTCAGAAGCTTTTGGACTGCTTGCTACTACTGATGCTCCAAATGTCTGGCTTTTCTGTAGTAACTGCTTTTAAAAGTGGAAAAGAAAGTCCCCGTAGTTTCCTTTCCTCTCAGCATTTGTATGTTTACACTAATAAACTTTTGACAGTAGCTGCCACTGTACATCAGTTCTGCTGCCAGGGGAATAAAGGAAAATTTTAATATGGAATTATGGTTAAAACAGAGAATTCAGCTGAGATCACACACTTTCAGTGACAAAACCGTAGATGAATGCATTCACAAATAGATGGTTGATGTTCAATATCACAAATAACAATAAAATGAAAGAATGTTTTGGTCTTCCTTTGAAGTGCCTTTACTATGCAAATGATCTGCTTTAGGCTTAATTCTACAGACAGTTCCCTTGTTGCATATTCGTGTGGCGTCAGAAGCCAGAGTGCTGTATCACAAGTTGGTATTTTCATGGTGTCAGAATGCACCTCATCTAATTCCATGTCACAGTAAATTACGGGTGTCTGGGTCCTGCAGCATTTGCAGCTTTAAAAAGCCAAACTATGCAATTGTGGCGTGTACTAGGTGGTACCATGGAGCTCTGACCTTGATATGTAATTTAAGTAACTTTCAATGCATTAACAGTAACTGATGGAAGTATTTAGTAGTGTCACAAGCAATAGAGGAGATATAATCTCTCTTATATTTTACAAACTGGAGTTCTGCTATGAAGTATAAAGTAAAGCTGATACAGTGTTATACGGAAAGCAGGCTGGCATAATGTCCTCCATAAGCTTCTACTATAGTGTTATGTATATCCTTCTGTTGGTATGTTCATGATTTTCAGGGTTATAAATGGAACATCCAAAAAATGCCACAGAGGCTGAATGAATTCTCCAACTATTCCTATGCATATGCCTTAATTTATGTCACATTAAAGATAGCAACACTTGTGGTACTTTGTAAAAATATTTATTTTGTGTCCAGGGAAATCAGGGCAGATCCAAGCTCTGTCTATGGCAATAAAATAAATATTTTTCCCCTCAACCAACTGGCTTCACAAATACCATCATCCATGGTGTTGTGGTTTAACCCTAGCCGGCAACTTGGTCCCTGCAGCCATTCGCTCACTCCCCCCTCCTACCCCAGTAGTGTAGGGTGAAAAAGGAAAAACTCGTGAATTGAGATATTTTAATAGAACAGTAACAGAAAAAATTAATAATAACAATAACAATAACAACAATAGTAATGGTAAGAGAACATACAAAATGAGTGGCGCAATTCAATTGGTCACCACCCCATGATCGATTGTCCAGCCCATCTCAAGCAGCAATTGCGGATTCCTGTCCCCCGGCCCAATGTCTATTTATATACTGAGCATGATGTCTATGGTATGGAATAATCCTTTAGCCGGCTTGTCCTGTCTGTGCTCCCTCTCAGCTCCTATGGGAAATTGAATAAGTCCTTGACTTAATACAAGCATTACTTAGCAACAACTAAATGAATATATGTTATCAACATTATCCTCATACGAAATCACACAGCAGCTACTAGTAAGAAAATTAACTTTATCCCAGTTGAAACCAGGACACACGGCATAAATTTTTACTGTTGTCATGGTTTCATTTAGGATAGAGTTAACTTTCTTACTAGCAGCTGGTGTGGTGCTGTGTTCTGGATTTGGGATGGGAGAGCGTGTCAATAGCACACTGGTGTTTTCCATTGTTCCTAACCAGTCAAGGCTTTTTCTGGTCCTCACACCACCGCACCAGCGAGTAGGCTGGGGGTGCACAAGAAGTTGGGAGGAGACGCAGCTGGGAAAATTGACCCCAACTGACCAAAGGAATATTCCATGCCATATGACATCATGCTCAGTATATAAAGCTGGGGGAAAAAGAAGGAAGGGGAGGATGTTCGGCCTGATGACGTTTGTCTTCCCAAATAACTGTTACGTGTGATGGAGCCCTGCTTTCCTGGAGATGGCTGAACACCTGCCTGCCCATGGGAAGCAGTGAATGAATTCCTTGTTTTTCTTTGCTTGCATGCGCGGCTTTTGCTCTACCTATTAAACTGTCTTTATCTCAACCCATTACTTTTTCCTCAATTTTAGTCTGCTGATTCTCTCCCCCGTCCAAACTGGAGGGAGTGAGTGAGTAGCTGCATGGTTCTAGTTGCTGGCTGGGGTTAAACCACAACAACTGTCTCCTATATACTAAAAAAAAAAAAAAAAATAAACACAAAACCAACCCACCTGCTTTTTTATTGTAAGCATTTTTATTGTGAAGCATCACCATCGTAGGTCAAAGGTGATAGGTTAAAGAAGCAGTTTTAACTTGGCTTAATGAAAATGCTTAAGGTCATTGGAACACATATCATATTTTCCTGTGACTGTCCATAATCCTTTTTACAATGGAAATGTGGTTCTTTGCTGCGGTGTTATCACAGAAAGGGATTTTGATAGAGTGAATTTGTGTTACTTGGAACAGAAAGATTTTAGATCTGATACAGTAGTAAGTATTTTCTACCAAAACCAGTACTTAAATTTTTAAAAAACTATAGTATACCAGGTTTGGAGGTTAGCCACAGGAGGAATTTAGTTTTTACTGAATGCATGCCCCACATATACTGTCAAACTCCCCTCTTCATCAAAATGAAGATATTTAAAAACCCTCCACACTTAAAACAATAATGCAGACCCCAAATTCCTAATCCCATGTTTCACAGGGTAGAATTTGCATTCACTAACTCTAGGGAAGTCCCTAAACTCTAGGGGATTTCACTTATTCTTTGGTGTAAGAAGAAGGTCCCAAGACTGAATTTTGCCAGAAGAGGATTCAAAAAGTGTTATTTACTCCCTGAAAATGACGGTTGCCTGACCAAATCTTCTTACGTCAAAAAGTGCTGGAACTCATGAAATGATGTCAAAAAATCTCTTTTTTCACATAGAACTCTATCCTTCTATTAATGGCAGGTAAATTTTTCAAAAGCCATTACCTGATTTAACAGTCTAAATCACATTTTAGAGGTGACTTTAGCATTTAATAACTCAGCCTTACTTTGAAAGGAACCTGGAAGTTACATGTCATCTGTTTCTGCCCTTTTGAAATCACATCTTGCACTCAATGCAATCTTTAGGCACCTTGGAAAAGCTGGTTTTAAATCATTTTTGAAAATGTCACACTTGTAAGGATACTTCTAAACTATGGGAGTTAGAAGCTTTCAGTGCATGCCTGGGGTGCATTCCCTTGTTCTTTCCCTCCATGTTAAAGAGATACCTGAGTAAATGTTTTTCATCTGTTCTTTCATAGAAAGGCAATGACATGCGTGTATACATATATGATGTGTATGTGAAAATGCATAAGGACAAGGCGGAAGAGTGGAATGGATATTAGGTACATTAATGCTTTTCATTGGCTTACTAAAACCAATATGAGTTTGTAAAATGCAGAGGATGAATACAGTTGCTGGCATGATTGATTTGCCTGGCTTATCTGTAATGATCTAGCTACAGTTGCAGCTATAGCATTTTACCAGGTTTTTTGTGCGATACCTCTCTAATATTCACCTCACCCGAAGTCACTTATGCTGGAATATGAAGGAGACTATTACCGTTAATAAGCTATCAGTGTTTCTGCAGGAGGCATGACAGCTGCAAAGGATAGAGTAAAACTTTGAAAACAAATAGTGTGACTTCAGTTCTGCAAAGATCTTATCCATTGCTTAGTGCTCTGAATGCTGAATACCACTATTAGCCCCAGTTAGACTGTGTGGTTAAAGTTGCACATGAATCTTTTTAGGATAATGGCCTGTAGCTTTGATTAAAGGCCAGGATACAAGTTACCCTCAACCTTGTTTGTCCTGTAGAGACCAATAAAACTTTGTACAGCACAAGGATGCATGTGTGCGTAATGCATTTATTGGTCTGGCTCTATACACTCAGTTATTCTTTACCCAATGTTAAAATTTCCGTGTTGCTGCAGTTGTTTTTTTTATGAATAATAGTAACCAGAATGAAATTTAGATAGCTGAAACAGTATAAGTGATGATCATGTTTAGAAGCACGGTAGGATACAGCATATCAGCACTGCAATGCTACAAATGCAGTGTTTAATGCTGGTAGACTGCTGTTGTGACTAGAATCAGGCTTTTAGTCAAGTAAAGAGATATTTCTTGGTATTACAGGGTCACATCCTACTGTCAAGTTTTAAGTAGCACTCTGCATTGATCTCAGTGGGTAGTTGTGTTTAAAAATTGATGGCATGACCTGGACCTTAATATGGAGCGACATCTGAAAGGAACACACAGATTTTGCTGCTCTCTGCACAGTGAAAAAAAGGAGAGGAGGAAGGAGGAGGATACACAACAGGCCTCATGCTATCTTGACGTATGTGGAGGGCACAAAAGTTTAAGCAGTATTAATAGCTTGAGCTTCAGCTTGCCTAATAACCAATATTACCTTAGTTTCTATTTCCACTGACTTCAATGGAGTTGTATTAGATTTACATCTTTGTTAATGCAATCAGAATCTAGTTGATTATATATCTGTAATTTGAGATACAAATTAAGAAATATTTCTATAAAAAATGGATTAGGTCTTTTACAGAGAGGTTTTTGTTCAACGTACATGTTGCTATATTAATGCACACAAATCTTAGAAGTATACACAAATGAGATTGCCCATTTTTTTTTCTTGTTATTTCAGAAAAACATATATTCTTTACGTATTTTGTACTAGGCCCTCTGAAGATATTGGGACAAATCTACAATGACAAAGGTGGGAAATTAATATGGGGTAACAGAAAATAATGTTGGACCTTTTATTTCACACCAGAAATATGTTTTAAATACACTTGGACTTAAATGCAGAAATATTTTCATGAAAAAGAATATTTGAAGCACCTTATAAATACTTTGTTAATGAAAAGATTTTGGATTTGGAAGCAGAGTCTGAAGAGTTACATTAATATTTCCAACTATTCCTCTCAGGTTGAAAACTTATGGATATTGCATGTCCTTTGGGCTGCAAGTTTGATGTATTTTTCCAGTCTGGATCTCACCAAACACTTTTCTATCAGTCTTAAAACTTACGACAAACTGTAACATATTTGTTTACTATTTGATCAGAGAATAATTTCTGAAAGCTTTGACTACTCTTATTCAAATTCAACTTTTCCATATGCTATTTGTCTTGCTTGTGTGATCATATGGTTTGTATAAGCTTCCATTTTTCTTTAACAGCCAATGATGTTTTATTTTATTAGAGAGACTTAAATTTAGCCTCTCAGCCATACTGTAATCATTTTGATCTTCCTGATTTGTTTCTCCTCATATCAACATCGGCACATAAACTTGCATTCAGTGTGATCAAAATCCTCTCATTCCTGTTCCCTAATTTGTTTTTTTTTTCCCTTTGTCTTACCAAAGGGTGTTATCTGGTTCGAATTACAATATGAATGCAACCTAGGCAGAGGGATGTATGCAATGAAGATGAAAAATAAGTCACTGAGCTCACTGTAACTTCCTCAATGTCAAAAAATGTGCCTTTGTAAATCCTCTGGGACTGCCTGAACAATACTTGCATATTCCAGGCCTTATGTCAGGCTCTTACCCATCTGTCTGTTTGCTAGACTCGGTCTCTCCTGTCCTTTCTGGTATCATTCCCTCTGTTGTGGGGGAATGGGAGAGGAGGGGCTCTGAACAACACAGTTTTCCTTCATTTTGTTCAAAGGTGAAATCCTTTGGACATGATACCTCCCTGCAAGGCACTCTAACCCTATCTGCATGCTGCTCTAGGACGCTTTTGTGCTAATTCTAAAAGAAACAAGCATCCAACATTTTAAATAACCTTGAGTATCACTATTGTATTTGAACAATTTAGATCATAGCCCTGACTCCAACTTGCAAATAAAGAGTTTTGATGAATCTTAGTGCAGAGGCTGAGGTTTTGTAGTATGCACAGCACAAAATTTGCAGCCAAGTCAGAAGATAGAAGGAAGAGGTAACTTTAGCCCTTCTGATTCTGTGCTGTCCTAGAGCTGAAGAGGTGTCTGGCATAATTTTGAACCTCTGCAGGGTTGCCCTGTGAGCCACAGCACTATACACACTCTCTGAAGTGTGACGTGGCCTTACTTTGACACGTCCTTGCCTTGGCACCATATCTGAACCAGGCTTTTGGGGGATTCTTTGCAGGGGGATGATCAGTGAAGTAACCCCTCACCCTCAGCATCCAGGCTGAGACCTACAGGCAAGTCAATCTGGAAAGCTGCTACTGATGAACATTTTGTGATCATCCTAGATAGAGGTATGCATATCTAGCATCCATCACGATCATGAACACAGTTACATACTTCTGTAAACAGCAGAACACACACACATTTTCTTCATGTTTTTGTCTGCAGTAAAGCAGCAATATGCTTCGTTCCTCCCTATGATCATATAATCTATAACTGACATAACAAACCCTGAAATTGCATATCTACTGCAAGCACCCTCATTGTGCTGTTCCCAGGTTTGTTTTTTGTTGTTTTTGCTTTTGCTTTTTTTTTTTAACAATTTGGAAATCCTGCTGGCAGTGCAGTCAGTCATGGGATGGTTTGTTTGGAAATACAGACTTTGATTGGTCGGTAAACGTGCATGAGCTGATTAGTGCCTGACTGCATCTCCCTGCCGGCTGTATGAGACAAGCAGAACATGTAGCATCCTGGTGCCTGGAGGACCAAATAAAGGATGCAATTCCCAGGCAACATGCTTTGTTGGCTTCCCGTAGGATGTTGCTATCTCTGCATCCCCTATTTCTCTTGAACAAATAGGGTCAAATGTTACTAGGAGAGAACTGATAGGCAGACAAAGACTTACACAGAGCAGAATTACACAAAACTGCTTTCCTTAGGAAACCAAGGTAGGCAGAAACAAATGCATGATTACTTTATCGGCCATGCTGCTTCTTGGTACTTCGAGCAGAGGGAATGTATTCCAGAAAGGGAATCTATTGGCCTCCTCTAGCTTGAATGGGAAATTCTTTGTCTGTTCTGATGTTATCCAGCCACTGCACTTGTCACCTGATTTCAGGTAGGTATCTGAGCAGGTGAGAAATATTACAAGGCTCCTTTGGAGTTTTTGGAAATAGCTGTTATCATCTGGCATCGTTATATTCTTATTTGGGGAGGGTTGATGATATGAATATAGCTGCTCAGCTTTATAGCTGAAGTATAAAATATACCAAAGAAAATATTTACTACTGTCTGGCAATTTTTTGCTTAACACATACAACTCAGTCTTATGAATGGTCTCTAAATCAGTATGTGACTGCCCAAAGTCTTATGCATCTAAGAATCTTGTGGCCTATACAGTTATGATAGTCTTCAGCTTTTCTTATGTCCCTCGACTAGCAGATACTTGTACAAGCAAACACAGATTTTTGAAAGATGACTTGTGCAATGTAGTACTTGGAAAAAAAATAGTAACAAACCTCTCTAGTCTTTTTCCTGCGTACTTGTTTAGATGTTTGTTCTCTGACTGACCTCATGCCTTTTTTTTTTCTTGAATTCACAATGGCTTAGTTTTTGTAGAAAAGAAGGTAGTAAAATTTTCAATGTAAACACAATCGCTACCTGTCTTCCCTAATTTTTATTTAAATGTTATCAAAGTGTGTGATCTTATTTCATCTATAGTGTTTACACAATAAAGGCAACCCTGCCTTGACTAATAAAAGGTGTTTACCACCTTTCAGGAGAGGGCAAAAGCTGTTAACTCAGGCAAAAACTGTTTGGTAATTTAGGTTTCTCACTTTGTGGGCAACTTATCTCTAACTGTCAGTCTCTAAAGAGTGATCGATGCTCAGTTAGACACTAAATTCAGGAAAGGAAAAACAACAACACACAGGAGTCTGAAAACAAACGAAAACAGGAGTGTGAAAACTAAAAGAGCAGTGATGCCTTAATATACAGTCCAGAATCATACAGCAAAGTTCCAGATAGAAGAAGAACAGACACAAGAAGAAAGTAATATTTATTATTGTACTATGAATATGTCCTTTTTTTCTTTTTAGGTAGTCCCTCACTTGTCATGTACATTGTTGATTGTCTAGCTCTATTTATTGAAAAAAGAGCCTACATGCCTAATATACTCAACATGAATTGTCCAGTTGGGGATGGATACTTGCTCTGGAGGTGCTGCTGCACTTAAACAATGTAAGCAATCCTGCACTTGATTTGTGAGACCAAAGAACACAAGTAATTTCTTGGTATTCATTAAGATTCTTTCCTTAAATATCTCACGTTGTAATTTATCTACGAACCTCCCAGATAAGTCAGACAATAACAAAAATGCCATTTTATGAATACATTGGAGACACCCCAGCCATCAGGAAGCAACAACCTCCACTATGTTTATTTCCTCTTCAATAGTGATTATTGCTCCTGAACAGGACGGTCTACTTTTCTCAGCAAGAAATGCTTTCTTCATGCTAAAATATAAGGAAGGGTTTCTGGGTTTAATGCTGACATACTATCTCACATGCAAGTTCAACCATTTTAACAGTAACAAATAACCACATGTAGGACATAAAGAACAGCCCTCTTCAGAGTGAGATTGAATATGCCACACATCTAATGCATGGCTGCCTGTCTCATGCTGCTCTATGTACAGGAATACCTACTGTACTCTATAGCTGATCTTCAGGCTACTGCAGAGCTAAAAGGTTCATATAGTGTTGTCGTTATTCCCTTAGACAATTATTTTACTTATCTTTCTCTGCTTTTATTTCCCTATGTTATACTGTGCATTTTGGGAATTCTTCAGTACTGCATATCTGAAAAAAATATATCTCAATATAACTGTTTAAAATGTGGTTCTTGACCAAGATTTTTAAAATTAAGCCCAAAGGAATAGAGTGAACAGAAATAGAATTCTGGTTTTGCACTGATTGAAAACTGCTGTTGTGTAATTCTCATTTTCCTCTACCAAGATATCATAATTTACATTTCTGTTTGGCTCTTTTTTCTTTTCCTAGTGCTTCTTTTCAGAAGGAGGAAACAACATTCCTTTTCCTTATGGGTGTTCTGGGACTACCTAATGACAAAATATTGTATATTTCAACAGAAAATTACTCATCTCTCACACAAAAAAAATGTTTTGTGCATGTGGCCTTATGGTGACTAATATGAGAATGGTATCTTAAGCCATCTCTCAGATCTCATCCATATGCTCTATTATTTATTAATATTGGTATATCATCCAAATGCTGTATTATTTATTAATATTGGTACATATTCATGTCATTATATGATAAAATCATTGCTTAAATTTTTTTGAGACTCTTATCAAAGTAGTGTATAATAGCTATGTATCCTATTTGCCAAGTTCCTAATGCATTCATACTCTAATGAAGAGCAGTGTTCTAACATATCAATAAACTTATATTCAGAAGTATGCATTAAGTAGTTCCCAACACAGATCTTCTGTTTAAGGTGTTTTTTCCTTATTTCCAACTAGAAGTACACAGCAGATCAGGTACAGCAGTATCAGGTGCTCCAGCACCTGATAATTTAATATAATGAAAAAAAGAAGCCTAAAGAAGCCAATGCTGAATCTGTATAGTTGTAAGTACTGAGATTCTTTGCCAAATAAAAAAAAAAAATCACTACTATTGAAAAAATTCAGGGACAGCTGTAGTCATAGCTATTAATCTGATAGATACCTGTGCGTATTTTCATAAGAGACACACAAAAAATCAACTGATGATGGAAGTAATTTGACTTTTTAGGACATGAATGATGTATCAGAGCATCAAGGTAGCCTAGCCTGAGAAATTCTGATCTAGTTGAAGATGTCCCTGCTTACTGCAGGGGGGTTGGACTAGATGATCTTTAGAGGTCCCTTCCAACCCAACACGTTCTATGATGATTCTATGAGATCCTGTTCCAGGCTTGTGAAGGGCTGCTGTTGCTTCCAATGGCATCCATTTCACAGTCATCATTGCTCTTTAAAAGGAAAATCACTTAGATTATGAGCTAGTGCTTAATACAGATAAGTGTCAAATGCAAAAATACTATTATCAGAACAGGTTAAGACTTATACATATCTAACATTCATGTTAGCACCTGCCTATTGGCTAACAAGCTTTAAAAGAAGAAATTTATGTATTGGTAGCTTTATCAGATGTTTTACAAAGTTTTAATGATGCTAACTTGAAAGCAAATATGTACTCTTTGGTTTTTTTCAATTCCAAATATAGAGTAGAGTTTATTTTGGAAGTTTTGTTTTGCTTGCTTGATTATATTTTTTTCAAAGAAATAAGACAAAAATATGACCCAGAGTAAAGCGTCAGCGTTTTGCACATGTGGTATATTACACCAGGACGCTATTTCCTGAATGCCTATCAAAAGCTAGAAAATAATCATTTGTGTATGTGGGTGAAATCCAACCTGTGCCACTCTTTGAGGAACTTCTTCTTAGCCAAAATCACAATATGTTCTTGTTTTTCTTCTTTTCAAGCTGTATTTCCAGACAACTACACATATATGTATGTGAGCAACCAGCACTGCACCATTTGCTGAACCACAAGGGTCCACAGCTGTTACCTAAGAGAAAGTTTTAGTCTTTGCATTTTTGAACTGGTAAAAAGATTATTTAAAAGGAGATGAAGACTTGGTTTTCGATGTTAAACTGAATTGCTTTTTCTAGAAAACACGTAGAATGAGTGTCCATTGCAGGGTACAGTTTGCAAAGCACTCAGTGTACCACTGACCCATGTCCCTGGAAGATGGATGGCTATATTCTGCTCTAAGATTTTCAGTCAGAGCTTCCATTTACTCTAACATTAGGTAAATTAATATTTTTTGGACAAAGAGTTTCTCTTTCATTATCTTCAATATTTTCTGTATGTCCCATACGTTTTGGCTCACCTCAGTGTAGATTCATTATAGCAACTTTAGGTGGGTTTAGCATACTGACTTAGAGCACCAGAAAAATCCTTGCAGCAGACCTCTAAATAGTGTGAGATTTGCCCTTTTTAATGTATATTTGAAAGTCTTAAAACAATGTAATATATATGTTTTATTGGAACTGACCATAAATATTTTAAATTCAGCATTTTGTTTTTAAAGCGCACCAGGACTTCTTTCTTTCTACTGATATTATCTTAATATACTAAAAACCTGAATGTTGGGGGAAGGAGTTGCATTAAGAAACAAATCTTGTGAACAAGACTTAATGTAATGTACACTCTCAGTGAATCCACAACTAAGCAGAGATAATTGATATTCTAGTTTATGCAAGAGATAGCATGCAAAGTCACCTTTCTTTTACTTGCTAATGTCAGAGTTTTCATGAAAATTCAGTATTACAAAAAGTTATTCACAAAAAAGCCCCAACTTCTAAATTATATTACTGCTATTACTGAGCTGCTATTTGTAAGAAAACCAAAATGCTGTTGTTAACAAAGTTTCTACAAGTACGCATTTCATATTCTGCTTTTTTGCACAGTATCGAAATGAAGCCGACATAAGTCTTTCTAAATCAAGAAAGGTTTTCCTGAGGCTATGTAACAAGACATTTTAAATTTCAGATTTTAGGTACACTCCTCCATGTAAGAGATATACATGCAGAAAAAGAAAATAGTACATCTAAATTTCTATTTTAAATTACCGTCACACATTTCTTGTGTAATTAAAGTCAGTAAATTTTTTTTTTAATTTCCTGTGTGATTTTTTAATCATGGTGATTTAGCATCTTGATACACAAAAAACCCACGTCACAATACAGAAATATATTATTATTTCACCTTTCTTTGGAAATTATAAATTTACTTGTAATTTTCTTTTATTGTGCTTTCAGTTGGATTTTTCCATTTATTTTTACCATATGTCAGGACAATACTTAATCTTCCAGAAGAGAAAATGACCACTTTATTTGCAGTTATTTAAAATGCTGGTAGTTTGCAAAGCACATTTTGGTAAGACATTTCTCTTTATAGGGAATGGTACACATTTCAATTTCTACTTGTGTTTCTAATATCCTCCCTACAAATATTTGATATCTGGGTTTAATTATACTGTAAAAGAAAATCCTATATTTCAACACTGTGTAATTTACTTTTAATTTAACAAGCAGATACATGTAAAATATCTTTAGCAGAATCATGTAAATCTGTAATACATCAATCTTTTTTATGTCTGTACTATTTGCAACACTTAAAAGAGAAAGAGGAAACTGCTGATTTTTGAAGATAAAAAACCAAAATAGTTAGATTTTATATTTCAAATCAATAATTGTTTCAGATGACTGAAGTGAAATATTCAGGGTGAAGTGCCTAATGGCAGATAGAGCTTTTCCTTAGGGTTATTGTTCTTTTTATTCTATGGACAGATCAGAAAGAGGACTTGTGTTAGAATGCTTTCTTTTTGGTGAAGAAGACAATGAAATAGCATCATGTATCAAGAGATACATGATACAAGTGTTTGGTATGGGAGGTTACTCACAACAGAATTCAAGTTCTACTGCCATACTGATGCCAGGGGGGATTCTGGCTAATGGGATCTCTGTGAGTACAGGATCCAGGGATGAAGAAGCAAAGGGGCACAAGGATAAACTATTTAAAATGTAGTGCTTTCAATCCTTCTGTGAACTCCTTTGAATTATTGACAACATGGGACTTGTTATGAAGTAAGAAAGACCATGGTTTTGCATTGTAAAAGAAATACTAAATCTCCTAATTATACACTTAGAGTGGGCGTGCGGCAGGAGACAGAAGTGTAAGGTTTAGCTGACGTTTAAGATCAGGAGCCAAATTACTTAGCCTTCATACCTCCCAAAATACTGAACACAAATGGCCATTCCAGGAGGTAAGAGTCAGATATATAGTTTAGATTTACAGTTGGCCTCATTAACACCTGCTGCAACTACTGAAATATTTGTAATGATTTAAAATGGTCTTGAATCAAGCTATAGATGTCCATCTTATCCTCAGGCAGAAAAGTTTGCTGACATCAATGAAAATTTTGCCTTCCCAACAGCTCAATGATTGTTTTTTAATTCTTCACTTGATCCATGTTTCTGCTGTCCTCTGACTATTGAAAGCATGTAATAGTCTTTTTTCCTTTTCCCCTAAGGGAAGATAATATTCCAGATTCAAAAATTTTAAGGGACTCATTTGTGTAATTAAATGCAAAATAGCATATTGTAGTATTTAGAAGGCATTTTCAAAACTCTTCTGCATTGGCCTAATCTGTTTTTTATTGATGTCAATGGGAGTTCTACCATCAGCAAGAACAGAAAGAATTCATTCCTAAAAGCATTTCAAAACCTACCCTGTAGCTATTTTTCTATGTAAGATAAAAAACACAGCAAAGCAGAATCTTGTTTACACTAAGGTCTCTTTCTATCAGGCTAGTAATGTAAAAGAACTTTAAACATGTACAAATGTAGTTTACAAGTTCTTTAAATCCCTTGTCCTTCTATTTCCCCATGTAGATTGTAAAGGAAAAAAGAAGCTTAAGATAAATGAAACTCTGATGCACAGGAACTCTATATTTTTAGGTCAATGCAATCTGAAATTACTACTCTGTAAAATCCAGTTCAGAAGTATGTGAAAGTATATGTTTAAATTTAAGTCTATGCTCATCTCCATGAGAATCACAGAAACAGAACAGTTCAGGCATTTTATTTCAGCGCAAGACCAAGGAGTATGCACCTTGCTGTGGACTTCTGCCGATAGCTATTCCCAGGTGAGCAGATAAATGCTTATAATCTGGTTTGACCCGGCAGCCAAAGCAGATGAGAGATGCCTAGTCAAGTCCATGCTTTCTATTATGACAGTTATAGATAACAACAAACTTGAACTGTACTAAACCATCTAAACTTGGGTAGAGCTTCCATACAAGTGTTGTGTCTTATTAGGAATTCATGAAGAACTTGACATTGCCCTGGCACTTTATTAAGCTATATCTGCCAAGAGGTGTGGTGGGTCCCAGTGACTGTCAAGCGAGCAGTCTGTGAAAAGGCATTGGTGTCTTCTCAACTGAAAAGTCTCCTGTCTGGCTGGCTAGTTTAATGCCTGTACTTTGTTTACATGGCAAGATTTTGGCAGCAGGGGCATTGCATGGATGGCCTCTGGGAGAAGAGACCAGGAGCTGCCCCCATATTGGACAGAGCCAGTTCCAGGTGGCTCAAAAATGGACCCACCACTACCTAAAGCTGAGCCAATCAGTGACACTGGTGGTTTCTCTGTGACATTTAAGAAAGGGTAAAAAGTCCTGCACAACAGCTCTGAGACACAAGTGAGAAAATGTGAGCAAAACAGCCCTGTGGGCACCAAAGTCAGAGAAGAAGGAAGTGGACAAGGTGCTCCAGGAGCCAGAGCATAAATTCTTCTGCAGCCCATGGAGAAGGCATTGGTGAAGCAGGTTGTTGCCCTACATGGACCATGGTAGAACAGATATCCACACCGCAGCCCATGGAGGACCTCATGCTGGAGCAGGTGGATGTGACCTGAAGTAAGCTGCAGCCCACACGGTACCCATGCTGGAGGAGTCTACTCCTGAAGGACTGTACCCTGTGAAGAGGACCCATGCTGGAGAAGTTCTTGAAGAACTGCAGCCTGTGGCAAAGACTCACATTGGAGCAGGGGAACAGCGTGAGGAGGAAGGATCAGCAGAAACTAATCATTATGAGCTGACTGCAGCCGCCATTCCCCATCCCCCTGCACCACTCGGTTTGGGGAGGAGGTAGAAGAGTCAAGAGTGAAGTTGAGTCTGGGAAGAGGGAGGGTAAGGAGAAAGTATTTTTAATTTTGTTTTTATTTCTCACTATCTTACTTTGTTATTGACTGGCAAGAAATTGAATTAATCTTCCCCAAGTCAAGCCCATGATGGAAAATGGTGAGCAATCTCCCTGCCCTTATCTCAACCCACAAGATTTTTCATCTTATTTTGTCCTCCTGTCCTGCTGAGGAAGTGGAGTAAGAGAGCAGCTTGGTGGGCACCTGGCAGCCAGACGAGGTTAACCCACCACAGCACCATATTTCCACTGCAAGTAGATGCAGTCTACAAATGAAGCTGTATCAATCATGACAAAGCTTCAGTGAATGATTGACCAGGCTCCTTGGGTGGCCCTTTTCAGTTAGGCCAAAGAGCAGATGCATATCCTCAGTCTCTGGATGTACTGAATCTTGTTATTATCTTTACGAATGCTCAGTGCATCAGGAACACAACAGGGATCCGATTATTTTCCCTAGGAACCATCAAGGGATTAGTGGAATATAGACGGAGATTGAATCTGCATGGAAAATTGTCCGTGCTGTGTTCTATTAGAAGGTGCTGCTGTGCAAAATTTGCTGCTAATCATGTGGCAAAATTACAAGAGACTGCAGGAAGAAGAAACTAGTAAACAGAATAATAAAAGTAATTTTAATTATTAAACTTCAGTGTTATAAATTATCTGCCATTCATCACTGCCACAAATAAGTATTAAAAAAGCAAAAAATCCATATGCTTCATGCAGTCTAATTTAATTTTGCATAATAAATTAGCGTAATGCAGAATGTTTAAAAATATGAATAATCACCAAATTACTATCCATTTTCAACAGGCAGTATCTAAATTTTAATACAGACAGCTATTACTGTTAACCTATGCTTTATGTTGACTGAAACACAATAAAACCTCAAATGGGTATTATAGACACAGTCCCAGTTATCAGCCACTAATGATGCTAAATGATGAATTGCTGCATTTTTAATAGAACAATCAGAATCCGGTGTTTTCATTATCTTTCTCAGAATATTCTGTATGCCCACTATTGTTCTTCCAATTAGTAACAAAGAGGCACTGTTTGAAAAGATATAGGAAATGGTGAGTCATATGTGACAGGTCATTCTCTCTATGCTGCCTGGGAAGAAATGTTTTCTTGATGTTAGTTATGGCTGTTTTCCATCATTTTTCCAAGGCATTGAAGTGACAGTGTCACTTTAGCACAGAAACCTTTTCACTAAATGAACGCAGACTATAGAAGTATAATGAAACATTTACTCATAAAGCTTCTAGGGCCATGTAGATATGTAACATGATCTCTCTCTATTACTATTAGTGAATTAGAAAAGACATTTGAGTCCATCACAGCACTGTCGCTAGGCTCTTGTCCGATATTCAGACTACAGCCTAACAAGTCATTCCTTGGAATACAGAGCACCCATCAAATATTTTGTTAACTGAAGAGTCCAGTTTCTTGGAACACAGAAAGAATCAAACAAAAGGGACAAACTGTATCTTCTCAGTTCCCAAGACTGTCTTTCATATTAGTTTCTGTGGCTTATGACCACAACAGAAACCATTTGTATTTGGTTCTTAGCTTCCCAACTGTCTTCTGTGTCCATTCAGCTCTAAACTCCATTGCTTAAAAGTTACCATGGAAACTTTTCTTATTTTACCCAAATTAAATCTGATAAAACAAGGTTTCTCAAGGTACTAAAGTTGAGAGACACCTGTAAAAAATTTCAAAAGGACCTTAGCAGACTGCATGACTTGGCAATAAAATGGCCAATGGAATTCAGTGTAATTATATGTAAAGCTATAGATGTGGTGAGAAAAAGACCTATTTTCTTACATTGAAATAATGGACTCTATGCTGAAAACCACATAGTGTGTGGAGTCATGACAAATGACTGCATGAAAATATTTTAGTGCTTGGCATCATTCAAAAAATCAAATCAAATATTACGAATTGTTAGCAAAGGAACAAAACAGAAAATATTACTGTGCAGCTATATAAATTCATGATCATAAAAGATGATCAAAAGTCCTCAATGGCAGCTTCTTTATGATGGCTGATTAAATAGGCTGGGACTTTTCAGCTTGGGAATGAGGTCACCAGAAATTCTACAGAAATCATCAGTAGCATGAAGGAGGATGATAGGGAGTGACTGCTTGCTGTCTCTTCCACTAAAAGAGCAAGTGACCATCAAATTAATCCAGTGAAAGTCAACTCCAAAACCAAGAGGTGGAGTTCATTGCTACAGGAAGATCTGTAAACTACTTGGAATATTTGGAAGGTCTGTTATCTCCATATTATTAAATAGATGAATCATAACTTACATAGGAAACCCTCTAAATGGAAAATTGTCAGTAACTGGGAGGACATTACCATTATATATACTTGTCCACCTGTCCTATTCTTATCCTTCTCCAGATGAACTGGACTAGATGGTTTGTGGCTTTTTCTGTAATGTTTGATTTCTATGACAGGTCCTTTTAGAGATCTTCTTTAAAAATATTCTCTGATTTTCAGAAATGTCATTGCTAATAACTGGACTTCGTAACTTCAGTCCACTTGGAGAGAAGGGTATGATATTGGTACACACCTTCAAAATAGATATTAATAATCCCATGGTGGCCATGGCTCTGTCCTTTATGACATTTCCAGGGTGCTCAGTTCTTTATCTTCTGTCTTTGTATTTTTCCCTCTAACTTTTTTTTTTTTTTAATGAAGGAGTCTGAGGAAAAGCTTTGATTTTCCTGAATCCTTCTTTATCTTCCTATTAGTGTTCCCTATGGTAGTCAAGCACATAGCACTTACCTTATTATTTCATTTAGAATAACCTGAACAGGATTTATGTACACCTTGAAATGTATTCTACTTGCTCCCTCAACACTGCTGGGTAGACATAATATAGCAGTGTATGCTGCAGGGAGGCAAATGACTTAGGCTGTGAGTAAAACAAATTATATTAACCTAGGGGCACAGCAAAGACCATTGTTTTAATTACTACAGAAAAGAGTGTATAGGAATGATTTACAGTAGGACAAATGGTACGGCAGAGAACACAAGGTGGTGCTATTTGCGCTTAACATAACGGATGTACAAAGCTGGGTCTTGCCTGCTGGCATTTGCCATTTCCCCCATAAGCTGTCTATGGCTTTGGACTAGGTGGGAAGTGCAATTGACCCCCATCCTCCTTTGCATGTGCAGGTTCTAACAACGAGGGGACATTTCCTTGGCAACAGTTATCTGAGTTCAGCCTGACTGGAAGGGCATGTTAATTTGTCCTTGTCATCTCTTGAAGGCAGGGCAGCAGCGTTAGATGTTTTGCTGCACCAAGTACCACAGGGAAATTCAGTACTGTAAGAAATGACACACTTGGCTGTTTCTGGATAGGAGGAGGTTAGGAGCCAAAGCAGCAAACACTTACTCTCTCCTATTCCCCAGATTAAAGAACTGCTTTAGAAGGATTTAGGATACCAGGTGGCATGGTAGACAGCTGATACTTTGCTTTTTCACCAGCTTGCTCTGTGAAGTCAGGTTGTGCTTTCAGTTGTAATTAAGCAAGGTCATTATCAAGCGTAAAATAATAGTTTCTATTCAGCTGGGTGAATCACTTTGAATTTCTCCATGGATGGTAGATCTCCCACTGCAACTTTGTTGAAAAACTGAGGAAACACCTGTCCAAACAAAAAGTGGAACATTATTGTGAGTGTTGCTTGAAGGAAAATGGGGTATTGGTAAAATTTGATTACTTCACTGAAATTAAGTGTGATCAAATCCCTGCATTCATCAATTGTTTATTCCTCCAGCGTGTTGCATTAAGCCATCATCAGAGTAAGGTTTTACTCTTATCACTGATTCACAAAAACATGAAAGACTATTTAATTCCTTCCCGTAAGAATTCAAGAAAAAAAATTAATTCCTGAAAAAATATTCCAAATTAAAAAATAATTTCTTCTAATTTAATTAGTCTGACTTCAATCAAAGCAAAGAGAAAAACAAAACAACAACAAGAAAATAGCAACAAAATAGCAAGTAAAATGAGAGGGATGTTTCTTCCTTATAAACTGCCTTCAGTACCCAAATATTTAACTTATTTTTCACCTTATTTGATACCATATACGAGGTAACTAGTCTAGTGGGTAAGAGGCTCTAAAACCCAAAGGATTTCATAATTTTATGAGTTACAGATCTTTTTTCATTTAATGAACACTTCACAATTTATATAAAGAAATCAATAACTATCTCAGTAATTGATTAAGCAAAAAAGATTTACAGCAATATTTATAACTTTCCAAATGGGACCATTTTTTTCTTGTGTTTTCAGGTGAGCTTCACTTGCTTACATTTTCTTCTTTAAATGTACATGCAAATTTTCCTAGGAATATACTTAGAATTTTCCTAGACATACTTTCATATACAAGCTAAGGAGAGAAACATAAGACTTTTAATATTTGTATTCCAAAAGAGTAGTCTAAAGATATGGACTTTCACAACAAAGAAATTATTTTATCCTAATTATAAAGGAGTACAAAAGCAGTTGCAGTGGGAAGGAAAAAAAAGCAAGTCTGAAATATTTGCAGGAAATAATACCCATTTTGATTATGATTAAAATAAAAATCATGTTAGTTTTGTATTGTACTTTTTTCTGATGTAAATGTTTTCCTTTTTGCATTTGCATTATGAGTAGGGAAAAGAAAGCAGTGGATGATTGTCCATTTGCCAAGGGTAATTGTAGCAGGATAGTAAGCTCTGTCTGAGAAGCAAAAGTATTTTTGAAGAAAAAGTAAAATACATATGATAAGTTAGTCAGAGAATCCTTTGGCACTTGGGAGAGGACAGAAAGGACAACTAATAAGCTTCCAGAGTCCTTTCAGCTTCTGCTAGTGCTTTTGAAAGCTCTTTTCTTTCAGACATCACCTATCTGGTATTTCTCTGGTAAATCCTTAAGTTTAGCAGCAGTCTCTGCTTTCTGCTTCTCTTCATTAGTCTCAATATATGCAGTCAGCTTTTCTGCTACTGTTTTGCTGAAATAGTTGTTTTCCTAAATTATTTTGTCAACCAGTCTTTATGTGCACAGCTGCTTGTTTCTAGACCTTTGCTTCACAAGACAATTCTGTTGCAGCTACCGATTCTCTTTCCTCCCCATCCCACATTTCTTTTCCTTCTTTTTAAAAAGTACCAAATGGTATCATTTTTATTCTGGAAAGAGAAGTGCTGGAAGTTTAGGACTTCTTTCAAATAATTTAGTTCAAATAATTTCCCAGAAGATAACTTCCTGATTTTTGATTCCTGACACTGGGAATCTGAAATGATTTCAGGAAATTCTTGCAAATAGGCGCCCCATTTTTTTTAGCATGCTTGTAGAAAATTTTCCTGCTCTACGAAGAAGAAAAATAAACACTGATTTTTTTTACATAATTTTTTTTAAAGGGGTAGTCCTGACAGAGTTTCTGCAAATTCCTGCTTCCCATTTATTTTCAAGATGTTAACAAATTAAACTAACTGATTATGTGAACCATAGTGTAATTTTGTGCTGTTTTGCTTGATGGAGTTAAACAAAACATGTGAATACAGACTTTTAATTAAACTCTGAAAAATGAATCTTTCTGAAGTGTAATGGTATAATCGATATCCAAACTATTTTCAAGAATAAGAAAGTCATATTTATTGTAATTTTTTATCTCGTTTGAATAGCCTGCTATTCTAATTAGTGTTCCCTTTCTCAGCAATTTAAATTTCCGTGTAAGAAAGTCATACAGTTAAGCACTGTTTTAGGTATCTTTCTTTAACATATCTCAAGTGGCAATTCAAGAACAATCTAAATCTTTAATCAAGGTGCTTGTCTCTTCAAGTGCGTGATTATGTTGGTTTGCAAAGGCTAACTACTGATGGAATATGTTGAAGGAATTTAATTATATTTAAACAAGTTGTTTCCAATCTTCAGGTATTATGAAATGAAGGGGTAATGATCATTAATCTCAATGGAGTTATAACTAAAACTGGTGGAGGACTAAGGCAATGCCTATCAAACAACACAGCAATAATGTAACATAATCCCAAACTATCCAGCATATTCTGTATTTCACATTGAAAGATACATGACCTTATCTCACTCCAAAAAAAAATTTTACATTTGTGTCTTTGTTCATTTGTTTCAGGTGAAGGTAACCTATGACATTGGTTCACTGTACCTGGAGAGCCTAATGCCAATGATATTGCAATAACCCTTGATTAACAAATTTATCTCTCTTACTGTGTGTGCTTGGAAATAAATGCAAGAAATAAATGGAAAGATTTATTTCCCCTACAAGATATTTGTATTATCCATGACAAAAAAAATCATAAATAGAATCAAAGTATTGTATAACACTTTCCAGGTGTTATATATATCTTATGTTGCAGGAATTCTCACATCTGAAAGATGAAGCACAGTGTCCTCTGTGGTATGTCTGAGCAATCATTTCTGCCCCTTTGCTGTGTACAGACCGTGGTTTCATAACTGTGGAAAGTTTAGCTATTTGGGGGTAACTATCTTGAAAGATGAAGTTGTATTTTTGCTCTGCATAGTGGATGACATCCCATAGACGTTGTACTGCTTGGTGCCATAGGAGACTAAGGCGGTTGCTATGTAAACTGTGAATTATTCTTGTATTATTATATATTATATATATTATTATTATTATATAAGTCTTGTCCTGTTGCAAGCCAACCCAAACTATAGGTCTATGAATTTTAATTAGTGTTTTCTTCATTCTATGAAATCTGGAGGAAGTCCTTATATGATTTCTCAAATGTCAAAGAACAACGCAAATTGCGATCCAGTGAGCAAGATCTAGTTCTTATTTGAACTCTCCCCTTTAGCACCTTAAGACGCTTCTTCCCTAATGACTACAGGTTCAGATTTATTTCCCTGATTCCAGGACGATGCAAGAGATCCTTTCAGAGTGCAGAGAGGAAGCAAGCATACTTGGAAGTGAGCATCCTAATTGTGGTTGGGAGGCAGAAAAGTCCAATGTTTTTGCTTTTCTGTAAAGTGGCCATGTGACATGCTGCTCTGAAACACTTTATCACATATAACTGTTAAAAAATATCCAGTCCCTTACATCAGTTCAACGAATACAGCCCTACAAACTAAGATATTTACACATTTTTACATCTTCAAGTTGCTGTACTCAGGTTAGGTATGCTCTATGCACGGAAGGATTGTAATCCATGAGATAAAATTTTACTCTTTCCACTAAAGGAAAAATAGTATGGACAATGGTAGAAAAATCTGCTTCTGCATAATTCCAAGATACATGAGGCAGTTTCTTGTCAACCTGTGTTTCACTTAAGGCACTAGTGAGGAGAGAAGTCATCTCTACTTCCCATCTTGTACAGTTCCAAACACTTTAACAATATCATTTATTTTAACTGTTCTTGGACCGATCCTTTAAGTTCTTTTTATATAAATTAGGAAAAAATATCTATTTTTCTGCCTTGAATGCAACATTTCATATTAAATAATTTGCTTTGAACACTGGAACTGTCATTATTACGCTTAAGCAAGAGGTTATACTTAGTTGGGGGGAAAAAAAAACAAACAACAAATCAACCGAAACTTTACTATGCAGGCTCCTTCCTAGAAGACAAAACATCTCACAAATCATCCAACCACACTATCTATACACAAGGAAATAGCAGGAAGGATTGCTCTTGATCTGGAGCCATACCACACTGCAGAGATTATGGGTTTACTGAGTTTTTAGGATACATTATTCCTTCCCAAGAAAAAGACTCTTTCATTCAATGGCTATGTTTTTTATTTATAACTTATTGATCAAAGCAAGGAATGCTTTCAGAGAAACTAATAGTCTTGGAAGGAGCTAAATCAACTGCATATCTTCCACTCACAACACACAGACCTTACTTTGATTCTGTGATGAGGAGGGGGCATACATATTCAAAACATTGCTTCTGGGCCTGCTATCATCATCACTACCACCACAACCACTAAGCTGGGTCCAAGCTGCATATTCCCCTCAAATTCACACAGCTGAGAATATTTAAGACTGGATCAAAAAGTGAGGGATATTGGGTTCATTCACATCTGCTGTTCCTTCCATTACTGTTACTTGATCATCCTGTTTTCTGACGGTGACTGGCAGGCATCAGATACGTGTGCCGCCTTAACATCCAGTTTGTCTAGAACAAAACATGAGTAACACACACACGCAGAAGCGATGACAGCAGAATACCTTTGTAACACAGGAAACAATGCTCACTGCAATACACCATCTTAGAAAACAGGTGGAAGATTTTCTAGTGAATCATCAGATCAGACAGCATTGAACACTGGGAAGTATTTGCCTTTTCTGGATCCTCTGTGGAATAGACTGACTCACCAATTGCACATGTTGGTGAACTCAGTCAGTGTTTCAGCATGCTGCCCAGTGAGGGGCCTCACAACTTAAATCAAACTACCCATTTAACCACTTTATGGTGGTTTAAAAAAAAAGTAAAGAAAAAAAAAGCTCTAACCATCAAAGAAACCACAGTACTGACCATGAAAAAGACTGTATTGAAATTAAGCCTATATCTGGCATCTAAATAGACCGTACCAATACACTTTGTAAATAATATCTGAATATCAAATTCCATATAAAGAAGAAAAAAATACTACCTCTCAAAATCTGTTTCTGACCAAAAAGACTAGGATATTAACCTAAATTTCTGTTTGGTTTGCAATCACCATTCCTATTCTATGATAAACACGTAGTTTTCTGAATTCTCTTAATTTCCTCTGAAATCAGTTGAGGATGTCAGTTTCATTCAGAAAGAGCATGTTTATCCTCAGATTTTAGAAAAAAAAAAAGTTTCCTTCCAACTTAAAATTGTCCTGCTCTAATCTAGTATAGTGTTCAGTCAACGGAGAAAGATGAACAATTCCAGTGCATTATTCATCCCACTTATTTTCAATGTATAACTAGGGGTAAATTGTTCTCAAAACTTTTGGCCTTCTTTAAATGCTACTAGTTAATTTGGACAGCATACCTCTATCACACTACTTTTTGAAAATTAGATAAACCAGATACCACCCTGAATGTCTGGATAGGGTTCTAGGCTTTATAGGCAGTTGTAGGATTTTATTTTTTTTTTTCCTATTTTTTCTGGAATGCCTAATGTTAGAATCATAAGCTTAGGCAAACCCTAAGTTTCCAGCAAAAGCCTTATATATGAATATTAACACCATCTCAGCCTTTTGGCTAAGACATACTAAGTGGTAAATGGGCTATTATTTAATTAACTTGACTTGCTGTGATTATCTCAGACTGCTATTCAAAGAACGTGGCCCAATAAGACACATATGACTCACATGTAAATAGATCCCCCTGCTATAAGTGGGGAGCCTGTATTTGCATATAAATCGCTCTTGCTCTATGGGGAACCACTGCTTTTGTTACTAACTTTCTATCTCAGAGCAGGTTTTATGGCTTACCTACATAAACAAGCTCTCTGACAGATGAGCGTGTGGTATTTTTAAATACAGATGTGCTCCTGATTTGCTTTCGGTACTATAAATGTCTACATACTTTAAAAGCAAACAAGATTTCTTCTTTTTTAAACCTTGTTAGTACTCTACACCTTACACATTTCAAGAAAGATAGTTCTGACTCACAAATCATGACTGGAATTGCCAAGTCCTACTTTCTAAGAAAGTATCTTAAAGATGGTTTCAAAGGTACTTTGAAAGTGTGATATAGAGATACTGGAGTGCAGAAGGTGACCAGCAGAAAACGTATTACTCATGATGATGCTAAGGAAAGAGTCAACTCAGCTTGCCTTCAAATTTCAAGTTGAATTGCAATAATTTAACTTAGAAAAAAAAGTATTAAATATATTCCTACTGTGAGCTCAGCATACCCAGGTAGGCTCCAAGACACAAATATGAATCCACATACTGTCATTTTTCAAGATACGTTTAACAGGGGGACAAACTTCAAGTTAGCAGTTAGGTAAGCACTTTAAAACTGCCAAACACTGGTAACAATAGTATAAATTTAGCATAGGCTATTTATATTTAAACCTCGTGTGCTTGCAAGGTCAGCAAAAATTTAACAAAGTTGACAAAGAAAGTTCAGAAAATTAATGAAGCACTTAAATAAATCCCAGGCTGTGATACAGTTTTTCTCCCCCTTCCTTGACTCTCTGAATTAGACAATTAAATCACCAGGGTGGGCACTAGCAGCCTTTAAGCTGATTGGTATTTTCTCATTCAACAGATTATGATTATGACCATAATGCTGCTGTTCTCATGATTACACATGCAGACTAATTTGGTGCTTTGGGCATGGTTTGAAAGTGTCTGGAGAAGATTCTAGGTTTATCTAACTGGATCCTAGCAAGAACACTGTCCCATGTAGTTGATCTAAAATGCATGTAAGTAATTTTGATATCAGGCAGGATAGCTGGCCAGTGATAGACTTTGGTAAATTTAAATTTTCACTGCCTTAGACTCTAGCAAAATATTAAGCCAGGATGTCATGCTGTCTTCCTGCTTTAAGAGGCGAGACTGATGTGCTGAAAGGCACCAGGACAGGCTATAAACTGGAGAAGGAAGAGGCTGTATCGGGGCAGCCCAGGACTGATCTGAGAGGCTTCTCCACCAGCTGGGTTTTGATGGAGTCCTAGCTGTACAGGAAAGGTAGACTCAATTTCTCCCACAGAAATTCAATCATGAAGGTGACAATGCAGCTATTGTCTTGTGTTGGACTGTATTCCATCCAAAAGAGGTGCTCCCACAACTGCATGTGTAAAAATCTGACCTTGCCTTTAAATGCCAAATAAACCAAGCAGATAGAAACATGAAGCTTGATGTTATGTGGACAAAAAAAATCCAAATTAAATCACAGATTAAAAAAGGGTCAAATCACCATTTTTGTATTTCAAATCAAGGAGGAAATTAAATGGCAAATTTGTATTACATGCCATTTGTTTTACTTAGTATGACAAGAAAACCTTAGCAAAACGCAATTTTTTAATTCAATTTACATTTTCTTGTAAAGTTTTCATCGGCAGATTAATGCAAATCAGAGCTAGGAAGTAAAATTTTCTGTTCTTTACCCTTAATAAAATCCTAGTCTGAATATTTTATACTCTGTCAGCAAAAAGGTAAGTGTGTGTGCTTGTTTATTTTCATGCACTTATGTACACCAATGTGTCTGTGTGTATATATATGTGTACACACATATAAAGAGACTTGTTCAGTTCACATGAATGCCTATCTGTCTTTCAGTGGGCTATATGACAGCACTACTATTTAAAGTATTTCAGCCAAAGGCCAAAAACTTTGCTCATGGGCTTTAGATAGATGTACAGCCTGATTACTGAAGGACTTCAGAGGACAACTGCAGGAGAAAAGTAGGTCAGATGATAGAGAGGAAAAAAATAGATAAGGGGCTAAAGAGATACATTCTAAAAATGATTTTTTTTTCCTAAAAGGCTATTTTAATGTGAATCTTGTCAGATGCTTCAAGTTTGAAATTTGCTTTATGACAGTCTTTAAGAGATTATTTAAAGTCTGAATATATTAAGAAAGTTGACAGCAATGATCGAAGTACAAAATATTTCCCCAGTATTAATGACTAGCCTAAATCTCTATACCTTGGGCAATGAACATCTTCTAGCAGATCATTAATCCCCTCAAAATATCCTGTCCTGAGGTCATTAAGAACTGCAAACTGGAAAAATAAAATAAAATATGCATGTGGATTTTTCTTTTTTAACTATAGAATTTAATCGGTATGTACAGAACAGGTCGGAAAAGTTATTGCCTTAGTGTTAGACAATCAGATTGACAGAATTATCTCTCAAACTTCTATTAATCTTATAATAATTAATACATGCTCATAAATATGACTTTAATAATAATGAAAATATCAAAAGTGTATTTCAATTATAAAAACATACTGAAGCAAAGTAGACTTGTAGGTTTAACGTAAGAACTGAAAGTAGATTGCGGCAACACCTTTTCAAGTTTTTGATAAGTCAAACCCATCATATTAATTAAGCAGAATGCAAGGAAAGAAAGGACATATTATTGCAAAATGATTTTGCACTCTAGTCTTATCTTGCTCTTACTTCAAATATTGATTTTATTAGAATTACAATGCAAGTGGTTCCATTTTCAAGCTTCTACTTTACAGGAGGTTCAGCTAAAGACACAGCAATTTATCTCCCATGCTGAAGTGTGATGAACCTGTTTACTTCTCTCCATCAGCTGTTAGGAGGACCTAGGACGTATAAATCTATACTGCAGTCATCCTATTAGGTAACTTGATACCCATCTCGGTCCTAGGTTTAAATTAACTTTCCTGAAACTGTTTCTCCAAAGTAATAGATGGAAAGAATTTCTTACTCATTCAGATGACATGATTCACTGAATGTAAGGGAAGACCAAAGTGTCTAGTTCCTAAAAAAGTGTGATGTTTCAAACGGATGTCATGAAAATAGAAAAAAGGATGCTTGGAAAATAATTCCCTTGTATGACCTTTGGATCTGTGTTTAAAATGTGGGTTTACTAATTTTCATGTTGGAAAAGCTGTGATGAAAACAATCTTAATTTAAAACAGGAAACTGGAAACTTCAGACTGCTGGAATTCTTTGTTTCAGAAGAGAAAAAAAGAAAATAAACTGCTTAAAGACAATACCTGTTTCAACAGTTGTCAAGTCTTATCTTGTTTTCTTTGATTTAAAATCACTGTCTGCCTTTTAATGGGTACTATAATACAACAGAAAATAAAATCACAGTTAGAATAAAAAACCTTCTGAAATATTTATTTTAAAAAAAAAAATTATTGCTATTTGATAAAGCAAATTTGTATCAGTCATAGGATGTCATCTTCAAAAACATTAACTACAGTTATTCATGCTGGCATGAGTTCATTGTTTTGTGTGTGTCTGTACAGATGCACAAGATTTAGGTGGCTTCTCATCTTTCTGGACTTTTTATAAATATTTTGCTTGGAGTGGCAGAAGATCAAAATATATAAAAATATTTTGGATTTCAGGTTCTTTTCATATGTATTATATACCTTTAACAAAATCGAAGACTAGTTCTAAATCAAATTTTAACTGACTTAATAAATACTTTATTTTGAATATGTGAAAAGATATCATTCTATATTTTCCTGTACCGATATGCCAGTATTGGCTAATACATTGCCATAATTTTAATTTCTCTGTTATCACTTGACTGATATTTTTTGTATACTCAATTGGATTCCAAAAAGTACAAAGTTAGGAGCCTGGTGTAACATAATAAATATATTACATGGAAGTTCCCATTGCAAGGTTGGACTTCTGCTTCTTTATTGGGCAAAACTCCTAACACCCAAAGCATTGAATGAGGCAAAACATGTAATTAGATCAAAGAAACTCATTGGATGATATATATTAGGATGACAGATAAATAGGATATGCATCTCATTGCTTGAGCATTTTATCAATAGCAGGACTTGTCTCCAAAATAAGTTTTCATCTCTTACTGTCCTGATGATATTTTTCCTCCTAATGATTTTTTTTCATGTAGTAGTAAATTGCTATTTCAAATCAGATAAACATGAAAAGACACAGTGTACTTAATAGTATGGATCTTATTTTCTGAGAAGTGAATGAAAAGTTGCCGGAGAAAAAATGTGTAGGAAAATGAACTACTAGGGAACCTTATTAATGATTTCGTTGATATTTGGTCATCTACATGCTCCCAATTAGCTCAGAAAGACAGTTATGGTGATAAAGCTCACAGTTTACTCAGCAATTTGTGCATATGTGTGTGTATACCATACATGCATGCCTATATATGTTTCTGAAAGTTGGTACTGAGAATTTTGGGAGTGATGTTTCACTTCAGTGGCTGTGCTCTTTCACTTCAGACCAAGGAAATTTCTTTTTCGAATTCTTCAAATTCACTTATTCTTTTTCTTTTTCCTCCTTTGCAGTGACTCTGAGCTGCATTCTTGTTGTTTATTTACTTTCCTCATTTAGAAGATACCTTGAAAGATTAATTAATGTTACTTCAAGCAGCTATTGGTATTCATATATTATCTGCAATATATATAAAGAATTGTAGAAAATCTGACATGTCCTGTAGCAGACAGATCTATTTATTTAGAACAAAGTCAACATATTTCAGGAATGATCAATGTTGGGTCTTATGTTCATGAAGTAATAGCTGACAAACTCTTTACTGATGAATAGCCTTAAAAACAGGAATCTACTGAGACGCTAGAGCACAAAAAAGATGCATGGGTCCAATACGGTGATGTCCAAACACAACAGAGGGGTGCAGCTAACTAGAGAAGTCAACAAAGCCTATGGCACTGTCGTGAATGAAAATATTAAAACCTCCACCGTAAATCAACAGCCTGAACAACACAGGAAAGGCAAGATTATGAATTCATTATTTTAGTTTGGTTTTAAAAACCTTCAGATGGTTCATCAGAATCATGCAATCACAGAATCACAGACTAGCTCAGGCTGGAAGGGACCTCCAGATGTCACTTAGCCCAACTCCCTGCTCCAAGCAGGTCTAATCAGAGCAGGTTGCCAAACACCTCCAAAGACAGAGATCCCAATATCTCTCTAGGCAGACTGCTATGGAATTTTACTGCTCTAATGGTTAAAAAATAAAACAAAAAAAATCCTAATATTTGACTAAATTTCCCATGTTCCAAGAAATAATGATTTTTATGTCACTTTGATTGTGTTGCTTTTATTCTACGCTATTTTGTAGGGTTTTTGCTGTTGTAATGTTAGCAAATCGTGCATTGTTGTGGTATTTGTGGCTCCACTGAATTGGAATATGTCCCTCTCATACCAAAAGAGATACATAAATACAACATTGCATATGGCAAATAATTTGATCCCTTCATCACTCAGGCATTTTAACACTTATGTAGCAACAAGTTGTGACCTTGTAACAGCATCTGACTATTTTTGTGTGTCACCAAAGTGGCTTTCTCAAACTTAGAGGGCTTTCTCACTCCCTTTCTAGCCAGTTTTTTAGATTATTTGCATTAGATAACGCAAATATCTATATTTTAATATATAATATATATATTATATATAAATATTATAAAATATAATTATAATTTCATTTTTAATTAAATAAACATTATTTTAACCAATTAAATGATTCTACTCCAAAGAAAAATAATTATTTAATTAAACCTTCAGTAATGATCAAGCAAACTTACCAATGTGTACATTTAGGTTACAGCAAGCCTTTCTTCCAGTTTCTGCAAGTTTATTATTCTCTTTGGGAAAGATTTTTCCTTCAGCGAGTCACTCCAGGTGCAGCCCTCGGAAGCCATTTGATCCATGGAAACACAGGATTCTATCCTGCATCCTTCCACTTCTGTGGGAAAAGTTATTTTTCAGCCTGTAATACTCCACAGATCAACAGCAAAAATTTTGGACTTGATCCCTGCCTACCTCTTGTCTTTCCTTGCCTATTCAAGGTGCAGTGTAGCCCCATTAAACTAAAAGTGCAAGTAGCCTGCACAAAAGAATAAAGGAGATTTTTATTTGCATTATTTCCATTTACGTAAACATAAAAGAAATACGTTCAGAGCCCAGATCATTACTATTTCTAGGAAGTACATAGCACATATTAATCAAGGAAAATTGTTAAGAGTCTCTAACTTTTTTGCTAATAATATTTACAGTGTTTTAGAGAAAGACTTTGGAACATAAAAGAACGTTAACATTTCGCTTAAGGATATTATGATGCAGAACATTTCCACTCATTCATTTCAGATTTGAAAACAAAAATAAAAACCAGATCCTTCTGACCCTTCCCCTCCAAATTTAAGTAACTTAATGGATGAAGAACAAGAAATTGGAATTTTATGCACACACACACATGCACTCACATCTTTATACATCTAAATATCACTATTATACACCTAAATATCACTACTTATATACAAACATTACTTATATATACACAAGTATATATAGTGTGCTTGTGTGTGCATTAATTAATTAATTAAAAGGGTTTTTTTTAACTTTATGCCTGTGTATGCATGTGTAAGCATATACATATACAGACTGAGATTATGAGAGTCAGCATATACATTCTCTGACATTTCTATTCAGAATTTATTCTCAGTTTCCTGGCTTCTGAATTAAGACTATATACGTTCCCACTCCAACTGTGAGTCACTGTAATGGAAATAAATGCTTAATGAAAATAGCCCGTAAAACAATTGCATTTAATAGGACATATCTGAAAAATAAATAAAAAGATAACAAGGAACAATGATCCTCCCACGTATTTTGGAATATTAGTTTTTTAAAATTTTTTTTGTAAACAACAATCTAATCAAAGCCAGTCCTGAAGAAACAAGTATCCTTTGTTGCGGCCTTGAACTTTGACTCAATCCACCCAGATCTGCAGTCATCTGGTGAACATATGGGTATTGTTCATCCCCTAGATAAATGCGGTCCAAATCCACAGATACTTTTTTTGTGATGTTTTAGGACTGCCAGCCAGCCAGTACTACGACTTGATTCCCCTCCCTGGACTTATTCAGGTGGTGGGGGATATATTACTGCTGAGATTGTCACTTGGATTTATGCAATGGATTTTTTTGGTCTCAGGGCTGGGTGTTGGATAAACATAGACAGACAGCAGTACAGTGCAGAAGACTTTAACCTTAAACCCTAGACTGTTCCGGAGCCGTGTTTTTGTTGAGATGGTCAGAAAAGTTGTGTTGGTGCTATTTCTTCAAAGTCTGTGTTAAATATTATTCTGTAAAGGATTAGAAATCTGAAGCAGTGTGACCCATTAAAATAGCCAACAATCTGTGTATTACTAGTTTTTATTTTATATTTTTAGTGGGCCACATTTAGACATGACTGAAACTGTCTATGTCGTTCATTACCTTTCATCCATATTTTTTTAGTGTAGTCGATAAATTCCTTATTTGCTACTCTACATAATCTACTCTCAATTAAGGGATAGAGGCAATCTTGTCCTGGCAAAGTGGACGAAATAGCCCAGTTAATCTTTTTAAGTTCTCAGAGGGAGAATTCATACACCACAGAAACAGTGAAATCATCATTTAAATCCATTTGTCATCAGGGACAAACTCAGAATTGTTATCAGCTACACATCAGTAATTCAGATGCAGTCGGAGTGCAAATAACAGGCTAATGGAAAACAGGACGGAGCTGTAGCAGGAATAGCAATAAGGAAAGGACATGTATGCTCATCCATGCTACAAAAGTATCCTTGCTCAGTTCTGAAAAAATGGAGACTATTGTAAGAGATATCACTGCTATATTTGTCCACACAAGTGGTCCCCCACTTTGGGGACAGATGGTATTTCAAAACACCTTCAGGACAATTTTCAGAGGTATCTCCATGTCCCTATATGGAGCACACAGTTTTCAAAGGGATTACGTTTGCTCAGGACTGAGCACTGCAATCCAGTCCAGCAGCTAGAGGTTGAAGCTCTCTCGTGTTTGTATGGACTTGACAAAATAACCTACTAAATCTCCTTCATACTTGTATGAAGAGCTCAAGTATTGCAGGCACGTTGTGGCGGCCAAACAGTGAATGTTGAAATCCTTTGTGGGATCTGCTTATAGTGAGATTTTCATGAACAGCAAAGTATTTCTATTAATGACTGGTTTCAACAGTTTTGAAAAATTTTACTCAATTTATCTCTTCCTTTGGTTACTTAAACTTTGTAATATCTTCCGAAAAGTTTTGCGTTGAGTAACATAGGACCTGGCTCCAAGTTGGTGTTGAGGATCAGGATCCTGTCTTAACCACAGAGCTGATAAAGCTGTTAACACTGCCTTACAAAGCCATGTTCCAATTAAGGCTCTGGAGTGTGGGCTCTTTTCGTTGAATGAAGAATTGGAAGAAGTACCACAAATGAATTGGCTAAGGTTTTCAATAGAGCAGTGTACCTACCACACAGTGAATAAATAGATGTAAATTAAGGCAAAGTTAATCAGTCTCTTAATAATGATTTCAGCTGCCTCTGTTTTGCAAAGATTTTTTCCCACCTAGTATTATTAGTAATTATGAGTAATAGTAGTATTATTACTCATTTTTAGGGAAATATGGGAGAATACAGTGGGCAGAAGAAAATCCAAATCCTTTGGAGTAATGTGGAATGCAAGAGGTGTTTCTTTGGTTGCTAATTTGTGTAACACATATGGTTAGATAGTTGCTTAGATCAGGCTTTACAAAAAAAACCAACCAACCAAACAAGCAAAAACACCTCCACAGAAGGAACAGCCTGTCACTGCAAGCGTTGTACAACATCTTATTGGTACTACGCTGTGTTAAATACATGATGTGAACTGCTATACAGTGTCTTTCAGCTCACCAGCTGAGATGGCTGAGGCCATACATCAATCAGCGCTTTTCTATCTTTGCATTTTAATGAAATACTCCCTGACATACTGGAACTGATCAGTGTCTGTTTTAGACATCAGTGGAGAAAAACCCTTTCGCCTTCAGGTAAAGCCTGCATTTTTAAAATATAAAGGGACGAAGGAGTGGGGATTCTTTCCTCTGGTAGCTTAAGTGCTCCTGAAACTATGCAAAGACTGAAGAATCAATTGTTAACGCCCAATTAATGCCTTCTAGCATAACAATACCCAGACTTGCAAGAGAAGCTAGTAGAATTTTAACCTAAATAAATGGCTAGGCAGACAGAAAGGCTTGCAGTAGGGGCAGTGAAGAGGTGCATGAGGTGTCTTGTATGGTTGGCCCTGGGATAAGTGAAGGGGAAAAATAAGATATACTGATGAGGAATGATGGGTGACGTGAAATCTAAGACACCTGAGAAACAGGCGTACTTTTATCCCAAATAAGCATGTAATGTGAGCATGCTGCTAGTTCAGTACATTGATTTCCACTTGTATGCCACCATGCTTGGAAATCAAATTACCATTGTTTAGTGAGAAACATCATCTCAGTGAGACTTCTGATTGGATTGCCAATAATAGAGCTTATAAGAATCACAGTTGGTGGGTGTATTATAAGCAAAGTCCTTGAATCTTCTCAAACTTAGCTCTCGCTGGTCTTTTTCTTGGAACAGCTCTAAAACAATTGAAAGCTGCATTTCTTGAATAATTTCAGAGGACAAAAGACTGAATGAATTTTGAGTGGCTAACATCATTTGGAACTCAAGAATTCTTTATATCTGCCCATGAAAAAGCAAAATAAATGAGTGCTTCTATGTAAATTTGGAAAGACCACTTTTATTCTGCATCAGGATGAAACCAGGACCTTGTTCTAACACTCCCACCCCCGCACAAAGTCTAAAATTTTCCATGTAATGAAACATATTGCATCAGAAAATTTGTCAGGGATGGAATAAGAAGGGATGAGATGAGAGGAGATGGGATGAAGAAAGGATACAGGTCCTTATCTGCCTGCATACCAAGATGTGAATCTGTTTCCCACATCTTAGGTGAAAGCCTGAAGTAATATTAATAGCCTGTGGCGAGTGTACCATTTTCATTGTGAGCAGAAATGCAACCCTGCACCTAACACCTTATGACAAAGCCAATTCCTTTGTGTGAAAAAATGATTTTAAAAACTGGCATTTGACAATGAAAAAAGCATTTTGAAACATTTTTCAGCCAGTACCAGTGCTCTATACATCTTCAAAATAATCACTAAAGTTAAAGTGATAAAAATAATTGCTTACCTGAAACACAACATTTCTGTCAAAATGGTTTATCAGTAAAGCAAAACAATTAGTAAAAAAACCCAGCTTCTCTGTACTTCTTTGTCTTACAGAAATTAAGATACTGTAAAATACAGTTTATTTGCTAAAGTTTGTGTGGAATTGAATTCTGTGTCATTTAACTAAAAAGACCTCTCTTTTTCATGTTTTGACATTTTCAGCATATTTTACTCTCCTTTTGACCCTTCTGATAACAAGGATATTCTCAGACCTTCTCCAAAGGAAAAAAAAAAGCATAAAATCAATGGAAAATGACAGAGTGCAATGAAAGCAATTTTGCAAGATCAAAATTTAAATGAGCAGCAGGGTTTTTGGATGCTTATCAAAACCAAGCCAACTAATATTTTAATGTGTGACTGTTATTCCTGCCTATACTCATTTCTGATAACTGAAACTATTCTGTAGCCAATCCCTGGAACAGTCAATTGGGATAAAAATTTCATTGTACTCGGTGCTGTACAGGTGGTACTTTTGCATATCAAATACAAATGTTCCTTGAAGTCCTATTTTATGTCTGGAAAATATTTATTTTCCAGTTTTATGGCAACTTAAATGAAAATTAAAAATATTTTTGGTTTTGCTGAACCTGAGAGCTGGAGAGAAAAAAGTTAAAATCCCATTTTCACATGAAGTTTCTTTTAATTACAAACTATACTTACATTTTATTATAATTCATAACACTGTTCTACATTTAGCAAGATATTGTCTTGAAACAAAAATGCTTTAATTAAAGCTGATGCAAAAAATTGGTGATACTGTAGTGACCAGGTCTTAGCGTTTTGCTGGAAGGTTTCTGGCAGAACATTGTCCTGTTACACGTGCATCATAAAAGATGGACAGGAAACAAATAACAGAGCTTTTACTGCTCATTTGCATGATGAAAACAGAGATTAGAAGATTGAAAATTCTTTTGGGAGACTCTAACTGTGCTTTTTGGCAACAGTTTGTAAGCAACTTAGTTTCTTATTTCAAGTAAGATTTAATTCCTGTTTTCAGAACTATAGTGCATTTCTTATAACATTTATATAGGAAAAAAAATTAAAATAGTATTAAAAAGACTTACTTTAACTAAAAATAAATAATGATTCAGTCTCCCAAGACCAGGTTCAAAGGGTAACATAGCATGTAATAAATGGACTATAGATATTGCCAATAGCGTATCACGTCTGTCATCTGTATTTTTGCATCTACTGTTCTACTGCTGAGCAAAAGCATCAGACAAACTAATAAAACACTAAAGACTTTATCATTCAGGAGACTTCTCTCCTCTCTGACAAAAAAGTCCTCTTAATATACTCTCCCTAAACCAATATCAGCCTTGACATGCTGTTTCTTTAACTCCAGCTTCATAACACTCACTTATTTCCTTTATATCCTTCCTTATGGGAGTGGATGATCCGCAAAATAGTATTTCATGGGAGAAGGACAATCTAATACTCTTCACAGAGTAGTGAAAAGTTTCGTTAAAATGTTAGGCAGAGAATTTCTTTAGCCTCTGACCTGATCAAAAAAAGGCTTAAATCAGAAATGGTGGAAATGTTAATGTTCATGGTACTTATTTGGGATTTGAGAGTTGCTTATATCTGGAGCTTGAACTGATACTTTTCCATTCTGTGATACGAGGAATACCCCACACTGTTGGACTCCCTGGCTAACCAACTATCTTTGTTTCATTAGAGAGGGTTCAGTAATTCCTAAAAAGAAAGATCAGAAAAAAACCTTATGGTGGCCAATGGCCTGGCAGCTTAGTACTCCTTTAAACTAAGGGAGATATGGGTTCAGACTCCTTTTCGTGTTCTGACTGGGCAGAGAGAGTAGAGGTTCTGGTATCCCAGCCTGCAGACCAGGCCTTCATCACTGAGCTATGAAGTATTTTCATCCGTAGCACTTTGTTATTAAAGCCAACAAGATTAGAGTCTTCTGTTTCACCCCAGTGTTAAGGGAGAGAAAATATCCTTACAAGACAGGGAAGCCTTTTCACACTTGTCCTGGTTTGAGGTAAAACAGAATCAATTTTCTGTTCAGTAATTTTACTTTTCAGCTAAGACTCTTCTAACTGAACTCCCTGAAATTAACGACATATTTTGTAGACGTAAGTTTGTTTCCAGAGTGATAAGACCTGGTGTTCATATTTTATGCCAAGGAACGGCATGTAGAGAGGCTCTTCTATTTATTGCTATAACAACCAAGGTCAGCTAACTTTGTTATATGCCCTGTTGGAGGGTCGGAAGTGGAAAAACGTAGAGGGGTCACACCTGTGGGGAGAAGCGAACAGGACAGGTGACCCGAAACTGACCAACAGGGTATTTCATCCCATCTGCATCATGTTCAGCATAAAAGCTGAGGGATCAAAGGGTCAGCCTCTTTGTAGAATGGCTGGTATCTGAGGAGGAGTCTGTCTGTTCATCTGCCTTTGATCCTGATCCATGCATTCCTAAATCCGCTTCCCAAATCCAGTTCCCATCAGTCCCTGAGTCCAGTCTGGGACTTNATTTTAAACTCATAAGTCTATTTTTTCTCTCATCCTTCTTGCCCTGAAGGGAGATGCTCTCCCTTCCCTGAAAGGGAGAGAAGTAAAAGAGAGTAACTGTAGTTCATTTTAGTGTCCAGCCTAGCCCAAACCACGAGAGCACTTAACTCTGCTTGCAACCCTTGCGGCCACAGGCAGACACTGGTTTGGCTAGCCCTTGTCCTCAGCTCTAGTACACAGCTTTCAGTGACTTCTCTCCTACCTCCTCCTGCTCATTTCAGTTACTTCCACCCCAGAAATCAACCTACATCTCATCCACAACCTGCTGCTTTCTGCCAGGAGTGCCTGGCACCTCTTTTTGAGGCTGATCCCTGAGCTCCTGTGGTGCAGCGGTGGCTTGGTCACCGGTCAGCTGCCCCACTGATTACTCTTGGAAGGAGTTGATGCTTGGTATTCAGATCAAAATGGCCAGCCCACGCTGTAACTGACAAGAAAGGAAACATTCTGATGGAAACTAATCCCTGTTTTCCTAAATGATTCATAAATCCCACATTCAAATCTCATTGATTGTGGGATTCATATGGAAATTTCACATAGCTCTGCTCTGCACCCATTTCTTGAGCAAGTCACTTAAATTGATCAGAGAACTGATACAAGTTGCTCTTAGATAAGACTGCTAAAGCTCCACTTCAACCTCCAACAACAATTTGAAAAAACTCAGGAATCATGTTGCCTTGAGCAGCTGACATTGCCATTAAGGAAAAAAAAACATCCGAAATGCTTTTCTATTTTTCAGAGGTCCTTCCTTGATTTCTCCAATCTTTTGATCTGTGTTAGTTGTCAGATCTTACTATAAATGCTGACTAACAGGTAAAAAAAGTAACTAAAACTTAAAACTGAAATATGTACTGGAAAACTGGATTCTGTGGAATCCCACCGAAGTGGAAATAATGGAGTCTATTGTCTCGTTTGCAGTTGTAGTTATGATCGCACGCTAAAAATTGCTTCCAAAAAGGGACATAGCTGTCCACATAGATGTTGGATGGTTTCAGTCCTGAACTGAAACTGAAAAAACACCAGTTCAGAGACCACCTAATTGTACAGACACTTAAATCTCACTCTGCTGTTTCAACTGCATTACTGCAGAGACAAGAATACAGAAGAGACAAGGTGAAAGTAAAAATAAGAAATATAAAAAATTCTGGGATCCAGAATTTTCACAGATTATTTTTGTTTTATTTAATTTTTGCAGCTGTTGGAATGAGGCAGTCTAAGTAGGAACCAGTATCAGGAAAAAGCAATCCCTGTTCTTGCTATGTCCTGCTGAAGATGCTCAGATACTACTGAATGCAGATCCATACTTCCTGTTTTCTCTGCTTAAGAACATCTCCTACTTTTTAATGTACTTTAATAATTTAAATAGGTATGTCAGTAACATTCAATAGTATTTAACAAAACCATAAGACTGATAAAGGCCTGGATAGGTTTTTCACGAAGATATTTTTGACAGTCTGTAACTTTATGAACAAAAACCATTTTCAGAAAAGAAAAATGTGGTGTAACATTAAAGAAAATACATTGACCAGTTCTGCATATTGTCAGCACAAATTAGACCTTGCAGCAGTTCTCAGGAGACAGAAGCTGTTATATCCTTTCCCCTGTGAAGGCTCAGGAAAGCAAAGTAATTTTTTGAAAAACACAAGTGACTCATGTTGAGTGAGGCAGCAGCTTCATCCCTAGTGGTCTGAGTTAGCACCCTGAAATAATGTGCAAACAGTGTTGCCCCTTATATTGCCATCCTTGCTGAAGTATTTGAAAGAGTTATCTATTTCAAGTAGGCAATTTTGACAGCAACTGGTACTGCTTAAACATATATTAACTGTGTTAAATTGAACTGCATGTAATGCTGGGAAACTTTAATATAGGCCATTAGAAGACGTAAGGAGATAAACTACACACAAGGAGAAAACTCTGTCTCTGGCCATCTGCTTGTCCTGGTAACACACAGAAAATTTGCAATATGCAACAATTCCCTCAACTTACTGAACAGCAGGTGCCCATCTTTTCCTTCAGCTGTCCAAAAACTGTTCCCTTACAACTCTCCCCCTTCTCCCTGAAGGATTCTTTCATATTTTTGTAATGCAAATATAGAATAAGGAAGAACAGGTTCTTTTTGAACTAGAATTATCTCAATTTACCTGGTAACCAATGGACCTAAAATCTTGTTCGGTCCTGTGAGCATTCTACTCAAATGAACAATCACTCTTTTTCCCCTAGTGTCACATCTTTTACAAATGAAAATGACAGCAGTATTTTACAAACAATAAAAAGCACAGGGTGTGAGGACCATGAATAAGGAATCCTGTTTACACTGTGCTGTTATTCTCAATAAATGCTAAACCTTAAGTAAAGCAACAAACACCACCAGAATAAGTTATTGTCTCACATCCTTGGCAATCTTTTTTATCTTCAACTGAAAGGGGTTACTGTTAATTCAGTACCAAGGAATATCATGGTAAGGTGCTACAGAAGGAGTTAAGAGGAGTATTCCATTCAAAAAAACCCCACCAGTTAGGGGATCAAAGGTCAAGATATGACAACATTAAATTCAACAGGCAACTCTATGCCTTTTGTGCATATATTTTGAACATCTATGTTTTTAATTATATGCCATATGCACTCTGGAAAGGTCCTGTGCCCCACAGTTAAAATTTAATGCAGTAAATTAAGTTTTGCCATGGACTTTGGGGCTGCTAAAATAAAGAATTAAAGCTCCAAATCCACAACCCCATCAAAAAGAAAATATAAATATCAAATGTGGATAGTAGGTATGTAGTCCAAAACCGTGATTTCAGCAGCCACTGAGCAGCCACCTATGTGTCTTTAGATGGCTCCTCATTCATCCTGGAGGTTTCATAGCCATTTATATACTTCTGCACATTCTGCGCCTCATTTTTACATAAGTCTCTTGGTGTTCAGAAACTAGATGGCACTATGCCTTCAGTTGTGAGGAATTTGATCAAATAAGTGTGTTCTAGCTATGGATCAACACCCATCAAAACTTTCACAAATTCCAGTTGTGGCTGCCCTGATTGTAGTATTTCCACAATGCACCTTTTGCAGCATGCTCTAGGTTAGAGCAATCCCTAGAAAATGAAAGACTCAAATTTTAAGCTCTCTTTAAACTGACTTTTATGTAAGTGGATTGGTTGCTCAACTCTTCAGGGAAAATGGCTGTTTAGCCCTTTTAATTAAAAATCACCGTGCAGAGAGAGAGAAGCTCATGATGGCTATGGGTGAAGCGTAGTCTTGGTGATGAGGGCACTTATCTGGAAAACAGGAAAAATTGTATTTAAGTTCCAAGAGACAGAGAAAGGAATGATTCCACTTCTACATCCTAGGCAAATGCTTCATCTCCTACTAAACAAGAAAGGGGAAAAGATGCCAGCAAAGGGTGCCAGCACTCTCCTTTCATTTTTAAAGGAAGCATAGGCTGCCTTTGCATTTGACTGTTTGACACAGTTCCTGACAGTTGCTGTTCGATAAGATCCTGCAACAGGCTAAAGCAGGGGTTTCAGCATCCTAAATTAACTCTCACAGGAGGCCCAAATTGGAACTGATCTGTGCCTGAGTAGCTCAAATGTCCAAGTACCAAACAGCCTACAGGTGAAAAACCATGAAGTCTGTAAAATTTAGACATCTCCAGGGCAAAGCACCACAGAGGACTAATTTTGATCACAGTTTTGAATTTAAACACCCAAGTTCCAGTAAAACACTATTTTAGACACCTATGTACACTATTGGATCTCATCCCTAGTCTTTCACTGTTTCAGTTTCCTCATGTATAACATCAATAATTTCTCTCAGTAGTATGCAGCTATTATGAGGATGAATTTGATATACAGAGTTAATGTGATGATGATAGTAGTATCTAAGAAGATACATAAATATAATATGACATAATATCACTTAAAATGTTGCAAAGTATTAGAGACACATTTTGGTCCTTATGATTTGTTTCATTCTTAGCAGGTTACACTAATCTTCTCTTCAAATGACCCTGTTTATCTCTGACATGGGCTGTAATTTTAAAACCAGCATCTCTTTTCAAGTTCTCTGACTTCCAAGTATCCAAGATTAGAGGCTACTTGTAGAGTTAGGCTTTACATCAGTGTAATGGATATTTATCTGTTCCATTTGCAATTATGATGATTTATTTTTTTTTTAAGTTCTGTTCCTTTTTTATGGATATAGATGGGCAGCAGAGAGGAAAGCTCTTTGCTTTGCATTGTTCAGGCAGCTCAAGCCTGGGTCAGGAGAAATCCTTTGGAAGAAGGGGAGATGCTGCTTTTCCTGACAGCAGCTGACCTTGCTCAGCCGGGAGAAGCTTTTGGAGAGCAGGACGTGCGTAGCAGAGTGTGAAGGACACAGAGCAAGCGGAGGGTCTGCAGCAGGAACAGAGACTGAGCAGCCCCAGAGAGGATCAGCAAGTAGGCATGCATCCAGGTCTCCCAGAGGATAGAAGGGAAAAAAAAGATTTTTCTTAGGACAGAGAAGGGGCAGAGACTACTGGAAGCTGAGAAACTGCTAAAAGTTTCTGGACAAAGACCAGGGCTGGAAGGATATCCACTGTTAGAGGACAATATATGTGGAAGGGAGGAGGAGATCTTTTTTTTTTCTTTCTATAAGGAGAAGATTTAGGATTTCTTGTTTATGATATTGCTGAAACAAAACTTAACTTTTAATTTAAAACTCCTGATGATGTCTTGGTATGCTCACTTTAAATAAAAGATTCATGCCATTTCATCACAAATGTCGCGTTCACTGGCAGCCATATCATAGTCAGACATGTTTCTTATACAAACTCTTTTTCATTTTTAAACAAGTATCACCTATTCCGTAACTCATTATGATTTTAAAACATTTGTAGCTATTGACTTACAGGAAGGATTTTGACTTCTTGTGTCTCAATGGTTCAGATAAGGCTAGATGAGAAAGTTTCATCAAACTTCAGATGTACTTAAATGACTTGAGTTTTCATACTGGGGAAAACAGTGACACCACCCACCCACCCACCCCTCCCCAAGCAAAGCAAAGCAAAGCAAAGCAAAAACAAAGCACAACACAGCAAAACTAATAACTGAAGAGCTGGATTATCTGTTTAACCCAGGCAATAAGGTCCTCTGTTGTCAGTGGATTCATCAGTGTCATTTCACATCAGAGACTAGCTGTGTAAGGTGGAACAGAAAGAACATTAATTCCCACTAGAAATGTGAGTAAAATTTTATCCTGTTGCTTGAGCAGAAAGCAGCTTGAAAGACAATATCCCATGGAAAGCTGTATCAAGAAAGTAGCTGCCAGGAAAGACAAGGCCAAGCAAGTAATGGTCATTTCAGCTCCTCAAAACTGCAACGACTTTGTGACTAAATTCCCTTTGACCCTGCTAGGAAGGAAGCCTGAAGGCCGCTGCCAAACGACAAGACTATCATCAAAGGGCAGCCACACGGGCAAATACTGCAGCCTCATTTATACCATGGCCAAACAGCAAAGGACACACTTTCTGGCAAAGAGATTGTGATAATATTTCACCAGGGGAAGAAAGAGTGCTGCGTTCCCTTGAACAAGACTCTGAATCTAGAGTGCAGGTGTTGGTAAAGGGTCTTCTCCTTACACTTATGCACAGGAAACCAAAACTCTGACTTGGCCAGCTCTCTGGCAGGAGATCTGACCCACTTTGGGGGCAGACAAAGTAAATCCAATAAACACGAACAAAATAAGAGCTGTGCATAGGGTTCTATTGCTCCCCATTTTGCCATCCCCTGCTCTACTAGTAATAATAATTTTCTTTAAAGAAAAATAAAATGTCAGGGCCCTTTCATACTATTACTGTGTAAGTAAGCACTCAGTTTATATTTCTCTCTTAGTGAGCAGGGGAAGATGTTAAAACAAAACATCTTACCAGTGCCATATTTTTTAAAGTGCTGTTACCAAGGCAAGATGCTTTTTCCAGCAGAAGGCCTAATAATGTCAAAAGAGTGCAGGAGGTCCCATAAGCAGAAAGTAATGGCAGTTTCATGCAACACATGAAATTATAATGCATCTTATGAGTAAATCAAATCACTTTTTCTTTATAATTTCTGAATTCCATAGGGGCCATGAAACACATATTTAAAAGGTGTGCAGAAGGACCTTATTCATTAAACAGCAGAGAAAAGTAGTTGAAGCTTTATTAAAAATTGACTAATAGGCATTCCAGATAATTGAACTGACAGGCTGTTTTGACAGCTGCAAGCAAAAATGTGCTTGCTCTAAACAGTTGGTGTAAATCTCTTAGATATCTGGGAAGAGAAATGATGTACTGGTTTAACTTTAATCAGTTTATAAAGTTAAAAAAAAATCTAACTGTTCACCTAACTATTTGAAGTGATGGTAATTGGAGGTACTGCCAATCATTTCAATGATAGGGTTTGAACTGAAAGAATTGCCAAGTTCTCACACAATGAGAAAGGTGGAAGGTGCGTAGTTAAAAAAATTTTGGTTAGCAGAAAATTTAAATTAAGATGAAAACACAACTCCGAACTTGATTTACAGAAAGGCACTGAAAGATTCAATCTGACTGAAGTTAGTGGATTTTGCAAGCTTCTATCAGCTTTGTAAATAAAGCTGCAACTAACTAACAAATGTGACAAACAATCTGCATCTTGAGTGGGCTAATGTAATGTAATAGGCAATTATACTGTCTAAATGAAAAAAAAGAAGGAAGAAAAGAAGGGGGGAAAAATTAGAGAGAGAGGCTACTTACTAGATTTTCCAAGGATGAGAATTCAAAGTAGCAGGAAGGCAGAAAGAAAAAAAAATTATAAAACTTAGGCAGGAAACACAAGCTAGAATTAAAGCTGGATTTTGTAAAAATAAGTTCATTAGAAAGGAAAAAAATGAGCAGGCAGGCAAGTGTCAGAAAAGAGAAAGAAAATTTTAAAAAGGACAAGCAAAACATTTAAAAGGTAAGGTAAATAAGGACTTAAAAGAGCTAATGGAAGGTTAAATATTTTAAGAATATTATGCAGGTATTGACATACTAAAAAATTAGAATTGATGTGAATGCAGGACTTGCTGATGAAGCAATGAGAACAGGACCATGTTACTCTGTATTCAACCTTTAGGTGTTCTTTTAATCTGTGTATACTAGTATACATGTTATATCTTGAATTAGAACAGATACATCCTCTTTATAAAACTCACAAAAAGTAGTGTCACTTCAGCTATAGGCATATATAGAATAAGAATAGTACAGCAACTGCTAAGAGAAGAAAAAAACCTGAGAAAAATGAATAGCTGACACACTGAGAATAGTCTATCTGGTATTTAATTATAACATCTCTAAAACAGAATGGCACAGTTATTGAATTTTTGTATGTGCTTTTTTTTTTAAAAAAAAGAAAAAGAGTAAACAAACCAAAAATTTTAGTATCCATATACTGCCATGCTGAACTTATCTGATGTTTGATTAATGTATTGGACTTATGTATAATAACTGAACAAGAAATCAACATGCTGTTTTGAAAGGTTTAGTTGATTTGATTGTAGAAGTCTTTTAATCATTCCATACGAGAATGTTGGAAATATGTATTTCACAGTTATCTGTTTTAAACTACCCTTTATTCCAAGAGGGAAGAACAGTTGAACCACTGACTATTAGTAAAACTGGTTTGCAAATGAAATTTGATTGATATTTTTAGATTTCTCGGGACTGTATGTGGCATTGCTTTGTATAAAATACATTTGTTTAAAATGCAACAGAGCTCAGAATTGCCAGGAACAATTTAAACCCCATAAATGTTTCCTCTAAATTGAATCAGAGAAGGCTGAGAAGCCTCTAAACACTGTACAGGGATTCAATGTTTAGATTTTAAATGAAACAATTTTAAAAATTGGAGCCTTGCCATCATTTATAACACTGTCAGAGTCAGTGCTCCGGTATAATAGGTTGATTTTCCTCTTCTATTCCCAGCTCATCTTTACTGGAGGCTTTCACTGTTAAACATAGTAAATGAAGGGGGTGGAAGGAGCAGGGAGAATAAAAAGTTAAATGAAATGTTATTATAGAAAACTGCTTTCAGAAATTGCATTTTATAGTTAATAGGGATATTTTTGCTTACACCCAATCCTGAAGACCATTTTTATGAAACACAGGAAAACATCTCAGATATTTTCTTGTTTCATAATATCCAAATACATTAATTTCTTGGTTTCAATGAAGATTTATGCTATGTATATTGCACAAGGTAAGTGTAAATAAGAGCTATAAATCGCTAAGCAGTTAATGTGGCTTGTGAATGGACCTATTGTTCTCTAAACAGCCTGAATTTTAGAGAATTCAGCTAACTTAACGCCTATGAGGTGCCATACAGGAAAAATGCTATAAAAATCTAATAACAATAAATATGCATTGGTATTAAGTTATATTAGTTTGGGTGAAAGTGCATACATTTAGAACTTATTAATATATATACAGTTAAAAGGGGTTAAAATTAAAAATGGTGTGGGCACATGTGTGTCCAGCTCACCACATACGTACTTACCCCTTCATTTGATTTGATGTTTAGTTATTAATTCTTGGAAATACAGGCTATCTAGAAGTGGCTGAACTGTAAAAAGTGAGAATATTGCAAGCTTCCACCGCAGTCTGTAATGAAATTCTCAGGAGTGGAGGACAATTGTTCAGCCACAGGGCCGCTTGTTCTCTGAGTTTCAGAAAGTTAATGTTTTAAGACAAGGCCTAGAACTAATTCAACACAACAGCCCTGAGAACATGCCAGACCTTAGAGGAAATGTAGATCCATTAATTTGGTATGGCCAATATCAGGATACAAAGTAAAAGCCGAGATTTCAAACCATTTGTATTATGCCAAATTTCAGTGGCAAGGGTCATGGCAGCTCCCTAAGTCTCCATAGATCAAGTATACTCAGCCCACTGAAAAGTAGAGATAATTGCCATGTGATGTTAAGAAAAAGGAGAGATTAATGTGTGAACAAGCCTTAAATGTTGCTATAGATAGCAAAACTAGCATAAAAGAAAATATGGTAAATGAACATGAGCCTTCACTAGATGAACTAGGAGTTTCCTATGAGTGTCAAAGCAACGCACATAGGATAACAAAGTCAATTACAAATCACGTATCTTATCCTGTGTGAAGGCACTATATCTAGTGCCAAAGCCAGTTCAATCACAGCCAGTGTTCATGCTGTTACCTTTCTCTCCAGTGTATAACATAGTCATACTCAACCATTGATTTACTTCTTCCTTTACAGGCCTTGGACACACAAAAATGCATTTCTGAGCATTGTTCATATATGATAAGGAGATGACTTCATCTATTTGAACATACAAAGTGCTAATATAAAAATGAGCTACTGGTTGTATGCTAGCCTTCAGGCTACTGTAACTTATCTTCTAAGGCTAAAGAAATACAGTGTAAAACCATACCTTGAATTAAAATCATGCCCATATTCTGATAGTTAAGTATGTTCTTATTACTTTTTTGTGTGTGTTTTGTTTTGCTGATGGTCTGTTTCTAGCTAATTCATGGGTAATTAAAAAACTTCAAAAAGGAACCAAACAGAATAACCACTGTCATGTGTGGTGATTCCTCAAATCGTAATATAAGTCATTATTTTGACTGCAACAGTAGCAGCAAACACTTATATAAAAAGAAAGATAATTGCTTTTAGTTTCAGTACATTATCCTTTTGCAAAAAATGCCAGTTTCAATTAATATTTATTATTTCAGAGGAATGTATCTGTTGAAGTTGATGTGCAGTGGCTCTGAATGTAATCTGTTAGTTACCGTAAGTATGAATTCAGTTTAGAAGAGTGTATCATATTTTGAAAATAATAGTTTGACCAGGACATTAAAAGAAAATAAAATGAAATGGATTTGGGGGTGAGAAATAAGGGAGGAAGTTCTAACAGATTGCAGGAAAATGTGACACATCCTAAAATAGGTTGGAAAACCCCATATTCCTACAAGTTATTACTTCGTTTGCCACGCTCTCCTCTTGATATCAGGCCAAGTCCAAATCAAAGTAATATAAACTGGTAATCTTCCTTCTCTTTGACTCTCTAGTTTAGTTAAACCTGAAAATCCTGAAATGTTATAAGATTGTCCCTCAGCTTCAAGTTAAACCACTCCTTATGCTTGAAAGAAAGTAGGAGGGATGTGGGGGAGAAGATGCAAATGGCAGTATCATAAGGAGATGGGAACAGGATATTTCCTACAATGACCAAAAAGAATTTCAAAAAAATCTTGCTCAGTTCAATAAGGCTCATTAAAATTCTTGCCACAACAATATTTTTTTTTCATATTCATACAGGCCAAAACCTAGTCTGTGTTGCTACACAACATTGTTACACAGACCTTTGCTCATATTTCTTTGTTGCATGCTTATTTCAAGGGCCCTTTTAAGAAAGAATCACCTCATTTTCAGTTCATACTTGCAGTGGATAGTCCTTTTTTTTTTTTTAATGTTTTATTGTCTTGTCTTATACTTATCCAAATACATGCAAAGCAACTGTACGTCTCATTAAAATTTTTTGAGCATGTTAAACTGGATAGGTAGTATATATATACAACTGAAAATAAAACAATATAAGCACTAAATAATTAACATCATTAATCTTTTTCTTGAGCCACGAGTTCTCATAAACTGCAGGTATATTGCAGAGCAGCAGCCACATAGCTATGAAGTGCCCTGAGCCATCCTTTCCAGAATCGCCAGTGTTAGGTTGTAAACATCGTTGCTCATCTCATGTTGTTAATGTGCATGTTAAGTAGGGAATTATCGTTGAGGATCCATCCTTGCTTTGTGCAAGGAAAAGAAAGAACTTGGCTAGGCTGGCCTCTAGGAACACATTTTTTATCAGGGTAATTTTTGGGTATTTTCAGCTAGTCACAGAAATAATTATGGGCATTGGAAAGGAGGAGGTGTGCGGAACACACCAAATAAAACAATAGCACGTTTATAAGCATTTCTTTTTTCCAGAGCTTTTTTTTTTGTTGTTATACATGCCTTTAATTTGGTCTCTGAGAATAAAAATTGAAACATTTAAGTGCTTTATTTTTTTCTCCCTTTGAGAGTTTTCCCTTTTGTCTAAATAGTCTCTTTATAGGCAGTCTCTGAAAAGAGAAGTTGATGAGACAATTTGCCCAACTCCCAGAAGTCTGGAATTGTGTTTCTTTGACTTTCTACTAGGATGGAAAGGCACAGTTCTTTATTTTCCCTCTCTATTCTGTGATTTGAGTGTGCATATCATTCTCTATGGTCCCAGCCGGGAGTTGAAGTTAGTTCTGAAATAATGTAATTAAACAGTGCATGCTGATATCTCCAGAAAATAGATGCCATAATTTTTGGTAGCTTTCATGTATGTTTCTTCCTCACTGAAAAGTCTATAAAACAGTGATGTACTTTAAGTGTAACGTCACCTGCTTTTAAAAATGAGTACATGATTGTATGCATTTGTCTATGTCTATAAAACACACATACATGCATACATAATTTATTTTCCACATACTTTTTGTTTAGAAATAAGCAGAATTGGTGTCTGGATGCTAGAGGAATAAAATAAAACAATGCAGGGCAAGCATGTGAGATTTGAATCACTGTAAGTTTTGTTGGCTGCTTCCGGAGACAGACTTAGTAGTAAAGCTGTTATGGACACCACAAGTACAACTGCACTGAAGTCCAAAGACTAGAAAGGCCAAACTGAAAATGGCAAGGGAGAAAACAACACTGAGGCTTGGCTGAAGCAACTGTCTGACATTATCCCTTTCAACAGGACTCACTGCATCTATGCTAGTCTGTAAATAAGATTCTAGCACTGGAAAACGTGGTTTACAAAGAATGACATGAATTTTCTAGTATATTAAATGCCTCAGGAGCTTTCCCAAAAGTCAACGCTATTTGACTAAGGAAATGTTTGATCTGAGGATATATATGACGCTTCAGAACACAGACTTTACTTCATGAACATTCAGGTCAACATATAGACTATAAGCAAGGTCTGCTTCAGTTCTGGTCCCTGTTCTTCTGTAAAGAGCTTAACCATTTCTTTCCCATTCCTCATTTTTCTCATCTGTGGAGAGAGAAACTCCCTACCTACGCTAGGCGAACCATGCTAGATGAAAGTACTATATAATAACCAGGACTGGCTAGTCTTACACAAATTGCCAACAGAAATTTTAAATGGTTTGATTGTATATTCAAAATATGTATCTGTGAAAAACTGCCTTTCAAAAAACAGTAATTTTATATATAAGCAATCTTATAACCAGTGCAGGCTCAAATTTTGATGCTGTTTTTTTTTCGTTGGTTGTTTGTTGGGGTTTTTTTGTGTGTGTGTTTTGCGTGTTGTTTTATTGGCTTTTTTTTTTTGTGGTGGTGTAGCTGTATTTTTATATCTTATATTTTTTATATGTTATATTTTCATATCTATATATATTTATAGATTTTTTATATCTACAGAAGTTCAAGTGGACTTTGAAGAATTTTTGGGTAAACACAGAATCACGCTGTTATGTTTTTATTATTTTGAGTGGAGTCCTTTTCCCCATCCAGACAACATTCAACAACAGAGGTAATGAGGGTAACATTTTGGTGAAATATTATCTCCTTAGATCTCAGCGGCAGGGGTTGGAGGGGGCAACAAAGGATTTGCCTCAGCTGACAAATACTCAGTGGGCTGTATTTCATATACACCTGTGAGTCTTGGAATCATTTGAAAGGATAGGCACACTGGGGAAATTGTGTCCTGTATATAGATACAATCTCCAGGAGAGAGACACCCCTTGGGAACCCACATCTGAAAGGCATATTTTCATGTGCATATTTTATAGTTTAGCTGTTTTGGGAACCTTGACTTTGTGGAGTGGAAGGATGCACATTATCTAACAGAAGGGGTGTCTGTGTGTCTTTCCCATGAGATACAAAAGAATCTAATAGCAGGTATTTTTTATTTACTTCACATCCTTCTAGATCCTGAATTCTAAATGTAAGGAAAGAGTCCCTGTCTGTGCACTTGACTGACTGTGTCACAGCCTGTTGGGTTTTTGTTGTGTCAGATTAGAGAGGCTGATACGCCCCTTACTCTCACAGAATCATAGGAAAGAATTGCTTCTGACTTATTCAAAAGAACAAGTTCATATCATAAAGCTAAAATAAATAAGAACATGATTAGAAACTAATGCAATCATTTAAGACTTAAGCAGTTTTTTCTTTTTTTCCCTAGCTGCAGTTCTTCTAATATCTCTAAATTATGCTGTGAGAAAAATGCTCTCACTGCCGTCTAGATTTGAATTATTTAATAAATTAGCAGGGGAGTTTAAAAAACGCTTGCTTTCTCTGAAAGCCGTAATAACAGTACACATGGTTCCTTCTCTTTTTATAAAAATGATTGAGTGGATTGGGAAGTCGTCGGTATGGGTGTTGACTAAGATAATAATTGTTCACAGAATATAGAAACTGCATTAGAAACTGGAGACATTCCTGCCTCTTTCTCTGCTCTTTTAGTCAGTGAACAAAGGGTCTTTATTATCTCAGACACTCCACGGAGAAATATGCATTACTTTTCAAATAAGATGCTGGGTGGGCAATTGGCATAGCATTTTTGGATAACGTTTGTAAATGCTGTAAACCTGCAAGCATTTTTATGATTGCTCAAAGATTACAGGCGAGTTTAGAGCAAGGCAGAATTTGGAGATCGGAAAGGTTTCAAGCCAATATCTTTATAAAATGCGGTGAAAGAAAACTCAGAGAGGATATATAGTTTCAAAGGTGTTGTTTCTGTTCATGGCTAGTTGCCCTTTTGTGTCCTTATCTTCTTTTTAAGGTGGATTTAGTTGTTTTGCACCTACTGCTTTTTTTCACTTTTCTTAGGTGAAACTAAGACATTTTCTCACTTCTAGACTGTGGTTCCAGGTACCGGTATACCAATTCTTTTTATTTTAAAGCCTAAACGTGGCTCTTAACACAGCCTATTTCTGTGAGCTTTTGACTATCAGAGTTTAGTGACCTCCAAAATCATCTGATAGTATATAATAGATTCTTTCTCTCACCGTGAAAATCTGTTGTATTCTGGAGATCTGTATAGATTTATATTTCATTCTTTATACCCTTTGCCAAGAACCATTTTATTCAGTCATCTATTTGGAAAAGAAAAAAGAAAAAGAACTGCTATTTATATTGATAGGGTTGGTTCATGTAATTAATGCATACATTCATTCAAGTGGCAGAAAGAAAAAGAAGAATATAAAATGTTCAGCTAGATCTAGTTTTTTGCACCTAGTGTAACTTGGCATCTTTCTGTAGACTTCACTGGAATTATAATCTGTGACAATGAGTATAATATCAGGTTCCCGGTAAACTTCAGTGCATTCATTCACTTGGCTAGACATGAATTTCTGTGGATGAAGTTTAAAAAGACATCTTTTTATATTTTTCTTGAATATTTCTTTCAACATGGTAATTAGGATAATGGATCATGCCCTCACTACGATCTATGAATCAGTGAGACAACTGTGCTTTTCTATGACAATGCATATCACAACCCTGAGGCAAAGCACATGAGAATTGGGGAAAGCATTCTCAGGGAGAGCTGTCTAACAAAATACATTTCTACCTAAGGCAACTAACATCCTCTGAAACCTATGAGTCTGTTTTAGCAACTCTAACTCGATGGAAATTCCAATTAGGGTGTCCTTACTAAAGATACCTCTTATCTATAGCTTTGGAGATCACCTACATCTCCAATTAATATCTCTGAAGGTACATGAAATTCTTTTTATGAATTAATATGTACATATTCTTGGGGTTTTTTTTTTTGATCCCTCTGTGCTTGTACTACTTTCCTCTGTTTCTTCCAATGACATTTCTTGTTGCGTTAGTCTGTGGTAATGATGACCATCAAGCTAATTTTCAGAGGAACATATTAACACTAACCTTTGGCTCACCCATCTGTTCCTCACTTTATTGCTTCAAATGTCTCCTTTCTGGCTCATTGTTAAACTGGAATAGAGGCAAATTCCACCAAACCCAGCAGGGCTTTGCCGGGCCATTTCTGGCTGGAGAAGGCTGCTTAGTACGGTAATCTGAATCATTTGCTCTTGTCATTGAGGTTTTCTTAACACTGAACATATTGCTGGATGTCAATGGCAAATACAACATCTGTGGATGACAGTAGGCTTTCCTTTCAAAATAACAAAGGAACACATCTCAGTTCCCATCTTCTGACAGGGATTTGGAGCTCCCCTTGGGTCTCTTCTCTCCAAGGAATAAATAGCTTTGTTAAGCTCCTGCCTTTACATACTAAGCACAAATACATGAAACTAAGGGTAAGATGGAGAGTTCTGAAACTCTTTGATTTTTTGTAATGACATGATAAATAGTTCAGCAGAGCTACAGGTAAATTTTTGTTGCAAGAATGCACAGACATACCAAATATCCAAGTATTTTCAATGCAGCCATTCATAATTCCATGTATACTTATTGCTAAAGCCTTTAATAGTGCTAGACCTGTATAAACAGAGAAAGCTACTAAATCTAGTGTATATTAGGAATTTAATACTCTCTGTATTAGCACTTCCCCACTTTTTTTGGCCAGTAAAAATAAAGAGTGATTAATTTTCCATTCTGATTTACTCATGAATTTGCCTGATGCATTATTTTAATAGAAAGTGTTCCTTATATTTTCCCACTCCAAAAACAAATATACAAATGCAAAACAAAATAAAAAACAAACTTCAGAATACAAGAACATAATAATAACACCATGCCAGATTTGTTGCTGCTGGGAAATTTTGTCCTCCAGATTGCCTTGCTTTCAGTGCACCATCATAAAATATATTTTTATGTAATTTAAAACATATGTTTTAAAGTGTGTTCTGCAGGAACTGAAGAAAAATGTGAACAACTAAGCCATTAAAATTGCAATACATTTTGCATACCTTAAATGCAGATACTAAGAATTATTTTGCATTGCGATAATCTTATTCTTCTAAATTAAGTTCAGGTGTCAGGCTAAACCACTAGGTCTAGATGACAGCTAAATGAAGGATCTTTACTCTCCAGTCCAGCAAGCTACAGTGAGAAACAAGGAAGGGGGAAGTGAGGCGACAAAATTGTCAAGTAGATGAATACAGCCTCCTAATATCAGCAGTAATGGAGAAACTGTTTGCCGTCATGCAAATCTGTGCTTAGTGAGCAAAAAACCTTCTCCAAGGTTTTCCATCAATGTCAGTTTATACCTACATAGATTTAAAACAAGTAGCCTAGTGTAATATAAAAGTATCATACACCTATTTCCTAAATGTTTTCTATTTAGCAGAATATTTTAGCGACTAAATTAGATACATATCTATCTCTATTTGCTTTCTTACTAGAGTATACAGTGTTTAAGGTAAAAGAATATATATACAAATTATTTGGTATATATTTTGGTATGCCACAGTCAATGCCACAGAGAAAAAAAGAGCTAAACTCATATTTCTCTGTAAAGAACAGATGTACTTTAGCTGACTATTTGCAAGTATAATAGGAAGCTGTGAGGTTGGGACTTGAAAAATGGTTATGTTACTTACAGGAAACACATCAAAACTGAGAGACAGCTGGAAATTGCAGTAGATGAGACACTGGAAAAATCCAGGAATCTCCTGCCAGAATCAGACACCGCAGTATTAGATCCAAATGGATTTGGTTGCCTTTTGTCCACATAGCTACCTGCATATGCATGTATTATACATCTCTGAATTAAGTCTATATTACTAGCACATTTGCAAGACAGGTTTTTTTTCTGCTCTAAAGACATTAACTAATTTAAAATCTTGTCCCCATCTGAGATTACATGCATATTCTGTAAAACCTGAACAGCTGACGGGATGCTTAAGAGGAAAGGTGGCAAAAATCCTTTCAGTCCAGTGTCATTCTATTTATTGTGTATGGTGACATTGATGTATTTCCAGAAAGACTTGCATGATTCATGTCATTTCGATACATGGATCGTTCTGAACACTATCTCTTCCCTTTTTATTTAAAAGATATTTTGAATGTTGTTCTAATTCTTCTTGTTTTGTGAAAATTAATATTTAACTGTCTGTCTTTTCCCACTTATTTCCCCCAAATCCCTTAATAATATGAATCAAAATATTCACCCAAAATACTGATAATAACTTTTGCAGTTCAGATAAAATGGGGATAGAATTAGACTCCTGGGAATTAAAGTTACAGTAATAAAATATAGCATTGTAGCTGTCCCACTAAAATGAGCAGGGAGAATCTTGGCCTTACTGAAGACATCCCAATGGGTATTTTCAGTGTATTTTTGCAGGATATCCGTTATGTGAAATCGCAGAATTTGTTCCTACAAAACTGAGAACACAAACGGGTCTTTTGAATTGTCTGTTGTCTGCTTTTGTCCTTGTTCATTGGATTTGGATTTGCTTTGTGAACTGCCTGTTTTTCGCTGTGTCTCTTGATAATATATCACCTCTGGAACTACAGACTGATTATAGAACTGAAACAAATCAGGATTTTATTAAATAAAATTATATAACGAGAGAGCCATGAGGCACAGGAGTGTGTGTTATCTAACTTTTAAAGTGCAAATTTATTTTTCAGTGTAAGAACCAGCTAAGAACGTATGCAGGGAAGACCATTGGCTTATTTGCTCCCAGAGAGAGAGAGATTTCAACTGTGGACACAAAGGCTGGAGGAACTGTGATGCTGTGAATATTTAGTGTAGTTCAGATTAGGTCATCCACTGAAATAAAAAATAAGTGCTCCAAAGAAATCAAGCAGTGCAAGAAAAGCTCCAGAGAAGGTTTGGATTATATTAGAACGTACTGTCACATTATCATCACAGTGTTCTGGGCAAAACAATAAGGAGTAATTTTTGTGACCAAATTTAGTGAATGTATTCCTTTCTTCTTTACCACGCAAACTTCCTTGCCACCTATCCTTTCTCTGCCTCCCTCACATCCCAAAACTGAGGTTTCTGAGATAATTTCAGCTCCACTTCCTCATGTTGAAGGTTTTGAATATTTTTTTGAAATTCAGGTTCTGACAGAATGCAGCACTTTTATACAGAAAAAGTTAAACAGAGAAAGGTGTGCTGGTTTTGGCTGGGATAGAGTTAATTTTCTTCATAGCAGCTAGTACAGTGCTACGTTTTGGATTTGTGCTGAAAATAGTGTTGATAAAACAGGGATGTTCTAGTTACTGGTGAAAAATGCTTACACAGAGTCAAAGTCTTTTCTGCTCCTCACCCCACCCCACCGAGTAGGCTGGGGGTGCACAAAAAGTTGTGAGGGGACACAGCTGGGACAGCTGACCCCAACTGACCCAAGGGATATTCCATACCATGTGACATCACGCTCAGTGTATAAAGGTGGGGGAAGAAGAAGGAAGGGGGGAATGTTTGGAGTGATGGCATTTGTCTTCCCAAGTAATTGTTATGCATGATGGAGCCCTGCTTTCCTGGAGATGGCTGAACACCTGCCTACCCATGGGAAGCAGTGAATGAATTCCTTGTTTTGCTTTGCTTGCATCCACGACTTTCGTTTTACCTATTAAACTGTCTTTATTTCAACCTATGAGTTTTTCCTCAATTTTTCTCTTCCGATTCTCTCCCGCATCGTACTGTGAGAGGAGTGGCTGTGTGGGGCTTAGTTGCCAGCTAGGCTTAAACCATGACAAAAGGCCATCGGTATGAATGAAGAACTCTTTACTTGATCAGTTGCTTAGTAATAATTAACAGTTTCATTGTTTGCTTTCCCGCTATGCAGGGTTTTGAGGCAAAGAACTCAAACCTGACAAACAAAGTGCTCTATAAACACTAATGAAGTCTTGGAACATGCCGTGAGCCAGGCAATTATTATTAGACTAATTCTACAAGTGGGTAAACTGCCTCACAGGAATTAAATTACTTCTGTGTCAAAGAATAATTCAATGGCAGAGCTTACTCCAGTTCCACTTCTTTTATGAGACAATGCTCTGTCCCTTAGCATCATCAGTTTTTAAGGAGTTTGGCTTTCAAAAAATCCCTCATCCAATGTATGCACCATTCTTTGTAAAGAACTGAAATTATTAATATTTATATCAAGGCAGACAAGTCCTTGACCTAAAAGAAGGGAGTTAGACAGTGATGTGGTTGCAGGCAGCAGAAGCGACATCGGAAAGAAAGAAGCAGGTGTTAATAGGACAGGACGAGGAGAGAAAAGAAAAGTTCACTGCCTGATGCCCTCTGGTAAATCTCCCACCTTTTGTACAGCGATTGAAAAATGCAGAGGTCTGATCATTCCTCAGAAGGATAACAGTTGTTTCAGCAGATCTCTCCAGGTATTTTCTCATTATGTACCTCTTCCAAAACAGCTGAGAAATTGCTATCGAGTAAACTCCAAGGAAAACAAGAAATTTGGATCCTAGAATTTATTTGTCTGTACTGAAAGAATAACATAGTAAGTAACAGTAATGGTATAGAAAGTACAGGAATAATATAGAAATAGTAAGAGAAGTACAGGAATAACATAGGAAGAACCTAGGCAGTTGCAGTGGATAGTCTTCTCAGAGCAGTGCACCGAGGTCAAACATTAAAACTGCCCCTCTGGCATATGCAAAACTTAGTCTCACTGAGCTATTTATCTTCTGGGACGTTAGACACCTTTTTTGACAATGTACTCAGGAACAGTGGGAAACAGTGGCATAAAGCACGCACTGAATTTCATGAGGGTATGTGGGAAGTGAAGGTATAAGGTATTATTCTCTCTGATTATGGTACATATTGAACAATGATTTGCTTCTTTCCCAAAATCAACGGAAGACAGATCCAAGCATGTGAGATGCACAGTAATTCAAATTCAGATCCATGCCTTTTGTGTGAAGGCCACAATATTCGCTGACAGGTTGGGAAAAAAAACAGATCTCAGAAGCTAAATGCCTAAATCTCAGCAATTTGATCCCAAGCTTTTCAGCTGAGACCATGACAAGCTGATAGACTCTAGGGGTATGGCTCACAGGAGAACCTGTGAGGCATACTAACGAGTGGGTTAGACCTACCTCACGTAGCTTTTTATAACTTTTTTACCTAGGCACGGCTTTGTATTTGTGATCCATCAATGCAGCTTTGATCCTTTAGAGCACAACAGCTAACAAGAAACAAGGCTAGGAGAAGAGATACACATATAAAGAGTTAGGGATTATAGGGGTTTGGCTGTGATGGACAGACACAGAGACTCGCTGTCTAAAAGATACCACTGGGCCTAATATTTTTTTATTTTATTGGATGTAAGGTGTAAAACTTTATAATTTAAAATATTCACACTTTCAGTAGCAACACACAAGTCAAAACATAATGATTCAAGCTTGACAGTTCAGAAAATGCTACATATCATTCTATGCTTCTTTTTCTTTATCGTCCACCACTGCCTTTCTTTTTCTCTCTGCTTTCTCATGATATGTTCATTTTTAGCTTTATTTCCAAGACTATGCTTGAAGGGGCTCAAGTCTTAAAGGCTCTTTGCAGCAAGTTCTGCTCCCCTCTGTTCCTGCTTCACCTCCAAGTAGCTTCATTACTGATGAAGCCTAACAGCTTGCAAGTAGGTCTCTGTCCTGCCTGCGCACTCTTGTACCCTTTGTTTGGCCCTATCCTTACATTCGTCAGCTCTGTCCCTAGAAATGATTATTAGTGTTTCCTGACTCACCCNTCCTCTTTTTTTTTGTTTCACCCAGGTTTGTAACGTTGTTTATTGTTACTCTTATTGGAGGATATTCACTCACCACTATACTGATACAAATTTCTCTCCTCCACTTTTAGGAATAGTTTTTGGTTTTACTGACTGGCAGAGGCTACCTTTCAGAAGGACCTCTTCACTGTTGTCAGTAGCCAGTTTATGAAACTCTTACCCAGAAATGGATAAAAGAGCTAGCCCACTTGCTCAGTATGCTTATTGTCACGCATATTAGATCTTGTTGAGTAAATCATCAAAGATATATGTGTTTCATGCACAATTCCCACAAAATTATGGATTATTTTATGGTTCTCTGTGATATCAAGTGAAGCTTTATGGTGTACTTCATTCATTGCAACCACTTTCAAGATACTTCTTACTTTATTCTGTTTTTACCTGGCATGCCAGCTTCTACATATATCCAGATCTACAAGAAGTTTCAAGAAATATCAACTTGTTGGGTCATTCCTTGCTTCATTTTCATCTTGTTGTTAGTTCCTTGGAAGTCTTGGAACAGAATAGTGGAAGATTTGTAGCTTAGTTCAGCTTTCTTCTGGTAATCTTCTTTATTACATGTAGAAAGTGGACTGAAATTTTTGTTAGCCTGGATATTTTGTGGGCAAACTTTGGAAATGACATGTCTTTCTAATTTTATCATTCACAGAAAAATTCTAAATTAATTGGGATTTTTGTGAATTTATATTTTGAAGGAAATTATCTATTTTATTAAAAAATGTTTAAAATATGAAGTTAATTTGAAATTTTTACTTATTACTTGTTTATCACATTGAAAGCAATAGTGGGATAAATATGGGATGAAAACCCATTAAACATACTCTTGGTATGACATAAGTATAATAGATTTTATGACTCGGACCTCTGCATCAGGAAAAGTGGGTTTCCAAAACTTACTTAAGGAAATTAGATGTCTAACTCCTTTGGAGGCTACAGATGCTTTAAAAGTTTCCTTAAATAAATAAAACTCTATTTAAAATTATGATTCAAGTCCCCTTGACTTTCTGCAAAACTATCCCCATGGACTTGTGCTTACATTTTAAGTCTCTGAAAGCATGACTGTATAAAGGGTTAAACAAAGAATCCAAAATTCTGTCTGTTTTGGCATATGTTGGGTTATTCTTTAGAAGGATACTGAACTAATGTCCTTGCTGTTGTAAAATATTAAGCAAAAATATATAATATTATTTGACACGTGAGAGTGCAAATTTAAATGAAAGCAGAGCTCACATATTGCTTTTACATTCTATCTGCCAGTCAAGCTGAGTCTTTATGAAGAACGGCAAAGCAATTTTCAATCATGTATGGTATATCGTGTAGGTCAAATTCTTTTATGTAAATCTCTTTCACTTGGGTGTTTAAATTTCAATAAAAATGTAATGATAAAAAGTGTGGCTTTTATTTCTCCTTCTTTCTCTAATTCATTCTGAGTTTTGGAGAACAAGTGTTTTATTGAGCATGACACCTAAAAGGGGCATTGTTTTTAAAAGGTGTTAAAACAAGAGTCACATATGTTTTGGATAATGGAAGTATTACAGGAGGCTTCCCCACGCAACCTTTCTTTCCTGTAAGCTGGGGCTCATGGAGCTGTTTTTGTAGGTTAGTTTGAGTTCATCCGAATTCTTCAGATCATGAGATGAGAGTGGCACACCCAATAGCTAACAGCAGCATGGTCTGTTCCAGCATTTCCTATTGTTCTGTTGGTTTTGATTGCTGTTTTCATACAAGAGGTTCCCCATGTTAGAAATATGCTGAACTTTCTTACTGCCAAATTGTGCCTAAAATTAAACAGTAACCTGTCTCTCCCAGCCCCGTAGCAAAAATAAAAAATAAAAAAAAAGCACTGGTTTCAGAGCTTAGCTAATAAGAGGTGCTTTCCTGAGTCAGAATTCAGTTTGCATGTCAGGATTTCACTTTCTAGTGAACCACCTAAGGAAACGGATACTAAGCTGATCTCCCTTCAGTATGTAGATGAATGCGTGGCCTCTGAAACACTCAGCCTTTTTGCCCGCCTCATTATTTGCTTTTGAAGTGAAGAAGAAAGATGACATGCACCTCTGAGAGCTAGGGTATTTCTTAGCAGGGAGATTCACTTTCATGTGTGATGTGGGTTAGATCCCGAACATTGGATAATATGACACATACTATGCTATTGTACAAGTCGTGAATAATAAACATTATGGAAATCCACACAGGGAATACCATGTACTTTGGGGCAAATTCTGAATTCAGGAACATAACTGCAGCTCAGAGTAGAATTTAAACACCAATCATATGAAATGCATTTGGCTGTATCTTCAGCTGTATCACCATAGTTCCTCACAAATAAAAAGAGAGCAGTCGGTTTGTATCAGTTGAGAGTAAACGTTGTATTTTTTGTTTTGTCAAATAAATATGATTGCTCCAGGAATTTTTGCAACAAGTTTGTGCCTATATTTGTACGACAGAGCTAAAGAAAGTATGGCTGAAGTGAGTATAGCTGGACAGGAATTAATGCTTCTGATCTGATGGAGATTTAAATTATTTCCTGTCCTTAAGCAAAAGTGAAAAAAAGGAGTCAAAATATGAAGGCAAACTGAACCCAAAGAAATCTTTAGTGGAATTAAGTCAACCTTTTTCAAAATGTCTTCATATTTCAATATCACAAGGAATTTTCTGATAATGAAATGAAGAAAACAGCTTTAAGCAGGAACTTAGAATATTTAATTCAGTCATTTTCCGAACAATTTGAGGCAACATACTGAAATCTACTCTTTCTTTCTTGTAGTGTTTTATCTTTGAAAAATTAAACTTTTCAATTAAAATTTATTTATTTTGTACAGGTTCCCAAGCATTGGCAGTAGGAGTGACTAGTGGCTATGTACAAGGAAAGCGAAGAAGTAATTTTCAGTTCATTTAATGTTTCAAAAACTGTAGGAAAGTCTGGTCAGATTAAAATTCACACTGAAAAAAGAATGAGTTAGAACTTCTTTTTGTGTGTGTGTCTCCTAACCCACCCCCATCTCAGAGACAATGTAACACAGCTTGGCTTTATTTTTCCACATGTGATGCTATTTATTTCCTGGCACAAGATATTGTCACACACTAATGTTGTCAGTGATATCACTATGTTGGATAACTTTGGTGACATTAGTCTGTCTTGCCTCTTCCTAGAAACTTATGAGAGTTTTTGCCTTGGTCAAGAAAAAAGCCTAACAACGAACTGTTCAATGACTGTTTCGAATTCTGAAGTATAAGGAAATCTATTCCCTTGTCTTATTTAGAAGCTTATCAGGGATTATACAAGGACACTTGCATATGTATTATATAGTTTTATATTTTTTTCATTTGCCAACATATTCTCTCATGACAAATTCTCTTGATAATTCTTCCAGTATGCTACCTGATAGAGACCAATTCCCTACACTTTCTCCAATAGCCTGGAAACTGCTGTTGGAACAATTTGTTCTTTTCTGTTTGCTCCTAAATAGTCTTACCAATAATTCAGTCTCATACAGAGTTATTTCCTCTTTTATCAACTCCAAAAAGCATTTCCTAAAGCTTCCTAAAGTGTTAGGTACATATTGATAACACCCTAGAGAGAGCTGGAAGTTGTCAGGGAACATAAACAGTAGTCTTCCTGCTAATGAGAAGATGAAGACTTGCATAAATGGGTTCTTTTCTTTTTAACGTACAAACCCAGCTTTGATTCATCTCCACACTATCCCTATGTTTTTAAATAATAACAAACATACTATAAAATCAGAATCTGCCAATGCTGCAGAAAGCATATAGTCTCCGATACTTCCTCCCTGGGACTAAAGAGAAAGGATATCACCTTGTCATGTCATCCAAAAATGGCATAACTTCTAAGATCCCAGTTTTACAAATATTCACCCATCTGTTTATCTTTATGCTCTGAGAACAACTTCAGTGGTTTCACTGGAGTTGCCTGCTGAGTCTTAGGGTTAACATGTGTGCAATTTTATGTGGGACTGCAGACTAACGAGGCAACAATCTTCCTGTCAGTGCAGGACTACATTATCTACTCTGAATGAGCTCAGGACTTGGCATGGGATTTGTGGTGGGAATACTATAAAGCACAGACACATACACTGCGCAAAACATAGAGAAAGCATGTCTAGATCATTGTTTTAGCCTTGCAAAATTAGTCTGTTCATATGGAATCTCAAAAACATTGACAAATCTCTCCGTATTTAAAATACTTCATTTCATCTGGTATTAACACGGAAAGGTGACGAGATATATGTACCCTTCTACACACTAGGCTTACATTTGTGAAATAAGTATTTTTTAGTAACATGACATTGTGGGAACCTGCTGTGATAGAGAACCATATGTCCTGGAATTCTGCAAAATCCTCAGTTTTTGTTAAAGTTAAGGCATATGTAAAACAAACCGTCGTGAGCTGTGTATATGTGTGTTCTGAAGGCAGATCATGGAATAATGCTGAAACTGATCACCCGTGTCTTAGGTGCAGAGTATTAATATTAACCGAAATTTAAAAGGAATTTAATTTCTTCCTTCCCTGCCTGCCTTCTGGTTTGGTCGGTTTGTTGGGGTTTTTTATTTTATTTTATTTTATTTTTTTCCCCTCAAAGTTTAAAATGTCAGTATCTAAAATACTCATCAAGTACAGTAAAAAATATAAAGTAACAGAATACACCTCTGTCATGTTGGCTGAACTGCATTTGGATATTACTTTGTGGTTTATTCTTCCCTTGTAACTGCAATTAGTATTAATGAGAGTGAGGCAGAAGTATTAAGAGGAAAACCCTGCTCTGGTGAAGGAGATCTCTTTCAAAGCTTCTATATACATATCAGTGACTTCAAGTATATTCAGAAAATGCACTAATAGAACACCAAAGAGAGCCACTTACAGATAAAAGAAACACATTATTAGTATTGATAAGTGACAGAAATGATGGAAATGAAATGGTCCCCTTTTGCACATATTAAAAATAGATTTTTTTTTTAGTTTTCTTTTAAAATTTGTATTGATGTCAGTGTCTCATAATGAAGTGAAGTGCAGAAGTGGAACTTGGTAATTTTTTGGGGTTTTTTTTTTTCATTGTTTCAAAGTAGTATTGATTTTCATTAAATCTTAGTGTTAATTATTGAAAGACAGTAAATAGCCTCATGGTCTACAATCTTAACATAGTTTGCATGGCAAACAAGTTCAGATGTAGTTCCCCATAGCAAATATTAGCTACCTTCATATCAACATCTTTGTGAATATAAATAAACCAGAAGATTTTCTGTAGGATCTCTGATGTCTATTGAATAGGAGAGAGTGTCACTACCAGAGGAATACACAGAACTTGGAATTTAAATATAAGCAAATAAGATGAAGCACTAGTAGTACTCGGTTTCCTATGGATCTGTCTCTAAATGCCTCTCTCTTTTTCATATGATTATTCTACCACAATGTTTTCACTTATCTGGTCTGTAAAGTACAGTCAGCTCCTTTTCATTTTTTCCAGGGACTGACAGTGCGATACACAACCCTACTGTTGTTAAGTCAAAGATGACTGGATAGCTTTATGCATTTTCTGATGGACTACTCAGCAGGCCAAACAGACCAGATAACTGCAGACCTTAAACTATGGTCTTGTCTTTGATGAGAGCACTTAATTGGTCTTCTCCCTGCCCAGGTACTGCTATCGTAAGAACACATATACAGCCTATACATGAAATAGAGGAGGCAGACCTCGCTCTTCCTAGTTTGTCCAAAATAAATCAACTGTCTGGGGAAAAAAACACCCAGACAGACAGGAATTACAATCCAGTTGGTATTGATTTTATGAAATTACTTAAGTTTCTATGACAGTGATAAAAAACGTAGCCAGGGTATTCTAAACTGCGGTGGGTTTTGTTTGGTTAGTTGGTTGATCTTGGTTTGTTTTCATTTGGGAGTTTGTGGGGTTTTTTCACTTTAAGAATTGCAGTCCCCAACCTGAGATTTTAAGTGGCAAATCTAGGGATTCACTGCCATGGACTGTATTACATTTAGCTACCTAAGCCTGCTAATTACTTTGCTTTGGGAACTTCAGGAGCGTATGGGACCAGGGTCATTTTCTTGAAAGAGATGGGTTTCCATGTGACCAGCTGAGAATGAGCTACCTTTTCCAAAGTATTCATTATCACTATTGTGCCTTATTTCCAGGTGTATTTATTAATTTCAAAAAAAAAAAGTAAATCCACAAAACACAAGCAAAAAACCTAAAGTCCGTAAACTCAGTTGAAACACAATATTATTGGTATAGATTTAAAAAAAATAAAAACAAATGTACAAAAGTCACTAATTCATTGAACAGCATTTAGCAAACATATTTCATATTATCCACTCAGTAAAATAAACACCTGTGTTCAGCTAAAGCTTTTTAAAAAGGATTTCATGTGTTCAAAATACTCAATAAAGATGCGACACAACTTACAGAATGAAAGGCAGAGGTGATCCTTCCCCTCTACTCAACACTGGTGAGGCCACATCTGAAGTACTGTGTCCAGTTCTGGGGTCCCTAGTACAAGAGAGACATGGACATACTGGAGAGAGTCCAGTGAATGGCCACAAAGATGATTGAAGAACTGGAGCATCTCTCCTGTGAGGAAAGGCTGAGAGACCTGGGACTGTTCAGCCTGGAGAAGAGAAGGCTCAGGGGGATTTTAACAATGTATAGAAATTCCTGAACAGAAAATTCAAAGAGGGTGGAGCCAGGCTCTTTTCAGTGTCTCACAGTGACAGGACCAGAGGCAATGGGCACAAATTGGAACAGTAGGAAGCACTTACTTACAGTCACCAAGTACTGGCACAGATTGCACAGAGAAACAGCTCTCCCACCTTGGATGGCTCTCCCATCTGGATATGGCTCTGGGAAACTGGGTCTAGTCCCTGCTTGAGCACGGAGGTTGGACCAGCTGACATCCAGAGGTCCCTCCCAACCTCAGCCAGCTTGTGAGTCTGTGATTCTGTGAAATGACAATGTAGTCTTCCTTCTGAACTATTTATGTGCTCATTCTTTTTAGTTAATGCAGTACAATACCCACAGTTAGGGACTGACCTTTATGTAGCCTCATGTAAAAGAGTATCTTCTTGATTAGCCTTGGGAAATATTTCTGAAAAGTAACAAATATTCTTCTCTCATTCCCATTTGTCTCTGAAAGAGACTTGATTTGCAACAGTTTTAGATCAGTTTCCAGGTTTTCTCAATTGCATGGCCTTCATAGCTTATCTGCACTTTTGGCCTCTCTAAATTTCACTTTTTAGCCACTCCCTGAATATTGTGGTTTGCAGTAATGACCCGTTAAAGACCCTGCCATAATGATTGATTCTTATGTGGCTGCAGCTGTATACTTTTCTTTAGTGTTATTCATATTTTACATAAAAGATTTTTTTTTTTCTTGATTCTCTTTGACTCAGTAAGACAATATTTTGTCTCATGAGATAACTGTTGTGGATTTTTTTCCAGAACCTGCAGTTTAACTGGTTTTTAATTAATGGTTAATTATTCTGTAATTAATCTGCTTTGCATTCACATATTTAATAGCCAGAAGTATTCCAGGAACTTCAGGTGACATCTTTGTATGTGAATTTGAAAGAGAGATATTAAAACAACTGACATAGAGTAATGGTGAACTCAGCATCATTTGCAAAAATATTCTTTTTAAAGATGCAAGATTTCCTTCAAAGAAGTTCTCCAGTCTGATTCTCCTGGAGCTGTTAAACAGCCTCTGCAAACAATAATTTAAACATGATGATTTACTTTTTGCTTGTGTGAATTTTTTGGGCCCCTGTGTTCATCTCCTCTCTTCATGCCAGCACTAACACAAACAGATTCACAGGATGTGCAGATCTGTACTGGGATAACGATCAGATCTCACGCAGCAGCATTTCAGCCACCCAAATTCAGCAATGCTTTTCCTAAAACACAACTAGATGGATATGTCCTGGTTCTGTTTTGACTGTCTACCCCTTCCTGGACCCCTACAAGTTCTTCCTTATGAAATAATAGAAATGAGACAATGACTGGGGCAGATGTGGATGTGATGGAAAACACTTTTTCTAAATGCTTTGGTGGTAATTGTTACTCAAAGCTCAGAGCCTGGCAGACTGCAAGATTTGAGGTTAGGAAGGCAAGTGTCCTCCCTGTCAGATTGCTATGAGAATGGGCATAGTGCTTTTTTCAGTTCAGTATAATTTTTTCCTGGTGAGAATGTTTAGTCACATCCCTCCCAAGAAATTACGAACTGAAGGGAAACTTCTCCAGAATTGGCAACCAGTTTGATGCCTTCTGTGATCTGCCTGAAAATATATGTAAGTTTCCTGACAATGCTCTAGATTAGATGTGTTAGATTAGACTTTGAGGTAAATAAAAGGATACCTTGTCAAAATTTATGTAGGAGACACTACCTTACACTGTGTGAGACATTTCAGATAAAGGATAAGTGTTTCCTTCATTCCTTCTCCCCTTCCTTTCTTCAGTATTTAACAATAATCTGAAGAAAGCTTTAGAGTAACAAGGAAATTTCTATTTAGGATCTCTGTAGAGATTGCCACCTCATTCAAAGGAGATGCAACTTTAAAAGTCGGAAACTTTAGTTAGTTGGGCTTCCCTGGCAACACCTTCATTTTGAAAAATACCCCACAATCTGCCAGAAGGAAGATTTCTAGACAAATCAATATTAACTTTACATCCTGAGATGAAAAAAGTAATAAACCCTCCACACAATAAACTTAATAAGAAGTAAAGCTTCAACTACAACTTCTAGACTATTTATGAAAGTACAAAAGAAATTAATGGCTCAACAAAGAAGAAGAGGTAAAGTTTCTAAATAAGACCTGGTGTCAGAAATACTGAAATCCTAGTGGTTGGGAAGGAAAAGTAAAAAAAGATATGCTTGACAGAACTGATTCCAACAACAAAATTATATGCATCTTCTGACTGGACATAGAGAAGTTGTGGTCATAGATATGCACTCAACTAAGAGGTAAGCCAAGTCCATGGGAATAAACAGTCCTTCCAATGGACACTCAGTACCAACTTTACCTTATTCTCTTTGAACAAATATTTGTAGTTATAGATAGGCATCTTACTGTTCCCTCTACTCTCTCAGTCACTTAGTATGTAAGGATGTTAACCTCATGAAGTTCAACCAGGCCAAGTGCAATGTCAAACTCAGGCACAAATACAGGTTGGGCGGAGAATGGCTTGAGAGCAGCCCTGAGGAGAAGAACTTGGGGGTGTTGGTGGATGAGAAGTTCAACATGAGCCAAAAATGCGTGCTTGCAGCCCAGAAAGCCAACCACATCCTGGGCTGCATCAAAAGAAGCGTGGCCAGCAGGTCGAGGGAGGTGATTCTACCCCTCTACTGTGCTCTGGTGAGACCCCACCTGGAGTACTGTGTCCAGCTCTGGAGTCCTCAACACAAGAAGGANGTGTAGAAATGTTCAAGGCTAGGCTGGATGCGGCTTTGAGCAACCTGGTCTAGTGGGAGGTGTCCCTGCCTGTGGCAGGGGGGTTGCAAGTAGATGATCTTTAAGGTCCCTTCTAACCCAAACCGTTCTATGATTCTATGATGTGTAGATACAAACTAGTTTGGATTTTCCATAAGGATGAAGATAGATAGTTCTCACAGAAACAGAGTTGAAAAGCACAGACAGCTTGCTGCAAGCCAAAACAAAACCCTGAACTAACACCACCACTTCTACCAATAAACAAGTGAGTCTGAAGTCATGAAGAGCTTGCATCCTTAACATGAGAGCAGGTGTGATATCTTATTCCATAAGTGGCTTTGTTGGTCTGAAGTAGGAGAGAAGCTAATGTGTAAGAATAGCATAACTGGCCCTTAGGAATACATCTCTCTATCCAAATGTAAATTCTATGGAAATTATAAATTGAAATCAGTGGGGTTACAGTGGTTACAATACAGGGATGAAATTAGATATTAAATCAGTATTTCTATTTTTTATGACAATGATGAAATCGTTTTGCTGCAGTAGAGGTAGTTCTACTGTAGCTCGTTATTTAATAACATTTAAAAATTTTGTGCATATATTTTAATTGGATAAGCTTAACATACTGAAATAATGTTTCTCAGTTTATTATGAAAGTTGATTTAATATAGTGCATTTGCTGTAACACTACATTTTTAATAAACTTCAGTTCAATGCTGAGAATACTGAATGGATTGAAGGAATTAGCATATCTATTTGAAATAGCATTATGGAGAAGGAAAAACCCAGGATATTTGATTTTCAATAAAACTTCTGGTAAAATTAGAATTTGTATAAACTGATTCCTGGCTTTGAAAAGAAGAGAAACCAATTTAAAAATATGAAATGGGAGTTTAAACTGGGGGACGGGGAGTGAAGTAGCAAGAAAATACTGGTCATTATAATATGTGTTATCAACAGACTCCATTAAATAGAATTCCAGTATCTAAAATTAAATAAACCATATACAGTGGGATTAAAAAGAATCATTGGTTTATTCCGGGCTGATCAGTGTACACAAGTCAGCGACATATACTTTGGATCTCTTATTCCTGCTGCTGACTGCACATTTTATTTGCTTGTATTAATGTAACTGCTATCTGGAGCCCAGTGTTTTCAAATGAGCTTTAGTATTCCTTCTCCATTAGACTGCCATTGGGGAGGAAAAAAATTTTGTAACACGAATTTTTTCTGTGATAATGAAAAAAATCCAAACCCGTACCTATTACCAATTAGAAAGCCACGTTGCGAGGGACTTATAGGAGTTCTATAGCTGTAGAGGACAGATCCTGCCTATGGAGTTGTCAATCCTTGATCATAATAACTTCTGAGGCAGCTGCGATTCTAAGCAAACACACAAAATAAACACAAATATAATTCTGTATAAACACCATATTAATTCTGTTACTTCTCTGCATGACAAAATACTAATTGCGTACGTACCTCTTGGATTTAACTTTGAATCCAGGTATGGGAGAAGATATTGGATTACACAATATATGTGTGTGTGTATATATATATTTTTTTTTTTTAAGTACAGCAAAATAAGTGTACGACATAGAGATTTGAATCTGAACTGAACTAGCCAGGATTGTTCCAGTTCTTATTGTACCTGCTGTGTAGCATTATAAATAAATGTATAAACTAATTAAAACAGGTACTATGCAAAGAGAGACTTCTTCAGTTCAGCGCTGGACTTTCATTAAATGAGAAAAAAATCTACTTTCAAAGGATGCAAGCAGCAGCATTATGAAAGTCAAGGAACGTGTTTTTGATGGTTTAAACAAATTTGCATGATCAGTTAGACACTTAATTACATATTTCTCATACACACAAATTGTACATATTTCTTCAAAAGAAGGCAATTTAAACTTATACTATTACTCTAAGCTTTTCCTACTACAGCTAGGTGCCAACCATGCCATCAGTCCTTCAGAATGGTAATAGTAGTTTGTATTTGAATATCTGGTACCTTTCATTAAAAAAAAATAAATAATTGTTACCATGTATGATTTGTATTACATTTATGCCTCAAAGATCCAGCCATATTTTTACACCTTCCTAAACATAGAGGAAATGGAAAATACTTTCTGTCATTACAAATATAAGTGGGAAATTTTGTGGGTTTTGACAAAAAGCCAAAAAGCTTCAGAAAAAATCTTTTCAGTCAGGCTTAGTTTATCTACCCAAAGAATTCATTGGAAATAAGGTGGTAAATTCAGCTGAAGTTTTCACTCTGTCTTTGTCTTTGAACTTTTTGGAAAGATTCAGAATTGGACCCTTCAGTCTGAAAAGTAATTCACTTTACAAATTATGATATTTACTCACTAAAAGGGATTTTAAGATAAATAAAATAACAAGTAAGGTTAACTCTTCTGATTTTTATACATTTTTTCTGAAATTTCTTTCATTTCCTACAATCCTAAATTCTGACATCATTTGAGTGCACAAGAGTTTCCTTTTGTCACCATATGATTCACTTAAACATCTTTATTCAAGAGACTTGAGAGTCAGAAAAGAAAGAAAAATAAATGTATTTTTGTTTGCTTCTTTTCAAGCTCACCTGAGATGGATCTATCTGGTCTAATTAATGATTTTCAAAGGTGGCTACCAAAATTTAGGCTGTTTAAAAAACTGTCTTTTAGTTGTCAATAGAGGCAGTGACTAATCTCATTGAAAAATAGGGGAGGTGAATCATCTTTATGTAACTTCTTTTTCCCACAAATGAGGTCCAGAGTAATTAGCTCAAAATTAGAGGTCAAAATATTAGATACTTATAATTAAATAACATATAACCCTCTTGGTCTGGGATGGGTTAACTCTAGATTTTGAATTTCTGAAGTCATCGATGTTAATGGTTGGATTATGCAAGATCAGGAGATGATCACATCCTGTATAACATGAGTTATATGTTTTCCTTTAAATAGTACTTCCTGAATATTAACTCTTTAATTTGCTTATTGTGAGAGACTGAAACCTCAAAATAATTGTCTCAGAGCTTGCTTAAGCTTCTGCAAATCAATGACAGGCTTGCAGGCCAATAAGAAGCTTGCTTGTGTTTATTTAGCACCTTCTGCAGACCATTCTTCTGCTTATCAGTCACCACCCAAGATTGCCATCAGCTGAAAAGGGGTGTGTTGCCCCCAGCTGAAAAGGGTGTAGGCCTTTGGCTATTAGGGTGGCCAGACCCTGCCTACCCTGGGGTCTGCCTGGACTTGTCCCATTAACTGCAAACTTGCTGAGGCACAATGATTGTGCTGAGCCAAGCATTGCCCAAGCAGCAGGGGGCAGGAAAAGCTTATATGGTGACCACGTCCAATGACAATTAGCTGGGCAAAGGCCACTGGCACACTGATTGGTCAAGCTATGGACCGACCTGGACTATAACTGGTGTGATGACCCCCCACAATCTGGGAATTGGGATTGAGGTCCTTATTGCTATCAACTGTGGATCAATGGGATGCTGCTGAAATTACAGAGGACTGCCAAGACAATGTTGAGCCTGTGGTGGTGACTACACTTTTGCTATGCTCTGTAATACTGCTTCTCCTTTCTGCCTTTCCTCTACTTCTGCCTTTGCTCTATTGCTTGTCTCAGTGACTATTGCTGAGGAATAACAATAAACCTGCAGTGAGTGGCATCTGACCTCGCTTGTATCTTAATCTCATGTTTGGAAATCATTGTGAACCTCTCCAGGGCTCAATGTAGTCAGACTGGGACATAACACCTATGCAGTAGCTTAGATACATCAAAGATAAAATGTATGCAAGAAATTATAAGACATATGTGGGCAAAGAGCATACCAGTATGACTAAGGTCTCGGTTCTGACCCCTCTCCAGAGACACTATGATCTATAAAATGCTTTTTAACATGGCCTGGATGGCTGCATGGCAGTGCTAGAATATCTAGCCCATGAAAAATAGAATGAGATAACTGATAGGCAGTTTTTTGGCTTCACTCACTGTCTTCGTGTTGGTCGGTAGAGATACGTGACCATAACAACTGCAAACAAGCTACTTTTTACTCATGGTAAAAGATGTCAACCAACACTACTGATCCTGCTGAGGTGACAACTACAAGAAAAAACCCTCAGGTTTATTTGTTTGAGATTAATTTAAAATACTTGAGAACTATTGTTTGGGGTTTTTTTATTTATCTATTTATTTAGTGTAGACGCTTAAGCGCTGCCTTGGCTCAGGGTCTGGATGTTTAGTACGTAGGGTGAACCCATCAGGGTCAATAACTAACTTTCAGATTAAATGCAATATGAACTTGAAAATTTCTACTCTAAACATAGTCCTCCTTGTGAATGGAAATGTTATTTTGTACAGGGTGATACAAGCTAGGGAGCTGATTGTAGCCGTTCCAGAACTGTAATCCTAACTTGGTTATTGGCACTGTTTTTGGCCTTGGACACCTCCCAGCTTTGTGCCTCAGTTTTCCTGCCCGTAAGATTTGGAGAACAATAACCTACTCTGAGACCTAATTAGCTGTTTATATAGCACAGAAAATGTGAAGTGCTACAACGTTATTAGTATGACTGCCTAAGAACTATTTTAAAAAGTAGCTTAGTGAAATCAAAAGTGCTTTTGTACTACATATTTATGGATACTTCTTCCTCTACATGACCTGAAAGGGATTAACAGCTACTCCTAGGTTAATTGGCCTCCATGGCATCTTTTCTCTTGAGTCTTGAAGGGATATTCTGTCTTCAAATCCAAATCCCCAGGTGCATTTTAGCAACTAATATGGTAAGTGAATCAGCTGTTTTTTTATTAGTTATTCAAGCACTCTGATGAGTTTTAGTAGAATGGCCCAAATCAAATGACAGCTGCTTTTGCATGTTTTCTCTGCAGATGTCACTTTAATAACATCAGTGTTATATATACCTATTACAAGCTAATCCTGGGATTCTTCAGCTGAAGATTTGCAAGCATTTCAGATACCATCTGAGCTAAAGTACCTGTGTGGAAGACTAAAAATAATAATAAAAAAAAATCCTACAAATCGGAATGCCATTCTTCAAAGTTGTAGGAGGGTGGCAATACTTCCCTAGTTTTGTCTGTTAGAAGAGCAGTTGCTATCACTTAGTTTAACATCAGTCCACTTTGCAGCACTATCCAAAATGACCCAATATACATTGGCCGTATTATTTGAGCAATTATAACATCTTTATAAAAGCTTTCAACAGCAACAACATTGCAACAGAGGAAAAAAGAATTGGTTTCAAGGGCAGTTAGACTCCTAACTGCCTTTAAATACTGAACCCTGGTCTCATTTTCTAGCTATTCAGCCAAAGTTATCATTTCAGTATGCCAGATTATTTAGAGTTGCCAAACATCAGATGGATTGTGTTTATGCACTGGGGCCTGAAATCGCATTGTTTCTAAACCTATGAAGCTGCTATTCAGAAATAAATCTGTAAAACTTGTGATAAAGAAAATGTAAGGCATAGATTAGCTATGAACAAATCTATAGCTCTTCAAAGGCTGAAATCTTGGAGAAAGCAGCACCATACATGCAGACTACTAAAACAAGATTTAGTACTTGCTCACAGGATACAGCAGTATGAATCATGCAAAATTCATTTTAAATAAAGTATTTATGAATAGAAACAGCCATAACCTTGATAATAGTAAGTGTTTCTGGACTGCTGAAAGATAGTGGGTAACTATTTACAGTTAAACATACAGACTCTGTTTACATTTCTACTGAATTTATCAAGTGATCTTTGGAGAAATGGAGATAAGTGGTTTTACTACCTCATTTTGGATTAGTGCTATATCCAAACAGTAAAGATTCTATCAAGTATTTTAACCCCTGTAGTTATTTTACTCTTCGCTTCATAGTTAGCTCTTGGTTTATGTTATCCTTGCCACTAGGAACACTGGTATATATCATTCAGAACAGAGGGAACAGGGATTTCTGAAAATGTACACAGATCCATGCATTCTTTTCAAAGATTAAATAAATAAAAAAATTACCCATAGTTGAGAAATTCTGCATGTTCTTTAGCTTGTGAATATAACAAACCCACATATAAGTTACCTGTGCAGAAAGCAAGCATTCAATATCACTCTAGTGCCAGTGATGTCAATCATAAAATCGATGCTGTCAGTGTTAGAGTTGTCTGAGTTGGGGCAGGGCATAGGATATAAGTGTTTAAGACGTTAATTTGTCTTTTATTGTAATTAAACAGATTTGGTTTCCTTTTCCTAATATTAATTATAGCAAGTTTCAGGAAAGACCAGTATAAATGGAGTTCAGAGGTTAGACATAAAGATCCAGTTACTGGAAGGACAGAATACAAGCAGAGCTACTTCATAGCAAGAAGCAGAGAGAACATCTGCAATAAGAAAGACAGCATCATATATTTAGATATGAATATAATTATTAAAAATACACAGGTGCACACACACATATATAAAAGCATCTGATAGATATGACCCAGGCTATTATAACAAGGGAAGTTTCTTTTTCTTACTTATGCAGGGTTGTCTACAGGAAAACATTGGATTTGGGTTTTGAAATGCTTTTAGAGGACAGTAGAGATAGGAACAAAATCATACTGTTCTTTTAAATTGATTCATGCTTTTGTGATTCTTCAATACAGGTGCATTTTTCTTCTTTACACTTCCAACTTCATAGTATAAACAGAGACTTTGAGAATGAATGCTTCTTAACTTTCTATTTTTCTGTATATAGTTGCTCACCTTTCACTAGGCTGTATACGCACCAAGCTACTAGTTGTCTAATGAGCTGTATAAGAGAGTATTAGAAGACTTACAACATATAAGACATCTGATGTAAGAGGATATTACTCTACCAGGTACGCACAAGTATTTGGGTACTGTTATTCTTTCATTTTCTGAGAGGGAGAAGGAAGATTGTCTAAATAATATCAATAGCAACACCACCTTGAAAGCGTGAGATCAATGTGATAAACTCATACAGTGAACCATCAAATACAGAGAATCCCCCAATCGATATTCCCAGTCTGGCTGATCGTACATTATTTTATCTTGTTGCTTGGCACGTGACTCATCACAACATCCCAACATGATGCTCTGTAATCAGCTCACTGCAGTATAATATAGTAAACATGTAGAAGCACAGGAGGAAACTGATACATCTCACCCTAATGAAATACAGATTTTTGTCTATCCATTTTGTTAATTAGCAAAGTACCTCAGGTCTAATTATGAATCTGTCTTTAATATGCTTGCTTCACCCTGCACATCATGGGCATACCACTAAATAGAAGTTATGTCCTCTATTGTTGGACTGCAGAATCTTTAACTCTGTGGTTGGGATATTTTAATTTCTGTATGAAATTTATAGAATTTTACTTAAATCAATCCTTCCCTCTCATCCTTAGTTTAGCTTTTGAAACTATGTTTATCTATGTACTTTATTACTTTATCTAATGTATCTTGAAAACTTCTTCTAAACACATATTTAACCACAGGGTTGACAAGCCGGTATTTCCTGCCATCTGAACCGCTCCACCCAACAAAGATGATAATGTTGCCTGTGGATATTGTCTACGCAGACTTTAGTAAAGCTTTTGACACCATTTCCCACAGCATTCTCTTGGAGAACCTGGCTGCTTATGGCTTGGATGGGTGTATGCTTCGCTAGGTAAAAAACTGGCTGGAAGACCATGCCCACAGAGTGATGGCGAATGGAGCTAAATCCAGTTGGTGGCCGGTCTTAAATGATGTTCCGCAGGGCTCAGTATTGGGACCAGTTCTCTTTAATATCTTTATCAATGATCTGGACGAGGGGATTGAGTGCACCCTCAGTAAGTTTGCAGACAACACCAAACTAGGTGGGAGTGTTGATCCTCTTGAGGGTGGGAAGGCTCTGCAGAGGGATATCGACAGGCTGAGTCAATGGACCAAGGCTAACTCTGTGAGATTCAACAAGGCCAAGTGCCGGGTCCTGCAATTGGGTCACAACAACCCCATGCAGTACTCCAGGCTTGAGGAAGTGTAGCTGGAAAGCTGCTCCGTGGAAAAGGACCTGGGATTGTTGGTTGACAGTCGTCTGAATATGAGCCAGCAGTGTGGCCAAGGAGGCCAATAGCATCCTGGCCTGTAACAGGAATAGTGTGGCCATCAGGGATACGGAAGTGATTGTATCTCTCTACTTGGTGCTAGTAAGGATGCACCTCGAATACTATGTTCAGTTTTGGGCCCCTCACTACAAGTAAGACATTGAGGTGCTGGAGTGTGTCCAGAGAAGGGCAATGAAGCTGGTGAGGGGTCTGGAGCACAAGTCTTATGAGGAGCAGCTGAGGGAACTGGGGTTGTTTAGCCTGGACAAAAGGAGGCTGAGGGGAGACCTTATCCCTCTCCACAGCTACCACAGGTGGGGGTTGGTCTCTTCTCTTAAGTAACAGGCCATAGGACAAGTGGAAATGGCCTCAAGTTGCACCAGAGGAAGTTTAGGTTGGATATTAGCAAAAATTTCTTCACTGAAAGGGTTATCAAGCATTGGAACAGGCTGCCCAGGGAAGTGGTCGAGTCACCATCCCTGGAGGTATTTAAAATATGTGTAGATGTAGTGCTGAGGGACATGGTTTAGTGGTGGACTTGGCAGTGCTAGGTTAATGCTTGGACTTGATGATCTTAAAGGTCTTTTCCAACCAAAACAATTCTGTGACTCTAAGAAGCAGCCTTCATTAACAACCTCCTCAATTAAGGAAACATGGAGGAGAACAGATTTTCTGCTTCAATACTTAGAAACTATGGACCAGAGGTCAGTTCTGGGGTGCATTTGCAGCCTAGTAGCAGTGTCTGTAGGTAGTGCAGTGCTCTGATGTGTGCAGAGACAAGAAGTGTTCAGCATCAGCTGGGGTAGATGCAATTAGCCTTTGGTTAGCTCTGAGTTTCCTCAGTGACCAGTCCCACTGATCACTGGCACAGCTTGGAGTAGAATAAACGCAAAATACTTATAAGAAACCTTGATAGTTTCTTATACACCTTTAACCTTGATAGTGCTGTATCTGTATGTAAGGAGAAGAAAGGTGATGAATATCGGCCCTGTGTCTGTTCTGTTTCTTTCTGGAAGGGAAACTGGGCATACAGGTGGGGAAGGAGCTGCATTGCAGCAGCCTAGATAGCTGGATGCCAAAGCAAGAGCCATTTTGGGTGTGTAGCCAAGAGAATTTCCTGTGCTGCTTCCATTTGCTCCCAAATTTCTCTTAATGTCCAGGACTGAACAGCACACTACAAAGAGGGGCAGGGAGGAGGTCATCTTCTCTTTGGGAACTGGAAAGAGAATCCCTCTTTTTTTATTACCCAGTTTATGAAACACATGAGGCTGTGTTGCATTTTAAAACTCCACACCAATGAGGCAGACCTGGCATGACACCTGGTAGGGAAGATTGGAGCGGGGAGACACACAGAGAGGAAGTGTAGTATGAAGATTTCTCTGAAAACTCACTGTAGGGAAATAACAAGCTGATTCAAAGTTTAAATGCCTCAGGAACTTTTGAATGAAAAACACTTCAAAAAGGTAAGATAATATAATAGTACTATTATGTCTGAGAACTTGAAAGCAGAGGCAACAGCAGAATTCAAATCTTATGTTCAGAGCAGTAGTGGCAGGTAGCACTCCCATTGTCTCACTGAAGAATGAGATACTCATTTCCCCTTTTGTAGAAGAAGCAAAATGTGTTTATAAAACTATCTCTTGACTCCTTAAGCTTTCTTGTCTTTTTATACTTCAGTTATAAACAAAGAAAAGACAATGTATGCTAATTTAAAAGGATTTTTTTTTGTTGCCAGAACAGTAATATGATCAGCTATTAAATGAAGAACAAAGAAATAGTAATGCAGTATGTTAAATACAAGAGAGACAGCTATCACAAATACATTTCTATTTAGTACTTGAAAATATGCTCAACTTCTCTCACACTTAGCCTTAAATAGCAATTTTGGCATACTACTACATGTAGATTGTTATTGCCTAGAAAATTATAATCCACGTATTCATACATTTATGATAACAGCTATTAGATTAAATTAATAGGAAGTCAGTTGCTAGTGCCCACAGGATTTTATTGTTACTTTCAAGGAAGAAGCTGCAAATTTGTTTTCCTGAATTGGTCCCTTATCAATTAATTCTGTTTTAGTTCAAGTGAATGTATTTTCATATGTAATTGGCCATCTCTCATTTTAAGACTTCTCTTTCAAAGCTAATGAATGCATAAATAGCAGAAATGCAGTTAGAAAAAGAGAGGATGGCATGCATATGCTTCTAGATTCTGTACTTTCACTGAAAATAATCTTTGAATTGGAGTGGTCAGCGGTAATACAGGTTTTGTAAGAGACACTTGCAGTTCATACCCACCTTTAAATAGACAACGGGTACCTTATCTGTTGATTTCTAAATTGACTTTTGATAGAATGGTGAATTAACTTCAAATTCTTTGTCCTTGTGTCCTCTTTCTTCAGGACTGAACTTTACAACAGAAGGTAAATCTGGCTTGGACCAGAGGCAGAGCTAAGTGATGTCAGTGAGATGTTAGAAGCCAAGATAGAATCCATTGTTGGATGGTGGAGTGGGAAGTGAGTTCCTGAACTGAGCGGTGTAATCCTTGATCACTCTAAGCAAATACATCATATAGTCCTTCCTTACATATTTGATAAATTCTGGTTTATAAGTGAGGCATTTTTCCCTTGCCGTTATATCTCCTCTTTATACCTTCTATCCCACTGGATCACTGCCTTTTAATTTCACTGCCTAGAATTTAGGAAGTCTTTCCTAATACATTAACAGTTTATATTTCAGCCAAAGCAAAGGTCTACTGCAGCCATAAAAGCAGATCTACACTAAGCAGGATTTAATAAATATTAGGTTGTTTTAAACTTAGACATAAGCACAGTAAATAATAATAATAACTGTAAAAACATTTTTGCTCCCTGTGGCCCTTTTAAAATTGTAATGCTTTGGGTAATAAGCTTCAGGCCTTAAGCTAACTATGCATTAGCAAACTCTGCAAGGGCCCAGTCGTGGTCTGTTAGGATTGTTACCAACTTGCTATGAGAGCTTGCAATGTGAACTGGAGCTTGGTACCTGGTGTCTCTTGCTAGGATGTACAGTTTTGAAAGCGTGGGTTATCAAACTGTTTGAAATATGGACGTGTCTTGAAAGCTAAGGTCCTAGAACTATACACAACTTGCTGATGGTCAGTTTCTGGTCACTGAAAACACACAAACTTTAAGAAAAGGAGAAGCCACTGAGCGGGGAAGAAAGAGCCAGGCTTGCAGGACAGGGCACCTGCTGCAGCACAAGGCAACCTCCCTGAGTGTCCCTTAGCTCCTGCGTCAGTGCTGGAGGCCCAAGACTCTGAGGTGTCAAGAAACTCAAATATTTTACAAACGGGGAAGATTCCAAACATATTGCCCGCCTCAGTATCTCACATGGAAGAGCTCTGGAGCTTTCTCCCTGCGCTGGGGACTGCTGAGGGTATGGCACCAGTGCTGCAGTACTGTGTGCTCACAGCAGCTGTGGCATATGGCTGCTAAGGACTGACTGCTTTGAATGTGTAGTGATAACAACAGAAAATTAGTAGGAACTATCAAGAAGCGTGTTAATGAAAGTCAGTCTGGCTAAGTTTTCCTTTGGAGTTTAAACTGACCAGACTTATCAGTCCTATAAACAGCAACAGTGATCTTTAGGTGCCTGATACATCCTTATATATATATTCAGTTGCTGTAATATAAATTTGCTTACTAAAATTATTCTATTCAGTAGTTTTAGCCCTACATGCTGTACTTATGAAACAGACGTCTGAAAGATTTTACTTCATAGCTGACCTCAGTCATCATACTGTGAAGATAAACAAGCCAAGTCTCATTTCCTTTTCTGTTAGGGCTGCAGGCAGATATCAAGGCATCTGAATAAGTCCTGGCCTGGGGTTAAGCTAACTGAACAGGACATGAGGAACTATGACATGAGAAATTGCCGGACATGACAGATGAACAATGCGAGAAGCTGCCAAAAGTTACAGATAGCACTGTGAGGACTATCAGGGACACCTGGGTCTCAGAGGTGGTTAAAGGGGAGTTAAGTGAGAAAGGGCTGAACATCACAGATAACTGGAGGGAAGCATTGCAAATCTTTGGGGGAGAACAGCCTTGCAAGATTAACAGCACCTAGGCAGCCTTGTTAGTAAAACATGTAACGCTGAGATTACCTAGGTAGCAAAATGAGAAATACCAAATTTGGATATGGATATAGCAGGACTGAGCTCAATGGAGGAAAAAGTAATTATCAGTCATTATTTGGGACAAGGCTGGGGTGCAGAAAGGGTGACGAAGAGGAGGGTAAAGAAAGGGGAAAAAGGGTAATAAGGTATGCAAATGATGTGTTTGGGGATCCAGGGCCATCTCCCATGCTCCACTGCAGCTGGAGGAGGACAATAAAGCAAAGTTGTTCCAACCATAACACACATGTTAGTCCTGCTTCCATGATCAGGAGGACCAGGGTCAATGGGGTGGGGTGCTTTCCCCTCCTGTGAAGCAAAAACACGGGATTGAGCAACCCGATGTCATGGTGTCAATGGCTGTCACAGGCCTGAAAACATCAGCATCCTCCTAAACATTTTTTGACACTTTTCGTCTTCTCTGCTATGATAGATGTCTAATATCACAGTTTTGCCTGGTATTCCTCTCTGGAATTCATGTTTCCTGGCTATGGTAATCTGATTTACACATGGCACTCTAGACTTTTTTTACAATGATAATTTAAACTTTTCTTTTCCTATTGTATCTACTTGAATTTATTTTAAGTACAGAAATAAGATGTTTGACTTTTCAACCAGTATCTCAGCAAACTCTAGAAACTCAAGGGTAAATTAGAATATAACATATGGTGATCTTCTGACATCCATTACAGAGTTAACATCTAGGATCCTGTTTCTGCCACAGCACAAAAGCTCTTTCAGATATGGAATTATTCAAGAGTTTAGCATAAAATTTCTCATGTCAAAAATCAAGCTACTATAAAATCATCCAGGCTTCTTTCACAGCAACAATTGTTAAAATAAGAATAAAGAACAGAGAGAAGAGGAAATGGTTACATTCTCTTCTCTCTATATTTCAATTAAAGATAATAAAGGAGTTTTAAGAGAATAAAACTCCCCTGAAGGATAACAAGTGTGAGGGTACATTTCCCTTGAGAAAGTCTTTATTTATGATCTGGTCAGTTATACCAATCTTTCAACAGAAAACAGTTGATTTACTTTGTCCCGGAGCAGTAATTATACTAAAAGAGGAAAAAAGCTAGCATATATTAACAGCCAGTGAACTGTATGATAGACTTCTTATTCAAATTTCCAGAATGTTTTGTAGAAAAGTTTATTGTGAACCCTAAGTAGTTGTTTGTTCATACTATGTCACAAGCAAATACATGCTACCTTCTCACAGCACTCACTGGGTCACTCAATTTATCATGAAAACACCAACTGGTGAATTTGCGACTCAGATACAAAATCCAAAATTTATTTACTCTAACTCCAAACTTGAACTTTTGGCAGTATTTCTTGTTTGTTTTTAACACAGTATAAACCCCACAACCCCGACATTTGCTAAATAGGTCAGATTCTCTCTGGTTAATTAAATATACTTCAATGAAACATACTGAAGTTTTTCAGTCTTAACATGCAAAACTAACTTGCTTTTGTAATTATACATCAGCTTTCTCCCTCTTGGGTGTAGACATAGCAAGATCCTTTGGCAAATGTTGATTGTGAGGAAACGTGTTTTCAGACAAATATTTGATATCCTCTTAGGTTAAGAGAGTTTGTTATGAGGGAAGTACAAAATGTTTGCAAAGGTCAGTGAAGATCATGGCATGGAACCAGTAAAAGATTTTTATGACTTGGTTGATAATAAATATTTTTTCTCAAGTACCTAAAACGGATGTCTTCTGTATGTTATGCTTTGGCCCTTTCAAAGTCAGATAGTGCACCTGCACTATCAGACCTTTGCATAATGCTTTAGGTATACATACTACCTCTTCCCAAATGTCTTTCCTTAGAATTTCCCCATTAACTTTACTAAAATAAATAAATAAATAAATATTTGTCTTTTCAAAGTCTTAGAAAAGTGTATCAGTTGTTCTGTGCTGTAAGCAGTACACCTGCACATCTGCTCAACAGTTTACCCCACATATACAGATTAAACTTCTGTTACTTTTAAAATCAACAAAGCAAAAGTTTTCACACATCACAGTGTCCTTTTTATTTTTTTCACAACTAAGAAATGAAGCAAGGCCTCGGGGTAAATAGGGTAAATCAAAGCAAAAGCAACTAGTAACTCTTGTTTTCCAGTACATACCCCTGCAGATTCCGTTAAGTACTGGGAAAACCAGCTGTAAACATAATATTTTCTCTTAAATGTCTGACATCTCTGATTGCTCTCTCATTGAGAAAAAAAATAGGGGGACTGGACTTCCACTAGTACCCACTCCTTGCTTGAAAAGCTTGCTCTTTCTATTCTATATATCTGTCTGTCCCACGGTGTAGTCTGATGTTGACTTCCTATTTTAGAAACAGGAACAGAACATAGGGTGGTAAGCATTGTTCCAGATTCTAGAAGGCTTTATCCCACCCATTATGGGACATAATAAAAAAGTCTGAAAATGTCTAACTCTATGGTATGTGTAACTTTTCCTTAAATTAATACAGATTTTGAGGTGGTTAGTGTTTGTTAGTTTAAGTGGCTTTGGCCTCATTAGAATATAATGGGTTTTCAAGGTTAGTACTGTATCATGTAGGTAGTAATAATAAATAATTTCCTTGTCAGCAGGGAGTCAATGAATATTTTGGGACTCCATCTGCAGACTATTTGGCTAGCAGGAATACACTCTACATATACTCTGCTATTGATGTGCCTGTAAAACTCCTGTTAATTATAATGGGGATTTATAAATGGACATCAAAGGCCAGTTCCTGAGCTCTCTGAAGCCCTGATCCTGCAAAGGCTTATAAATGTGTTTAATTTTGCACACTGTTAGTAGTACTGTTGAAATCAATGTGACTTACCATTAGCTACATGCTGAGTGTTCATAGGATTGGGAACTGGTGGTGATTTTATACAGATTTTACTTCACTGACTCCACTAAGTTTACTTCTTTTGATTTGCATTAAAATGACAGTCAGAAAACTATGACCCGAAGGGCAAATGCAGTCCTAATTCTAAATAGATTCAAGATCGTTGCAGAACTTTACATTGAAAAAAAGGCCACCCTTGCACAGAGCTGCATTACAGGGACAGTTGGCCCACACATACCACAAATTTAAGTTATGGAAAAGTAAAATTACATACAAAAATTAATATGGCTCTATGAAAAAGTCACAAAATCATTAACTGAAAACATGTCTTGGTTTTTTCTTTTCACAAGTGTCATTAAAAAATCTCTTTTTTTTTATTGAAACGTAGTCTTTCTAAAATTTAGTATATCTTATTCTGTGAAATGCATTCTGTGTTACAGATTTATATACAGCGCAATTTCAGTGTAACTTATTTATCATGAGAGTCAGTAAAAAGATCAGAACTGTCCACATAAAGAATATGACCACTGATTGGCTCAGTGCTGCTTTAATAGTTTAAGCAGAAGCGATTAAATACGTACCTGTAGCAGAGAGCATAGGGGGTATCAATAGGGAAACTGTATTATTTAAAAGCCCAAACAAATATACCTCTATGAAAAAGATAAAGTTCCAGTCAATTAAAAAAAAAAAAAGGTAAAAGGAAAAATTAAAGAAAACGTGGGATTGAACAGAAGCATTCCTCTGCTTCTCACATCTTAAATAAGGGACTTCAAAAAAATTAAGCCTCTTCTCACATCATAAAATGCATGCAGGAGGAATCTAAGTGGGTTTCAATTTCTCACACAGCGGAGGCAAGGTGTCCCTTTGTCCTTGCTCAGTTAGTGCATCCCTGTGCTATTTGTCTTTGTCAGACCTGTGCATTTGAGTACCTGCACTCTGAAGTCCCAGTTTGGGCCGTGCTCCTGTGCTAAATGGATGCGCTGTAGGATATTGACTACTGCGAGTTTGACAAGGCTGCCCTTTTGACAAGGTGAAAGAGGTCATTATATTCACCTCTGGGATGCAGCCAATATAAATCTCGTTCTTAAGGAGACACAATGTGTTTAGAAGCCAAGCCACAGGTCCAACAGCTTCCTGGATATTACCTCAGAAACATAGATTTTAAAAATTTTTACAAAGTAGTCATGGTCACACAAATATGATAGGAAACAATCAATACTGTTTATTGCTCTCGGTGGTATAATATCTGTATGTAGGACAAATTCAGGATATGTATCTTGGGGCTTTCTGTGACAAACAAGACTTTCTGTTTGAGGGGAAATTAATGAATGCCAGCCCATCCACGGGGGAGATGAAAACATATGCAAATGAGCAAACCTCCACAAACCACTGCATTTCTTAATCTTCTTCATCTGTCCCACCCCTTTTTACGGTTAAGTGAGTTATTGCAGCCCTAAAGCTGCAGAAATCCTAGCACAGTTGCCACTAGAGACTGGGGCTGAATCCCAATGAGTGGAAAGCACTGATTAAATGACAGAACAGTCTTTTCCATTCCAGTAACTCCAGTGGTCAGGCATTGTGTATTGCAAGGACTTTGAATGTCATTGAGCTAAAGGAGCTTTCATACTCATTATCATTCTTTGCATATTCATCCACAAGGTGGGCCCTGGGCTTCATGGCCTCCTAAATGCTCTCTTCAGGCTGAAAAAAATTAGGAGAATCTCACTAAAGAATCCCATATGGTGCCAAGGAAACTGGGCCACTTTTACAGACCACTGACAACTGAAGTTCTGCTGCAGAGAAATAATTTTGTTGCCCAAAGGATAAAGCTGACTCAAACACAGCAAAACATATATTATCATCACAGAAGCTTTAAACTGCAAAAAGCTCAGAAAAGCAGACAATTAAGTTCTTATACAGCCTTGGGACCTCTGAAATATTTGCCAATCAAATACTAAATAGTAAAGGTCTGCTTTGCCTACCTACTATTCACTATTTAGTGTTTTTCTGCATAAGAAAAAAATAATCCATACCATATAGAAAAGTGCATAAATTGTCATCTGGATTATGCCTCTCCTGCAAACCCTCAGGGAAACTGCCTGCTTTTGAGACAAACTGCAAGTTCATGGTTCAGATGCCTAGAATTTTCAATATGTGTTTATTATCAGAAATACCTATTTCCTTACCTTTGTGGTTATTTTTGGCAAATTATGCCACAGAATATATCTGTAATATCTCTATATTAAGTCTAAATAATGAGTACCTAAAAGTTGTCTGTATTAAATTCTGAAATAAACATAGGTGTGCCAGTGAACTGATCTATATGAGACTAGTCTACACCACAAAACAGGATGCAGGGTCTAACGAAGCAAAAGTTCTTGAGTTTGGCCCTGCTAAAAAGAAATGTGGAACCAGATGACTTCCAGAGATTCCTTCTAACCTAAATTATTCTTTGATGCTTCCTTCTGAAGAAATTGACCACAAAGGTTTTCTACTATCAGTTTCTCACATATTTCTCCCTTATTTTGAAGCACAGTTGAAGTACAAGCCTGCTGTTGTCACTCTGCATAGCAATGAATTGATGGTTATGTGGTGCAGGATGCTGACCAACTGTACATTTGTCAGATATGGAAAGGTATGCTCTTTCCTTTTGATCAATCCCTAATAATTTTATTTTCCAGATCCTTTCCTTTTTATTTGCCTCATATTTCATGTGAACATCTGTCTTAATTTAAATCTATAACCTTTTTGTATGCGTGGGCATTGACAGCTATTTGTTAGAATCACATATATTTAAAATGCTCTCTATTTTTCTGTCTGTTTTGCAATTGCCTTCCTGGATGGCTGTATGCAGGCTACTGTCAGAGCATCTTTCCTCACATTGTTTAGTATTCAATTCACTGCTCATTGGCTTAATCCTCTTCACTCTCTTCTATTAAAAAGGGGATTAAACATTTCTAAAAATAAAAATAAATGTTTAAAAGTTTGAAAAGGTGATGCAAGTAACTGTGAGTGACTAGCAGTTTAAAGAGTTCAAACATTCTCTAATTAAACACCAATGTCAAGGAATGCTAAATGATCCTAGGAGTTGAGCTCTTCAGGGGCTGTTAGGTACTCATTGATACAGCCAGACAAGCTGCACACCGGCACTGGAAGAACAGTTATATCCCTACATTCTGCCAGAAAGAAAGTTGGAATGTTAGGACCAGACAATTTTTAAAAAGCAACTTAATGGCAGATGGACAGAGTATCAAGTTGAAAGTTCAAGCCCATTCTCCTTCCTTTAAATTGTCAGAATAAGCCCTGGAACATACTGCTCCAAGCTTATTCTCTGCTGACCCCAATGGAAACAGAGCTGCTCAGCAGAAAATTCTGCAAAACTTCAAACTTTATCTGCCCACTACAAATTAACTCCTTTCAAATAATAATCTTTATTTCTGCCTCTGACTTTGTTTGAAAAATATTTACAACCAATCCCTAGAGAAAGCAAAATCTTAGGGTATTTACTTAGGCTTTAGAAGAGACTTCTGGAGATGTTGGTAGACATCCCTTCTTCCTAGCAGATATTGGAGACTAATGCCATTACACAGCCAGAATTGCACTTACACTGCACTCAGAAATCCTTACACACAGAAATCCTTGTTACAGAGAGGGAAAACTGAGGCAGGAAGAGTGATGACCAAGGTTTTTTCCAGTTCCAGCAGTCTATACTTCAGTTATATACATGCTTTTTTCTGCAATTTACTAATCCCTCATTAGTATTGAGATTAAGCAAGGTTTTCATAACCTCAAGGAAATACTATGGTTTTACTTGATGTATATTTTTACATACATAGAAAAATAGGTAACAAAGGGTAATTAAACCGAAAATTAATAACATGGAAATAAACACTCACTTCTCAGCATTAGAGAGTATTTCTGCTCTTTCATCCGAGGAATACAAAATTTAAGATGTACATTTTTCAGAGATGGGTAATACTCTGTAATGCATAAATATAATACACAATGAAGAGTATTAAAGATTATGAGAAAGTATACAATGAGAAGACGATGGCTTAGATTTTTATGCTAGTGAAGTGTAAAAGTCAGTGGAAGATCTGTCCTGAATTCATTTTAAGACCCTTAGCTGAAGCTTAAAGAATGTGATAAGGCATCTATAGGAGGCAATTTTAAACTAAATTTCTGAAGAGAAATGAATTAAAGCTGAGTGATTTCAGAGAAGCATTGGCTAGAGAAAAGCTATAAAAGGGCTAATCAATAATAATGGAGTTCTAAAAAAAAGGAAAAGAAAGAGCATGTAGATAAGGCTGGTAAAAATGTTACGTGAAATTATTCTAATGACTGTGAGGTCACTGCAAAAGCCACCATCTGTTTCATGGAGTTTCTAGAGAAGATTTTTAGAGAAACGGGCAGGAAGTATCTGGAAGATACTTTTTTGTAGTTAACTGGATTGAATTAGCCAAACTGAATTTTTCTGTTCTGGACAAAATAATTGTCATAAGTTTTTGTTCTGCTACGATTTATCACTGACTTTTAGGTACCTTAGAACATATGTAGTCACCTCTGTTTTGTCATTAAAATCACCAAAGTAAAGCAGTATGTGCAAATTATTGCAAAAATCAGAAAATATTCAGAAGCAGAAGATAACACTCATGAAAGAGATACAAAACTTCTTCTAAGAGGAAAGACTGAAAAGATTTTGATTGCTGCACTCACAGACTTGATGAAAAGGTTTGTCCAAAATTTTAATGCTTTGATTAACTTATGTCTCTTTTTCCTGACTTCAATGTATGCAATTTCTAAGTACCTTAAAATGTATTTAAATGGCATTGGGGAAAACATAATGATTCATTCCAAATCATCCTGTAGATTTGTATCTTCATGCAGAGGTACATGTAGATTTTTTGTTGATGTATATATTTAGACCTGAATTAGCATTTGATGTGAATGCACAAGTACTGTGCCATGATTGTGAAAGTCGAGGCTGTTTTTACTTAAGCTGGAGTAATACAGTCTGTCTTATTAAGTAAGTTATTCTAATATGCTCCTAAAATTGTTGAATATATTGATAAATTTCTCCTGAGAAGTGTAACATTGTAATTGCTATGTAAAGGAAGAGAGGAGAGGAGAGGAGAGGAGAGGACCACAAGCTTTTCTTTATAAAAAATCCTGACTTAAAAGTATTGTGAAAGATCATATTTTTAGGTACACTCTAAAATTATAGTGTGCCTTATGTAAACATTATATTAAGAATAGCTGTAAAATAATTGACCAACCAACATTTTTCAGAAAAAAACACACACTTCCGATGTCATAGAACCAAAATATAAAATAATATTCATAAAAAATATTTCTGTATTTAAGAACAAAATTTATATATAGGAGAAGATAAAGTGATGAAGCTCCCTGCAATAAATTGCGTACAGCAAGGAGTGCAAGACCTACAATAAAGATCAGAAAGCCAGAAAAATACCTAAACGTGATCTTCATGATCCTTAATGGACGCAGTACCTGTTCGAAATCTCAAGGTTTTCTCATGATGGGGTGACAGCAAGTGTTATTTATCAAGGACCATGGGAGAATTTTGAATGCTACTTCCACTTCAGGTTGAACCAAAGAAGCTTTAAATTTATTAAAAATAAACAAAATAAGGGTGATTTAATCATTTTCCTTTCAAGTATTTATTTTAACCATCCCTATTGGAGAATACTTATTCATTTATATAGAAAAAAAATTAAATAGATTTGAAGCATTTTGAAAATTCAGTCATACAAGTTTCATGAATCTTGAGTAGCTTTTTGTCAAACTGAAAGTGTCTGTGCCATATCTGATTGCCTTGTGGTTAGGCTATCATATTATCTTATGTATCCTACATTTCACAAGATTGACCAACAGCCTGACTGTTAAGACAGTATGATAGAAGCTGTGATGAATATTTCCATCCTGCATTTGAGAAACTGTTTTCAGAATCAACTCTTTAATGTTTCTACAAATCAGAATACTGATTGATGAAAATTGTTTTGTCAGAAAATGACCTAGTAACTTACTTAATGACATTGTCTTAGTTAACTCCAGTGTAATTTTGAAATTTCTAGTTCTGGGGAAAAAATCGATACTCTTTATCTAATCTTGACCCATCACCTTAGTAGAAACAAATTCATCTGTTAAATTGGGTCTTTTCCTGTGATGATTTCAAAAAGGAGAGAATTTATCCAGTGTCCTATTTGATGCCCATATTTAAGCTAAATCATGAGAACATAAATCAGAAACTGAAGTAACAGCCGTTCAGCTGACAGATCAGGTAGGAGGGAACGCTTAGTCACAGTGATTAATAGGTCTTTTCAGGAAGCACTTAGATACCATGGTGATGGGTGTTATAGCAAATCCTCAGATAGTCCTTGATGACTTCATATGGTCTAATTCCTTTTTGACAGTAAAGGGAGGGTAAAAATTAGACTTCTAAATTGCCTGCTTGGTATTCACATGGAAATAGGCTGAACATACTACCATGACTACAGGGGTCTAGGTTGAGACTGTCATTTTCAAGGACACTTGGAAGGACAGCTCCTGATTTCCTCAGATGATTTTGAAACACTAGCTGAAAGTCTCATCTTGTGAGCTGTTATGCACAACTGCACATAGGTCAATCCCTCCAAAGTTTTGAGCAGATTATTGTGTAAACATTAAGCTTTTATGGACTGGGGTTTAAAACAGTAATAATTAAAATGCCCTGATTAGAAGCCTTGGGCAAAGACTCTAAGAAGGAAATGTGAAGGGTTTTTGGCTCCAAAAGATGCCTATGCCTACAGGGAGTCCCATGTCTGGCTGCAGTCTGATGGAATCACCATGGCCCCTGGTACCTATTTTGCCTATGCCTCAACTTCAGCAAATCAGTCCCATTATTCTTATTGAAAGAATAATCGAAGACTGTGGGAAAGCAGTCATTACCCTGAAGGAACAGTTACAGCTGCTATTCCTCCTGTCCCCCAGCAACAGGGAATGCTGCTCATTTTCAGTGTTGCTGAATACGCTCAATGCTCCAGAGCTCTCCTTCCACTTTTATCTTTCCAATGGAAAGAACAACCAATTCCAGCCCTTCTTTTCTAAGGCAGAATAATTGTGTTTCCTATACAGAGCTCCTAATCCTTAAGCTTTTCTGAATCACCACACTGCCTTAAAGAATAGCTACCATTTCCACTTTGAAATTGACCTGTTCTAGCATTTTTAGTATGAGTTTCCCTAGAAAGAAGCCCTAATAAGAAGAGAACTAATTTTTTGATAGGTTATCTTGAAAAACCTATTATATTTAATCTGACTATAAATTAGAAAGATAAATACATAAACTGATTTTTTTTAATAAGGTTTCTAAGCAAATTAAAAAACTAAAATGCCTATTGGCATTTTGCCTTTCAATATAAAAAATAGATGCATTTTTTGGACATATGACATTTTTGATCTGATACAGAGCTGGAATAAATTGGCAGAGTTCCACTGAAGTGAATGTAATTGTGTTGATTATCACCAGCAGTGGATCTAGCTTTTACATCTCAGCTGCTATGTAATTACTATAGTAACTCTTGTACAGAGAACCAAAAAAACTCACTAATTTTACCAGAAAGAAAAAGGACTTTGTAGACTTTTCTTATGTTTCAAAAAGCTTTGTGTGAACTGGAGTGCAAATTGTAAGTAACTTATAGCATACACCATAATCTTTCTGCCTCCTGACGGTCCCATTTCCAAGGGTATTTAAATTCTGGCATATGGATGATTCTGAAGTATGTTCTGAAGCACCAGTATCCGTAGTGAAGCACCAAAAAAGAAGGGATCAAGTGAGAACTTCCAGAGCTCCTGAATACCAAAGGCATTACTGATGGGTCACATTCTCTGCCACCTTCTCCAGCAGAAATAAGCAGCTGCTTATTCCACAAATAGGACCGCATGCATTCATAGGCTTAATGGGATCATGTTTTGAATATATTTGTTCATTTGTTCATTTGTTAAATAAATTCCCTTCAACTTTCTATCTTTCAATACGTCTTATTGCAATTTGTGCTCGGCAGGAACAGCATTCCAAAACAGTGAATTGCTTGAGCCCAAGGTACATAAAACACTGTCTTATCCTTAGGGCTCCTCACCTTAAGAACAGTGGAGCTGCTTATCACCATTGGAAAGCACAGCTGTATGAGAAAAAGTCTTTTCTTCCTAAGGGTTGAACCTTTCCATTTCTATGAAATTATGCATTCGTTTAGCAAGTGAAACTTCATTTTCCAGTTTTACCATGATACGATGCCTCTGGTTAGAAAAGATCTCTGAAGGCCGTCTGTTCCATCATTCCATCCCCAGGCTGAAACAATTAAACCTTTAGCATCCCTGACAGGGCTCTGTCTGGCCTGTTCTCAAAGTCCACAGCTGATGCAGACTCTTTCCATTTTGATTATCAGTCTATTTCAGTGATATGCTATTCTTAAAGTCAGAAAGTTTTCCTAGTGTCACACATGGCTCTTATGCTGCAATTTCAGCTCATGGCTTCTTGACCTGTCCCCAACACAGATAGAAAGCAGATTGTTCTTTTTCACTTTGCAGGAGCCTTTTACATATTTCAAAAGTGGTATCATGTTTCTTTTCTGTCTCCCTGTCTAGACTAAACAGCCACAGTTCTTTCAAGCTTTCTTCACAGGTCATGTGAGTAGCGTCCTACATCACTCTTGATAATTTATGCCAGGGTTTTCTCTACCCACATCTTTCTTGTAGTTTGATGCCCGTAAAAGGCCCTGCTGAAGCTGTACTAGCACTGGTAGAAGGGAAATAATGCTACCTGTCTTTCAGGTTTTGTAGATGTATTTCACTGTGCTGATCTATAGTTTTAAAACTACAAAATATCATTAATGCATGCTCAGCTAATGTTACCCAGATCCATTTTACTGTAATGCAGTCAGTTGGACAAATAAACATTCTGATCAAAAGGCACAATCTTGCATTTGTTTATTGATATTTTGTTTCTGTCACAAATATTTCTTCTATTTGACAATATTGCTTTGATTTTGGAATCTGCCCTGCAATTTACGTTTACAACTTCCAAAATGATATGCTATGTCCATTTAATAAATCTGATTTTTACTTCCGTCATCTAAATTGTTACATATTGAATAGTACTGGATCTCTGCAGAACCGTATCCTTCCATTTGAACTCTTATCTGTCTCTGCTTTCTAGATACAGTTTCCCATCACAATCTAGAGTAGGCTAGTTCAAATACCACCATCTGGCCAAAACTCATTTATAAACTATTGATTTCTGAGGAATCACTTGCATCCTAGATACATATGAACACAAAATCATACCATTATTGAGGTTGGAAGGGACCTTGGGAGGTCATCTAGCCCAATCTCTTGCTCAAAGCAGAGTGGACAGTGAATTTAGACCTGGTTGCTTGGTTTCCACCATTCATTTGAGTCTGAAGAACTTCCAAACATGGTGATACCATAGCTTCTCTGGGCGTCCTGTCCCAGTGCTCAAACAAACTCATAAGACAGATTCTTTTCCTTATAGCCCCTTGAACTTGCCCTGTTTCAATTTATTACCAGTGTCTCTTTTTTTCCCTCTCTCTACCTTGTATAAGGGACCTGGGTCTATCTTCTTGGTAGCCTCTTCTTAAGCATTAGAAAGCTGCTACTTTCACTTCTCCAGTGTGAACAAGCCCTGTTCCTTCAGCCTCTCCTCACAGGTTAAGTGCTACAGCTCCCAGCCATCTTGGTGTCCTTCTGCTGGACTCTGCTGCTCATTCCGCTTTATAAACACTTCTTGTACCAAGGTCCTGAAAAATGATTGCAGTGTTCCTGATGGAGTTTATTAATTGCTGAATAAAGGGCAATAATCACTTCCTTTGATCTACTGAACATGCTTTTGTTGATACAGCTCAGTATGCAAAGAGCTTTTCTGCCAGGGCACAGAGATGACTCATATTTGGACTACTGCCCACTATGTTCTTTTTCAGCAGAGCTGCTTTCTGGCAGTCAGTTCCCAGCCTATACTGCTGCAGGGGGTTAGTCTGCCTCAAACACAGGACTTTGCAGTTGTCGTTGCTGGATTTCATAAGGACCTTGTTAGACCATTTCTCTAGCCTTTCTAGATGCCTCCCAGCTGCAGCCCTGCCCTGGAGCATATCAACTACACCCTCCATCTCAGAGTTACCCACAAATTTGATGAAGACCTACAGGTCATTGTTAAAGATATTAAACATGATAAATCCCCAGATTAGCCTATGAGGAACTCTACTTGTACCCAATCTCCTGGTAGATTATGACCCACTACCTTTTGAGTATGATGGTCCATCCAATTTTTCACTTACCTAATTAGTCCATCCTTCTAGACCATGATGCCCCAACAAAGACACCGTGGGAGATGGGGGTCAAAGTAAACACTGTCCTCCACATCTACAGATCTAGTAAACTCATCATAGAGGTCAATCAGGTTGATCAAGCATAGGTTACCTTTGGTAAACACTTTGGCTCTTCCCAGTGACCAGAAATGACTTCTAAGGGAACTTGCTCCCTGGGGAGCTCCCAGGGACCAGAATGAGACTGACTGACCTATAGATCCCTTTTTGCTTTTTTTGAAAAAGAATATAACCTTTGCCTTTCTCCAGTTCTAATATATTATTTCTGAAAACAGAAAACCAAAGCAACCTGCAAAAAATCAACACATTATTCAAGACCTCGGATAGGGGAAGAAGCTGGAGTTTTACAGTGGCATAACACTTTTCTGGTTTGCTCTGTATTCCTTTCCTAACACTTTATTTACTTTTTTGACTGTCACTGAGTTAAAGTATTCATATAACTATCTGTGTAATCCCAAGGATGCATTCCACTGTATTAACAGGCTGCTCCGAGTCCATATATGAAGACCCAATTGTTTTTTCTACTGTCCTTCACTTTACATTTATCTTCACTGACTTTTGTTTGTCACTGGTGTCTCAGGTGTTTGATTGTGTGAATCTTCTTCAGTCCTCACACAGGTTTTCATTTTTCCCAGATAACTTTGTCTCATTTCAGACTTCGACAACTCACTGTTTCTTTCTGGATCTTTTGTTAAGTTTTCATTGGTCTGAACAAAGATTTCACTGAGATTCCATTCATAAATGCCCTACACTTCAAAATCTGATTTTTTTTCTTCCTTGTTTCCTACCTTTCAAACAGCTATTCATTTATGTGTGGACCTCCCCTGGTCTCTTACAGAGCAGAATTGATCAAAACATATTAAAACAGTGATTTTGAAGGGAAAGCAGAGACTATTGTGCATAGGGAAAACACACAGACAATTTAGTTAAACAAATCCTCTCCAGACTGAGGATAGTGTAGAAGTCAGGTCTTCTACCTCCTGAATGAATGATTTAGTGTTAGACTGTGGCAGTCATCATGAGATGGGCTGTATTTAATTTTAGTCCTGCATAGATTTAACTTTTCAGTTTTCTTCAGAAATTGTCATTTCAAACTGAATCACAACATCACTCAAGAAAGGAGATTAATTGTACTGTGCATGCACTTCTATCCACTCACAGGTGGTTAAATGTTGGGAATGTTTAAAGATGAGTAGGCATCCTGGCTTGAGGTAAAACAGAACAAATTTTCTGCTCAGTAATTTTACTTTTTAGCTAAGCCTCTTCTAACTAACTGAACTCTCTGAAATCAACAGCATATTGTGGAGACTCTGTTTGTTCTGGGAGTCATAAGGCCAAAGTTCCATCTGAGAAAGTTTGAATGGAAAGGTGGGAGACTAGGGTGCATGGAAGCAGGGGGAGTTCCCTGGCATTGTAAGAATCTTGAGAGCAAAAACCTAGTAATTTTTGAATGCCATGTGGATTAACAGTAGTTATTCGGGGATCACTGTATCTTTTTATAGCCATCAGTGAACAGAGTGTGTTAAGGTGGTGTTTCTATAGCAACTCCTTTCTGCTGCAGTATACCAAGAGCTCCTAACGCATGTATACAAGATAATTTTTAGAAACTTGCAGCCAATCATTTGGGTATGTTACTAGTGCCTCAAAGATTAAATGGTCAGAGACTTCAGACACTTAAGCAATTAAAGGGTGGGTGGTAGCTGAAATCAAATTTATTTCAGTATTGCTCCTCAGTTCCCTTTAGCACATTTTATTGAGTTACAGTGGAATGCATTCAAGAAAGTTTTAAATAATTTAGGATCCACGTGAAACAATTGTGGACAGTTAAAGAAGGGACCTCTGGCCTTTATAACCTGGTGCCAGAAGCATTCCAGTGACCTATTATAGGATGTTTAGCTGGAAAAAACAGAGCTTCACTCAAGAGAATAATTAAACATGTACACCCTTTTCAGATGTTTGTTTATTTAACTTCTTGGACTTGCAGGTAAATATACACGAAAGTCTTTCCAGTGGATCCATCTTGATCCTCTTAAGATGCTGTATTAAATAAAATGGAGGGTTGGTGAATACACTGGTCCATATGTGAGGATGCGGAAACTCTCATTTTACCTCAAGCCATTTCCATTGTGAATGAGTGATGAAGAGAAAAACTCCCTCTCAATGGGATATGTTTAAAAAGATACTTATTTTTTCCATATTGGTTTCATTGTGTGTTCCTCTCAGTGCTCTGTATTGGCTGTCTGTCAAGGTCATATGCACTGAATTTCAAATATTACTCATATCCTTTCCGAAATGGCTCATTAGAGGTTTTTAAATAAAAGCTTTTATTACCACAAGGACTGCAACAATGTCTGCATCTGTATATAAGCAGGTGATCACAACAGAATTTAAGTAAGACAAGATATCACTGCCATCCTTGTCAAGAGACCAAACCCACAGAAAATCCAGATGAATACATTTAGAAATTTTCCTATGGGAAAGATTACAAATTGATGTTAAATGTTTCATTAGTAATATAAATGACATAGCAAAGAATTATAATTTCCTGTATTTGCATGGTAACTGTTAAACTGGCACTGGAAGTCAGATGAACTCGTGCTTGAGACGTACAAGTTATTACTTGGAATTGGTCAGTTAATGTAGGAGAACATTTGTTATTATTTTGACTGTAAAAATGTAATGAGAATCTCAGGCTGGTATTCTAATTCACAGAACTGTACAAATCAAACAGGTTTTTGTACATCTAAATTTCCCTTCTGGGTCCTCTTCTGTAAACAGATATCCTACTTTTACTTAATAGAAGTCCAGTCACAGCTATTATCTCAAGACTATCTATCCTGCTGAGAACTAATAACTATTCTTGTTATCTGGGTGGATCAGCAATAGTTTCTTGTACAAGTCTTACATTTCAATATTTCTCTGCTAAAAAGAGCAGCTGTATGTAGACCATATGAACAGTGAGAGACAACATGATTTATCTTAAGGTATACTTTCTTGAATAATAATTGAGACAGGGTATAAAAGAATTTTGCTTTTGTGTTTTCAGTTTATGTTCTATCTTTTTAATGGAGTTTTTGGAAGAATTTACATTTTATCCTTTGATTATATTTAACTAAATGGAAGAAAATACACCACTGTATAAAGGAAAAAATGCCGAAGGTCTGTTTCAAATGAGTTTTCAGAAGGTGTTTATGTAATGTGAGACAAAACTACTATTTAGAAGCAACTATTATTTGTAATTAGAACTTAATCTAAGGCCCCATATAGAACTGTTGCAGTGAGAACAGACTCTATTTGTCATACCATTTTGATTTTCTATTATTTCTTTTTATGAAGGGTGAGTACACTTTTCTATTTCAGATTTTCTTTGCTCCCTCTGCTCTCATGTTCACAAAATAAAAACTACCATAGCTTCAAATTCCCTTTCATTTTTTCTTTAGATACAGGACACAGAAGAGGTGGAATCTCGATGAAGACATGATGAAGGTATTCATGAAAATGGATTTTTAATAAAATTTCTGGTCCTGCAAACATGTATATGTATGATTAACTTTATAATTGCCTTCATTTAAACTATTGCTACAACTGCTCAATCAATTAGCTGTCCAACTTTAGACTTGAGTTTTGTAATATTAGGATCAGTACAGCATATACCATGCAGTAATTATTAAAGTTTACAATGTCCTTTTCTAAAGCAAAATATTTCTGCAAGTGTTTTGTGTATATTTAGGGACCTAGATTCTAGGTCTAGTGCTTTTATTTCTTTCTTTTAATTTGAAATAAAAAGGTCAGAATCTAAAACCTCAATGCTGATCTGGAAGTCTCTTATTTACTTTTTTCAAGAAATGCAATCAAATAGGGCTTAAACTATTGTCATGTGTCTCCTTGGAATCTATCTAGCAGAGATTAGACACTCCAGAAAACAGCGGAGCTGCTTCTTTTAAAGCCAAAAGAGGGTTGGCAGCTGTGTCAGAAAGGTGATTGTTTAAGAGATCTTGGAGGTCTTGGAAATTTCCCACATATTGTATCTAAGAGAAAGAATTTACTCTCTTTACAGGAAATAGAACATCGATGCTTTTCCATTTGACTGAAAACACATTTCCTCTTATCTAGCATAAACATGCATGATAAAAGTGCAGATGATATTTTAAAAGTGAAACTTTTTTCATAAATATTTAACTTTATATAGATTATTGTTAAGCTTAAGGCCACATGCATTTACTAGGAAGCAGGGAAATAAATGTAGAGTGGGAAGTTCACCCAGTGCTGCTTTTATGACTACATCTCTCCTAGATCTTATCTTTGCATGTAGGAAACAACAATGGAAACATCCCCTCTGTGCCCCCTAAGATTAGAGGGATAAAACTTCCTTAGTTCAGTGACTGACATGTTCATCTAAATACTTTTTCTTCCATTTCGTGAAAGAACTGCTATCCTCTACACAGAAAAGTGAGAGATAGACCTCAATCTTCCTAAACTACAGGTATTCATGCAACTACCCTTTTGCCCTTTAGGAACATGCCTTATCATGGATGGTTTTCATCTTTCCTCTTCGGAAACACAGACCTCTGTTCTAACTGTGACTATGTGTTACAGCAGTGGATGATAGTCATCTCATGATGGTTTCTGGCTCTCCTCCCAAGCAACAGAAATTTTCCAGAGAAGGACAGCCAAACTTAACATGTTAGCAAGCTCTGCTCTTCCAAAGGAGAAGGCATGTCAGAGGGTATGGAAGAGCCAGGGTCATGGATATCTTATCCAAGTTAGATAGTGATCCAAGTAATCCAGTACCTAGGTGTTACGCTTAGAACTTAACTTCACGTTTTACCACTTTCAGCTCTGCCCAAACTGTGATTCTTCTCCCTTGACAAACTCAAACTACGGCCAGCTGCACAGGCAGAATTTAATTTCCCTGTCAAGATGCTCTAGAAGGTATGTTTGTTATTTCCAACTGAATTAAGAAGTGATCATAGTTGATGAGTAAGGAGACATTTGTTCTGTTTGGTATTTCATCATTCCTAGTGGTGTAGGCAAAACTAGATTTATTAAATACTCCTTTCATAAATTTAGCTTCAATTCCTTTCTCTATGTAAGTAAGCACTGCTGATCTTGCGTAGAGTTTTAAGACTCAGGACCTACCCCAGTCTTAAAAATCTATTTGAAGTTATTTAGGCAAAAAACCCAAGAGATTAAGTCACATTAGTGTGATAGTCTCAGAAAAAAAAACAGTGTAGTAGAATGACAGAAGTTCAAGACACTCGCCAGATACTGAGAAGATCTTAGTTCACTTCTCAGCTTCCCAACAAACTTTCTTGGACATCATCAATAATCTCAATACTGCAGTCCTGCACTGTACAAAATAGATAGCACTTGCATTTTCTCTGCTTCTTAAACCCTAATCTTCATGGTGAAGGAGCTACTCATACTATGGGGATGTACAATGCATAACATACCGATCTTAGTCTGACATACTAATCACATTTGTGTCATTATACACAGTGTTAAATTTGGACACATTCCTGGGCTGCAAACAGCTATGTCTGGTTCAAAGCCAATATTACACGCACAGATGAGCAAAGTTTCAAAAGCAGTAAGTTATCCAACTGAGGCATTTTAGTCTAGCATGCTGTTATTTACGATTATGTCAGCACTTCTGTTATCTTATTTTTCACCAATCTAACATTACCTTGTACAAAATTCACTAGGGATTACATTTTAGGGTAGAAGACCTTTTCCTTATGCAAAATTGCTTACTAGCACAGAAAGAAATAGCTTAGTTGAAGGTTTACTATCATGTAACAGGAAGTTTATTACTGTTATTATTTGTCCTTGTACAATAGAGATCTCCTATTTGGCCTATTCCAGTGGAAGGATAAACAGATAATAAAGAGTACTATCAGTCTCTGAATCCATCTCCTACATTTTCTCCTTTTCAAATATCAGTCCTTTCAGCTTGTATGCTGATCACCCTTTTGCCTGGTTAGGATAATGTTTCTCTTTCCTTTAGAATAAAATGTGTTGTAGGAACTGTTTTACATTTACACTCAAGAGTCAATGGATAAAATACAGGAATGTTCCTAGTAAAGGGAAACTAAACTGAAGTTTTCACAGGTAAGAATTGTAACAATTTCGTGGTAATTTGTGGATTTATGCTCTCATATTGTCCCAAGGTGTCTTCAAAGTGCACAGCATCATGAGAAGGTGAGTGCATTTTTCTTCCTAGTTTCTCCAGCCGTATGGATAGAACGTTCTCTTGAGACAGAAAATAGGAGTTTGAACTAAAGATTCCCCTTTGCGAATTAGTATTTTAAGTATACAGCTGACAAAAGGTGAGAAGAAGTTGTTCTACGAACATCTCTAATTTTTTAAAGAATATTTGGAGGTATCAGTGCTACCTAGCACACATTATCTTCCTTAATCCTCTACTTAAGTATTTAAGTTCTGGAGAAAAAGGCATTTCAAATATTTCTCTTGCCAGTATCCCACACTTGGGGTGGTGCTTATAGCTCAGATTGCCTTTCTGAGGTATTCTCGCATGCAACACAAGTAGATTTTAAACATTTGCTCAGTCATAAGCCTCAAGATGTAGCACAATTGAGGAGTGAATCCTCATCCTATAATTTTTTCTTAAAGAGATTATGATAACCCATTCTCTGGAGATCTGGAATGCTGTGGTAGTATTGCCTATAAGAACTTACAAGGATTTGCAACAGTTTACAAGTGAATTAACGGTGAATTTCAAATTATTGGTTAAAGTAGCCAGCATGATAACCTGTTTGTTTATTTTCTCTTTCAGTAGAAAAAAAAACCCCAAGCACAACGACTCTCTAGTTTTACACTACCTCTGTTTGTCTCAAATTAAGGTTTCAGTTGTAAAACAGCCTACTCACTCACAGAGGGATTCCTGCTGCGGGCAGTAAGGGAAGAAAACCTTGATGAGTTGAAGCCAAGTTGCTGTTAATCTGCTTAAAGATGCAGAGACAAACTGTGGCTGAAACACCCAAGTCCTTTTCAAGGGAATATTTCATCGCTGATTATACGACTTTTACAAATACTATTGAAATATTGTCCCTTTACATGTAAAAATAGTGATACGTTATTTTTATGTGAACACCCATCTGCTTGTTGTTGGATTCTCAAATACAAATACAAATTCAAGAAAATTGTGTTTGATTCAGATCATTATGAGCTCCTTAATGCTAATGAAAAACTCATTCTTGGAAACAGCATCATGTTTCAGGGCTATATGTCATCTTATTTAGAATAAACTTCAGAAAATACACTTACAGCATAGGTGGACCAAGCTAGTTATTTGCTTTAATATCTTTTCCATGCTAAAATACTTACTTTAGAAGACAGCTTTTGTTTGGCTCTTTTTCTTACCAGAAAAAGACTCCTGACAAATAACCTACTAAAGTAACTGGATCCAATAGACAAATAGTCTAGAAGGCAAAAAGTACTAAATCCTTGAGGTTTTACAAAATCTTTCATTCACCTGATATTGCAGGGACATGCCCAGATGCAAAAACATTAACAAGTTTGACATGGATTTGTGTGTCATTGAAAAGTTGTCTTGAAGCTGCCATTCAAAAAAACAACAAAACACGCGAAAAACAGGTAATCACCTCTGTTACTACTCTTGCTATGTTTATCATATCTGTAGTTTCTACGTACAGTTACACTGTTACATCATGTCAGTAAAGCTCTCTTTCCATGGTCATATATCTCTATTATGTCTGTCAAAGCATACCTTTCTCACAGAGAGCTGACAAAAATGCGATTCTGCCTCTATAGTCTACACGATACGTTTTTGCTGCTACAGCTAAATCAATCTCAAATCACACCTCATCTACCCCAACTGACATGGCTATTCTGGCAGAAGTCTGCAGCATAAATATACCATCAAGCAGGGGAATACAGTTTTCCATTACATTCCCAAATAGGCAAATACATAAAGATAAATTAGCAGATGCAAGAGCAGCCCTATACGGTGTTGATCATTGCCGTAAACATTTTAAGACTTTAAGGTGGAAAATGTGATCTGAGAGACAAAGTGAGAAATGAAAGTTAGCCACTCATTTCTCAAAACTCAAGTGAAGTTCTGTTTAATATCCATATGCATGATCCGGCATTTTTCTTAAGAACAATTAACTAGCATTATGAAATAAATGTATTCATGTGTGGTGGAGGTGTATGGAACGTTATGAGAAGGAAATTTTCATAAAACAAGTATCATTTTAAACTATAAATAGAAAATAACTAATACAACACAGAAGAAGTAAATTAGACAGAAAAAAATAAGTATATCCATCTGAGAGACCATAATGTAGCAGCAACCACACAACCTTCACATCTGTAACAGCAAAGGATTCATTTCTGCAAGGTCAGTTTTGTAAGTGAAGGGCACTTTGACGGCACACATACGACCCCTTTGTCTGTTATAAGCATTCACACTCAGCAGTCCAAAATCAACAATCTACGTTAAAACCATAAAACATGGCCATGAGAACAAAAAATATAAACTCTGGTGCAAAACCTAACACACAATTTTGAGATAAGCAATCTTGATCAAATGAAAAAAATAAAATCTTGTATTTTTGCATGGAAAGAGAAGTCAGAACTTTGTATCTGTTCTGTTTTGTTGCTATTCTAAACCTGTGTATATAACATTTGATTACAAGCGTTCTGTTGCAGGAGTCATCATATAGACTGATGTTCTGATTAGATATTGCCACGTACTAAATTGTTTTAGCATCTGTAACAATGCAATAAAGTCCAAATGTTTTTAAGTGTCCATGTGTTTAAATGCCAAATGCCTGATGTGTAGATAGAAGTCAGAATTACACAGTCACAGATTCCTGAGCTGCATGGGTCTGCTTGGTGTTTCATGCACACTTATTGAGAAAAAGTATTTTACATGAATAATTTAAAACATTTTTTTATATATGGTTTATTTGTTGTGTTTATTATCATTTGTCCCCTTCTCTCTTATAACTCTTTAAAAAATAGAGTAGTCAATTACTACGGCTAGATTAAGTTCTTAGACTCAGCTGTCAGCATGAGGAGAGAAAGTGCTTCAGAAACTCTCCTAGGAAACAGAGATCCACGGCTCATAATTCCTTCCTGTTGCCTGTGACACTCACTCCCCGTATTGACTTCTCCAGCCCTGTGACTCCTCTAGCTCAGTCACCATCTATCAGGTAGTACAGCCTACCCCAGGAATGAACTAAAATCCACTTGTCTGTCCTATGTTGACCACTCCACATAGCCTTGAGGTACTGAGCTGGTAGACTCAGGCTGAGAAGCCATAATAGATTTCTATAACTGTCCTATCCTCATTAAGAGCTAGAGATGTAATGCTTGGGCCAACTACAAAAGATTGAAATCAAACTCTCTTAAGAACTTGAAACCTCACTCTATGCAATGGTTTTGATGCTAACCAGTAAGTGTGCTTTCAGGGCAGATTTTGTGGTAGCCCTTGTGTCCCCAGAGGGACATGAGTCCTTCAATCTACCACTTTCTTTGCCACAGAAAAAACTAGTTCCACCAGGAATCAGGCCATATCATGATTCAGATAGGTGAAGCAAACGGGTGAGGAATGAGATTTTGAAGAAAAGTGTTATCCCCTTAGTTAGCTAAGATAGGAGTATAGTCTACCCTCTAAAGTATTATTTCGTGTTATCCAACTTTATTTCCAGGAACTCTGTGTTTTGATTTTTTGGAGGGGGTGGGGTGTCCTGATCATTTAATACTTGGAAACAGAATTCTCCTTCATCATGCAAAAATCCTACAACTGTGGCTACTTTTTATAGTTAATAAGGGAATATAATACAGGGAAGCTTGAGTCCTGAACATAAGCTCTGATCATCTGTATTCTTAATTGTTAACTGAATCTCTGGCTTTGATTTGGATTTTTAAAAATACTTCCAAACCTAATTTTTTATAGGGATGGTGCTAGCTCCATATTTTTGGGACACATTTTAGCTGCTTTTTTTGGGCATTGGACCCAAGTATTAATTTCTGTTTCTCTTCTATTTAATAGGATAAACACAGTCATTGATTTTAAATAATCATATTTATTGTATATGAAACGTTTATAACTTGATATTTTAATAAACTTGTACAATAATTCATTATTACTTTCTTCCTTCTATTCAAAAACTGAGTAAAACCCGCAAAGTTGAGGACTAGCCTAATTAAAATTGCTTGCTTAGAGAAGTTTCATGTGAATATCTGATTCTACTAAAGCCAAAAGAAGTTCACATTTACCATAGTACGGTCCTATGCTCATATAGAGCTCCTAAGGCTATCTCAGGTAGACTTTGCAACAGTTGTCAATTGAGGGATCCCTCTGTTAAGGTCATAGGTCTCAAATTAATTCATTTAAGGCTAGCACAGTATAAAGGAGTTGAATTAAGATACCTCAGTTACAGTTTTCTGTGTTAAAGCTCTTTTAGTTAATGCTCTCAGGGTCTTTTTCTTCCCTGCAGGACACAAACTGCCTCTATTAAAGTCAGTGGAAATCGCTGATATTCTGCAGGGAGGAATAAGGCCTTGAGATTAAGAAACCTGCATAACAACACCTCAGTTAAGATGCTTTTCTTTCAGAAAGACCTGTTAAAAACAGCTGCTAAAGTGATTTAGGAGCACTCAAATGCCAGATCACGTATTTATAGTAACTGTTGAGATGTAGGTAAAGCACTTCAACAGCTGTGAGCCAGTGATTTAACAATAGGGAGACTTGTCTTGTTTTCTTTTTTTCTTACCTCTCCTCTTAACATTGATGCTGATGCCTTATTAGATAGATGACAAAATTCGTAACTAAAATTCATAAATTCATAATATTCAGTTGCAGATTGTCATTCACTGAGATCACCAGATGCAATGTCCCAAGGGACATTACCTTCACAAGATATATCTGTATTGCTCTATTCCTCCCTTCTGCCTTCTTGGATACACCTAGCTGTAATCAGATGGTGGTCTGTTTCAGTTGTACCCAAGAGCTGTGACCCTGGATGAGCTCAGCTGTTCTGACAGGTGAATGAAGGTATAAATGCTGCTGAAGTTACCTTCAACCTAAGCTGTGGGTAGTCATGCTGCCTTAGCCTGTGCTGGAGCATAGACTGTCTGTGCAAGAGGCAAAAAAAAAAAAAAGAGGTTAATTGCTTGTCAGAGTACATAGATTAAGAATATGCCAAACTTTTAGCTTTTTAATGTTATTGTTATTTTCAGACTAATTGATTTTAAGTACGATTGTTAAATTTGAAAACCAAAACAACCATCAAAAAAAAAAACCTTCTAAAAAATGTCTATCAAGTAATGATAATATTCTTTTTTCATTCTGAATAAATTTAAAGTGACTTTGCTGCAATTTAAAAAAAGTGATTTGGCTTTCATTTACCATGACCTATGAAAAGCTAAATGCAAATAAGGAAAGGACCACAATTAGTTCATTAGACAGGCCTTTTAAAAGTTTGTGAGTTTGGTCTCACTGAGTGAACACTTGGTTAATTGAAACATTACTGTATGGCTGAAGCAACAGTGTGCATTAGTTTTGAGCATACAAGAATCATCAGCTATGGAAAACTCATTCTGATGAGGTTTTGTTATGCTTCAGCTTGGTAGATGGTAAGCACAATATGCTGTGCTCTTAAGAGAAGAAAAATCATGTAAGTCTTTTTCTTCATTGTCCAGTCAGGCCCAACCTATGCAAAGAAAAGGGGTCATGTTTTAAGTTTGTTAGTGGTTATCTTTTTATTTTTAGTCACTATGCATTTGCTATGAAGACAATTTGAATCCACTAAAGGCATAAAAATAACCATTGCAAAAAAAGTCTTGTTTAAAATCATTTCATTAAAAAACTGGTCAGAAATTAATCTTTCTCCTCAGGCAGTGCTACTGTTACTGAGGTGTTGAGTTTCATCTTGCATGGCTTTTAACTGCAATAAGAGGTATAGAACTTAAGTATAAAAATAAGTATGAAATTCAAGTTTGTCCTACAGTTAATAATTGTGGTGTAGCTGGGTAACACGGCTGTGCCTGTGTGCACACCTAGTGCACTCAAGTCGTTAGCTCCTTGGGTGATCCAGAAACTCCCCATATAGACATCTGTGTAGAGGAGATAATGGAGCAATTCAGACAATAGACCAACTTGAGACAGTGATTGACCGAACTCCTAGCCACCCTCTCAATTAAGGATTTGACTAATTGGTTCAGAACCTCTCCTGGTGGAAATTTTGGACTGCCCCGAAGATTTCCCCCAGGGAAACTCTGCAGTGCCGAGACCAATTTCTATGCTTAAATATGTTGATTAACATCCTGGGTGGAGAAACTTGCTATCTCAGAGACTCTCAGGAGGTTCTTGCAGCAAAATTGATCAAATTGTACATAGATGACTCCAATGGGGCAGTCTTTTCTAGACAGTTAGAATTATGAGATGTTTTGTTTGTAGCTTGAAATAATCCCTTGCAGTGGAACTTGCATATGGCAAATGTGTCGACCAGTACCAGGTGGGCTGCAAGAACTGAGCACAACAGTAGGTCAAGAAGTCCCAGCCGATCCAGCTGAAGACACTGCTGCGAAGACCCTTGCAATGGGGATGCCTGTTGCTGTCTAGACAGTCACCGACTGTTCTGTTCAAGAGATTTGATCCCCCATCCTGATCCCAGTGAATTAGATTTTAGCAAACACTCTGTCTCTGACTGTCTATGCAACAAAATCATGAAAAAACTAGTTGCCTAGTCTAAACTCAGGGGAAGCAGTGTCACCTCCACAGCATGATTTATACCACCTACCTTTTAGACAGTTAAAAATGTGTAATTCTTCTCTAAAAGTAAGAGCTCTATACTAATTATATCAAGGTGCAGGTGTGCTAAGGGCACTAAGGTTCGCCATCCACACTCTACAGCAGTGCTGTCTCCTGCATCCTGTGATGCAGCTGTGATTACACAGCTGCAAAGCCTCCTTCCCCCACCATCACTCTTTTCCTCTTCCCTCACCTCCATCTATGTCAGGGCTGGAAACACATCCTTGATTTTACTCAGATTCCAGCAAAATACCTCACCCAATAACTTTTCATCCAAGTATCATTAATTTAAAGCAAATACACAACTTTGAGAGTAATTTACAGTGGAAAACCATGGAAAATTTACTGCACTATGTTAGCTGACTAATCCTGCAAGATAAAGCAGGAAATGTATGGAAAGAGGAATGAGAGCCACTCAGTGAAAAGGAGAACTTTCAATTGTAGTTTGATATTTTTAAAGCTGCTAGTGCTACTAGTAGCATCCTATGTTACACAGTCCTGTCCCCGTGCCACATCCTTCCTTGTGCCAGCATAACTTCGCAGCAGCGAAAAGAGCTAAGAGAGTGATGCTGATGAAAACTCATACAGCAGAAGGAAACAGCTGTTTTTCAGCTCCATCAGTTCTCCAGTGTGGTTCATTGCACAGTGGTGGAGCAAGGGCAGGTGTGAGTGGTAAGCATCATTCCTGGCAGTGCTAGTATACGACAGCTTAAAGTACTTATAAAGCACCAGCCCTTCATACCGCGTGTGTTGCCTTAAAGACAGAGAAGTCTTTCCAGAGCCGTTAAAGGCCTATGTAACATTATATAATACAGAAAGAGGGGTGTATCCAGCAGTTGAGAACATCTGTGAACTTCAGTGAAGAAGTAGCAGCTTCTTAATCAAAGCATGAATATTCGTAAAAATAGGAAAAAAATATTGTTTAGATGTTATCCACCAAAAGGCTGTATTTATTACTCTCTTACAGGATGATGAAATCTTCTGGTTTATTCTAATGATTTCTTTTCAACATAGCTAGATGGTAAGCTAAATCAAACTCTTACTGATTTAAAAGGAAAAAGTATGCAATGTTGTCCCAGTTTTTAAATAATAATAAAGTCTGCAGTTTTAGAAGACCATTATACGGACTCCGTGGTACTCTGGTAGTATGTGCATATAGCAATACAGTAGCCTGCTCTTCCCTACTTGCAATGGACCAGATTCTAAGGTCACTCTTCAAAAGAAAAAAAAATGATAAGGACATTCACAGTTAAGTTCAAGTCTTAAAAGTAGTATTATAAACAAAGTGTTATGTAAAGAAATTTGAAGAGATAAGACTTCCTCACCATTAAGTGCATCATAAATAAATCTGTCAGTTCTATTTTAAACTCTTTTCACTTTGTAAAACTTAAAACAAATCAAAATACTCCAGACAAACTGCATAAAAAAGGAAAAGAAAGAGTAAGGTAATAATTCTTTAATTATAAGCACATTTTAGAAACAGCACAGAAACCTATTTGAACAAATACAAAACAAAGTTGGTGTATCTTCTAAATTATGCTCAGCATTGATACAAGTCTTGCAAAGTGCTGGAGTAAATAATACAAAACAATAACAAAAAACTTCCTTAGTTGATAAATTGCTAATAGTGATTCTTAAAAATACAAACAAACAAAACAAATAAAAAAACACCAAACAAAAAAACCACCTAAAATAAACCAGGAAATCTTTATACCAGATGATCTAGAGTAGATTTCTATAAGGTCATGGAAAATATCTTAGTATAATCTTATGATAAATAGATAAAACTTACAGAAAACAATAATATCTTCAACACCAGTTTTTGTCTGTTAAAATACTTACCAAAGTTTTCAGATATAGAGAAAGAACCTTCAGATCTTGATGTATGCAATGTATCTCATAAAAAACTCAACAGCTGTCATGTTCACAAGCAACATAGAGGCACTCAAAGCAACTATCCAAGAATGATTGTCATCAGCCATGACTCCATTCTCTGAGATTCAGACTTATGACAAATGAATTATGATCAGTTTAAGTGATTCATCCTCACTCAATGACTCCAAATCTTCATTACAAAAACAAGTCACTGTGTTTGCTTGTGCATATGTAAGTTGCAGAAGATTCTTCTATTAAAATCCTTAGAGCTAGCTCTGGAAATGAAATTGTAACAATATCCATAGTTAAGAGACACCAACATCAAGAAAATCTCAGAAAATTTATTATCACTATAGCTTCTCTGTGATTTAGTAATAGTAATGAATATCTCAAGGTTAAGGTATGCTTCCAACAATGAGTGGCAAGAAGAGAACGTAAAAACATCATTATGCTCTGTATTACAATTTTGTTCACCCATTTTTTGCCTACTCATGTTTGACAATGCAACACTTTGGTTTTTCTGCATCCAGTGACCGAATTTAAATTTGAAGCTATATCACCTTGCACTGAAATCTCATGATATCAGCATGCTAAACAAGGTCAGCAGTAGTTTTTCTACATGGCTAAGAAGCTTCTAAGAGCTGTTTAGAGGTGAAATCCAATTGAAGTCAATAACAAAACTTCTATTTACTTCACCATGTACTTATATTAAAAGGATGATGTTATTGATTCAGTAGGTAATACTTTTACCTCTAAATCAGAACCCATCCAATGTCATATTGGGGACTCTGATTTTAGTATTTTGGGCAAGAGTAGTGTTGCATTATCTCTGAAATTCTGCAGGAAAAGTTACCATCAGATAACCTTTCAGAAACACAAGCTTGTTTTCTCTCTAAATTAAATCCAAATCCAGCAAACTGAGCACTTATACCTATCAAGATCCAAAGGCATTTCTCATAGAAGGGTTTCTATAAACTGTAATCCTGTCCAATTCCAGGTTTAAATACAAAAAAACGTTAACAGCCACTTTGTTCCATTCAGGCTGTTTCTTGCTCTGTAAAAATAAAACCAAAAGGGCACATGATTAAAGCAGAATGATTAGGGAACTTATCTAGAATAAATTATCACAGCTGGATTGTCATCAATGAAGGGCAATGAAGAAAAGGGAGACTTTAGTACAGTCTTCCTCGGCAGATGTTAGATATCTCCTTTCCTCTGCTGACTGATTGCAGATGGTTGTTTTAGATTATTTGGATTAGTGTCCTTATCCTTTCTAGATGTGCGCATCTACAATATAATTTTGGCAATATCTGGGCTAGATATCTAAAGTAAATGGTAAGAATTCCAAATTCCAGATTCTTTTTCTTCTTTATAACATTCCCAATCTTGTAACTAAAGGAAATCCATTTATTTTTTGGTCTATAAATACTTGAAAAATTATTCTCCCTGTCAGAATTTTCCATTTAATTGGTGCAGATAGAACTTGTCATAAACAGAAAGAGGACTTGAAAGCATTCATGTCAAGTAGAGGAACCCATCTATTCAGATATTTCACTTTAATGGTGTCTTATTGTCTCCCTTATCTCACAGAAGTGTGCAGTACTTAGAAATGACCAGAAAAAAATGCTGTGAAAAGTCTATGGTCAGTAAAAGTTTTTCTGACAAAATACCTTTTTTCCATGAAGTTGCATTAATATCGTAAGTTTTTAATGTGAGGAAAACGCAAATATTCTTATTTTGTGTTCTTATTTCAATTGGGTAAACAGTGAAGTTGTTTTGATTTTTTTGTACTCTATCCTATGTTTTAACATGACTACCATTATAGAAAAATCAGCTTCATTTTTGAGATTTAACAATAATTGTCTTTTATCAGTTGTTGAACCATCCTTTTTTCTGTAGGTAAGATGTGTTTATACAGAAATGGAATAACTTACCAGTTAATAGTACCAGAACATTGTTATCACAAAAAATAAAAAGGATACAAAAAATGAAGAAAAATACCTTACTGATTAGTGAGTTAAAATCCTTAAATCCATCTGGTTTTCTGCTCTTTATAAGCAATGAGAATGGGTTTCAAGAAACCAAAATGTTCCCTGAAGATAGTTTCATTTACTTATGAACAAGGGCCACCTCACCTCATCTGATTAGGCTGAAAATTGTACACAAGTTGAATGTCATGTTCTTTAACATCATGTCATCTCACCTCATTCACATGAAACATAAGCGAGTGTGGTGTTTAAAAATGCCAATAGTTTTTATATGAACCCTGCATAGGCTGATTTATACCGTATTAATAGCAGCTGGGGAATTATTTTTCTTCAAACTTAGATAGGGGTAAGTGCTATCTCACTGTTATGTGCTATCAGGAAGTGATCTCTGATCTGATGTGACAAAAATCGTCTCCCATTGTATTTTTTCTCCTCTACTTTTTTCATTCCCCATTTCAGAGATACTTTGGTGGTACAAAGACTCACCTTGTGTGAGTGTACAGTCCCCACCTCTTTCTCCTGTTGGACCATTGCTTTCTTATTCGCTCTAAGTGGTCAACGCCATATTTGAGAGTAATGACTGTTTTAAAAGTTCTCCCAATAAAGTTCTTGGCTTTCTAATGCTCTCTGTATTTGCTTGAGGGGAACTATTGTTTCACTAGCAGATTAGCCATTCCTATGACAAATAGGAATTTCTGTCTTTTCGTTGTCTTTTCTTTTAATGCTTCTTACAATGTAAAGAGATACCATGAAAACATGGCACATCTCACTCCAGACACCAAATTAAAAATAAACAAACAAAACCCTCCCTAACCATCTAAAGAAACCGTTTCTTCACAATTTGGCTTTGCCACAGCTTAGACCTGAAACATTGAATATGTCTTAAAACTCATTGTTTATAAGCAAGTCATCTCATAGGATGGGAATCCTGAATTTAAAACAAGTCATTTTTTCACCTTTGGTATGCTATGGGCCCAGTGACTTCAAGTGAGTCTTAAGTGAAGTGACACCCTGACTGTCTGACTGTGGAGTGGTAGCTGACTGTATATGATCTCTAAATTAGTAATCCTGATAAGTAACACTGACAGGTTTTGAATTTAATCAGAAATAGAAAGGAAGATATTTTAAACTATGTTTTTTTAATTTTAGACCACTAAAATAATTCTGTGTTATATACTAAATGAAAAAAAAATGTCAGTTATTATGTCTGTAATCATTACATGATTTTGAAGGTTAATTGGTAATAAAATCTGAAATGTCCAAGCTGTTCCAATCATAACTATTATATCATTTTTAGAATAAAGATCACATAACTATTGAACTATAACAGACCTCCCAGTTTTTATGAAATATGTCTCAGGAGGTCTGTTAATCTCTGGGCCATCTGTCCTATTTGAATCAGAGAAGATAAAGACTTTCAGGATCAGGGAGAAAGTAGGGCAATGCATTCTGGGACATATCTAACTTAGGTAGAAATATCCAAGACCGGCTGTTAAATAAGGATCATTGAGCAGGGCACATGAATGGCAAGAAGTCTGGTTAGAAGACTTCTAAAACTGTAATACTTCACATGGAATCTTACCAAAGCTTGCTGAAGTTAGTGAAAGAAAGAAAAATGACAGTGGTTAAAGTTTTGATTCTCCAGACTTTATCAGAAATTATTTCCTTCATCTTTGTGCTATTTGTCTCCTGCTCATTGTGGTTTCTGGCTTAAAAAGGAAAAAGATACAGTTTTTTTATATAAGTATATTTTGAAAAATGGCAATATAATTTAATTAGTCTGTTGGTCTCAATTGTTAAGCCTCTGCCAGAGAAACATTTTTTTGGGGGGGGTTGTTTTTTTTTTTTTACTACGAGGTCTACTCATGGTATAAAACTTTTAAACAACCACTAAAGAGAGCATCAATATTTAACAAACTACAGAATTATGATAATGAAATTTACTGAAGTCTAGCAATCATGGGCAGCTCATATTGGCCTGGTAGAATAGCTAAAATAGCTGTGTTAAATAGCAGCCACTTATCGGAGCAGGCCTCCAGAGACCTTGGCTCCTCACCAGCGTTGCCCCCTTGGTGCTATGCCATACCCATGCTCTCCTCAGGCTTAATCCTAACACTCTTTCTGTCTCCACTACCAGAATGGTTTGCTGTTGGTTTTTCAACTCACCCCTGGGAAGAAGAACACAGAGACTTCTCTTTAATTGGGACTATGCATTTTGGAACAGCTCGAGAAATTTTAATGGCCTCCTAGATGTCGGTGGGAAACCGTACTTTTTATCAGGTTCAGCTATTCAATAAGGAGCAACCTTTTCAGAGCCTGTCAGTGACTGTGAGTTTAGACTGCTGTACGTGCATTTGCTTCTCTTTGAATGCTCCATCTCTCTGCAAGCAATATTGTCCAGCAAGGGAAAAGCACTTTTTACTATTTCAACTGTAAACATCAAAAGCTGGCTCTCATCTTTTTGCTCTTCAACTTAGTATAAATAACCAACTAGTCAAAGAGCAAGAACTGCCTTAAACCCTATATAAAAGAATCTGAATAGCCAAAGGAGTAAAAAATCTGAGCTTCAGATGTGGCTCCCTGATAATAGCATTGTTATGTTAAGCCACTGGGTTGACTAGACCGAAATCACATACTGAACCTTGCTTTTAAGCACATCGGTTTAGAGGCTGAATTTCAGACTTCATTTTTCCTAATCTGAGAAATCTCTATGTACAAAAAAGTTAAAGTATTATTTTGAATTTCATTTGTTAAAAGCTATACATTTTTTTAGAACGTACATTGGAATACTGTGCAACTCCCTAAACAATATTTAATTATATTTGCTTCAAAATAATTCACACAGGCATCCATCCTCAACACTTCATAAAAATTGCTCCAGTACCAGATATACTGATGGCAGAGCTCTCAATATAATTTTCCCAAAGCAGTATGCTTCACATTGTCTGAATGGTACAAATACAGAAGTAGACATAAAGAAGGACATTTTTCGTGTGTCAAGACATAAGTTTGTTTAGGTTTTGCTCTTGGAACTGAACACTGTCTAACTGGTAAGCAAGCACAGAGGGAAGATTCCCACTGATGAGAGGACACTTTTATTAGAAGAAAAGAATTCCAAACACTGAAAAGCACCAGACATTTCATTAAGTTACTATGGCTTGTTGAGATGCTGTATATGAGCTAAACTAGTGTAAGAGACCCATCGTGTACCCTTGGCTGATGGCAAATGCGAAGTAAAACTTTCCAAAATAAACAACTTGGTTTTTTTAAAAAAAATACATGTTTTATTTCTAATTTACAATAGGTTAAGTATCCAGGTGAAATCAGGTAAAGCATCTGTCTAACGTGGTAAGTCAATTGTTTGTCTTAGTCTGTATATCCTGACCATGGACCTGTGCCAGTATGCATGTAAGAATTATTGACATTCTTCTCTTTTAAGTGGCTTTACAGAGGTACACTTGCCATTTCTTAATTTATTCACTTTTGTATTGTTTTGAATCATGACTATGACTTTGCTTTCCTATGACCTCACTGTCTGATATGATTACCACAAGATCAGAGGCCAGCCATGCCTCTGTCCCCAAGAATGCCATTAAACAGAGAAGGGAAAATAGAAAGGAGGTACTTTATTTAATGTAATAATTCAATGCCAACTAGGCGCTGAGGGCCCCTCATGCCAGAGACATCCCACCAGGGTGAGGATTCCCTTCTACCACGCCACAGACCTCTACCTACATTCATTCCCTAGCTGGAGTCATTACCTGTAATCTACAGGTTGGTAGGGTCCTAGGCAATCTCCTGAGATGTCAGTCAAGGAGCTGGAGCCAACACCTGGTGCTTCTGTTTCTGTGTGTCCTTGCCCTAATAAATTTGGTATATAGCTTAGAGATGAAAGGAGGCTATACTACATTCTAAGGTCAAAAGAGACTGGATGACAGTATTGAGGGCTAAGCTTCCAAAACTTGTTCTGAAAACAGTCAACGCACCTTACTTTATGTAAGGCTTATTTAAAGATGATCTGGCAGAAGTTGAGGACTGAAATGAATTTTCCGTGGGTGTCAACCTGCTTTGAATGCATCCACATTCCTCAGGGCACTAGTGGCACTGTCACCAGCAGATGTCTGCTCTCATGCTGCTGGACTTCATGTCATCAGGCAGGAAAGAAAGCGTCAGCCTTATTTAAGATGAAGATGACCAGATTCCTAAACACAAGTGTCATGGGATAATATTTTTTTATGTTAAAATTTCATAATCCTGGTGTATTCTTGGCATATTCTGGAGTAACTGGACAAGGATGTGTTTTGTCAAGGACTATTGCACAGAAAGCTATTATATTTGAAGGCTATAATGAATTCTGGAGTATCGCAGATAGCAGTAATACCATTCAGCGGTAGGCAAGGGGTAGGTAGTCCCAAAGACATGAGATTATCTCACTAAGCGTGTCCACATTGATACAGTGGGTTTGATTGAGTCTCACTTCTGTCAGATGATGCCAATTTGCACTGGGATTAGATTTCTGGAAGAGATATGCTCTCATACCCTGCTTTGGTCAGGTCAATATGGAGAACATGAACATGCCCTTGCCCAGAGGAAAGCTGTCTAACCTCTGCTGGTTGTGCCATACCTGAAGGGCTTCATGACTCCCAGTGTGTGCAGACTTTACCCAGAAGCAGTGGGACACAACAAACTTGTGTCTGAAGGCCAGTCTTTCAGGGTGTCTCCAGTCATTACAGAGAATATATACTGGGTTCAGCAAGGCTCCCAACCCTTTATGAGCTTCCTACAGCCACCTGTAGGGTTAGTGCGATGCCAGTAAGCCTGCTGCTCTATGTGTGCTGAGAGGGGCTGGCCATGCCCACCAGCAAGGGACTGTAGGAATATGATGTGGTGTGTGAGAAACCTCGTATGTAAACACCTATAGGAAGATATCCAGCCTAAATGCCTAAAGGCGCTCTTACAAGTGTTTCTAGATTGCAGCAACCAGGACAAATTGTGACTAAAAAAACAGTCTTTTAATGGCACTTGAATACCTACTGTTTCCATAGAACTCAGAATTAGGCACCCAGGTACTTTTAAAAATATTCACTTTAATGCTTTCATGGATTTTGGTTATGGTATAGCTATTTAAGAGCCTTACAGCCAATGATATTAGGTAATATTTCAAGGATTAGGTAGAAAAGAACTTGTGTTTCTGCTGTTGTTTGTCTGTCCTAGCCTGAAAAATAGGTAGTGTTCATTCCTATGGGAAACAACCTACAACTCTTGCTTAAAGGAATAAAGTAATGCAACTGAAAAAGGCCGTAATTTCCCCCATCTTGTGCAAAAAAAGAGATGCATAGAATACAACTCTTTTGCATTTGTGTGCAAAAATCACAGAATCGCAGAATCATAGAATGGTTAGGGGTTGGAAAGGACCCTTGGAGATCATCTAGTCCAACCCCCCTGACAAAGCAGGATCACCTTAGAGCAGGTTGCACAGGAATGCATCCAGGGGGGTTTTCAATATTTACAGAGAAGGAGACTCCACAATCTCTCTGGGCAGCCTGTTCCAGCGCTCAGTTACCCTCAAAGTAAAGAAGTTTTTCCTCATGTTGAGATGGAATTTCCCGTGTTCCAGTTTGTGTCCATTGCCTCTTGTCCTGTCGCCAGGCTCCACTGAAAAGAGTCTGGCCCCATCCTCTTGACACCCACCCTTTAGATATTGATAAGCATTGATGAGATCCCCTCTCAGTCTGCTTTTCTCCAGGCTAAACAGACCCAGGTCTCTCAGCCTTTCCTCATAAGAGAGGTGCTCCAGTCCCTTGATACGGTAGCAAAGAAACATGGTAGCAAAAAAAGCATGATATCCTGCACTTCTCCAGAACTTCCACCTGGCTCTTTTCCTACCCTTCCTGAATATCTGACAATTATAAAATGATTTCAGTGGATCTCTGGTTGTCACTAGCCCTTGTGATACCTCCTCAGTGCTCCTAACTTCCTGAATGATTAAAATCACCCAAAGGGAGTTAAAGCTGCAGTGAATAAACGGTGTGATTACTGTGTACTTCAAAGTATTTTAAACTGTATGCGTAACAGATAAAATAACTAGCCCATTGGTGCAGCAAACTGTCCCAAATCAGGAGAATGCAAATTTCAGTTGTACTACAAAGGGGAAGTTAACCTGTGTACTGTACTAATTCTTATGAAGTCTTTTTGCCCTGCATGAAAATCAGCCAAGGTTATCTGAGTATTTCAGACATTATTTTCATTCTCTTTTTTCCCAGCTTCTCTTGCTCCCTTAACACAGTTGCTGTATCCCCTGCATTAAGATAACAAAAAGCATAAGATGTCTACGTTTCTCTCTATGTACAATCTTAAACAATGAAAGATTTAATTTCACCATTTCTGCTGTCTGCAGTGAATTTTTTTCACACAGCTCTAGATGGCAGTGCTGATAAACAGCTAGTGCATTCAGCAGGGACAGATTTTACTTGGTGAACTGCTACAACTGATTTGGAGTCCTAACCTTTCCTCCACTTACCCTGCTTCCCACTCTACCACCTGCAGCCCTATAAACAGAAAAGACTTGCACGATGGAAGCCATCTGTACAGTAACTCATCAGAGTGCTGAAGAGCTGTTCTGCTCAAGAGTTATCAACGTCTTCCAACTCACTGTGTATTTTTCTTATTGCTAAAAACAATCCCAAGCATTCTCTTTGGCAGATTAGTAAGGAATTCAAGTAGCAGATGTTCAAATCACTCTTTATTTTTTGCATATTGAAACTCCATAAGGGTACTAAGATCTGTTTCTAGGTCTTTGTGCTAAGTGCAGCAGTTCAGTCATCTCTGCTCTATAGACAGTAACTACGATATAAGGAAATAAATGTATATATATTGTCTGAAAACCTATGTACATTTTTTTATTATATTTAGCTTTCCTGGGAAATGCCAAGAACAATTTACACTGATTTTCATTCCTATGTTTTCCACACAAATAATAAACATCATGTTGTAGGAAATACCTGAATAACTGTTTACAGGTTACTGCTAAACAGACTTCCATTAAAACTCTACCTAATGTACTACAAATAGGAACTTCTACCTAGCATTCCTCAGTATAAATTCAGCATACAAAGGTCCCCTGAAGATATGACTGAAATTGTCTGCTGGGATAAAATCTACTGGATTACTTGAACTACAAATCTCTTTTATACCATATTTGTCCTCTTGCATATGTTCAGGCATACGTACAGACTTCTCATAAAAAATTTTTTTCAGAGTAAGTAATTTTAGGCACATAAAAAAATGGTTCTATTAGTAAAATAAATAGCGCCAGGGAAGGTTCTCAAGCATTTTAATTGGATCTTCTACCCTGGTAAATCTTAGAACCCACTCAAGCACAATTTTGGTGCATGTTGACTAGGAGTACCCCAGCAGTTCCCAGTCATAGTTTAGTAGTAAGAACCTTACAGGATCCATTATCAATGGTAAATTTGCATTTAGTTAACTTGTTTTGGAGACAGTGAAACTATACAAACATGCATATAAGTTTTTCTATGCCACCTAGCTTCAGTGCTCCAATACATTCTTGGGCAGTTTTAATTTGCTGGTACAGAAATGACCTGAATTTTCAATGTTTTTCTTCCCCAAAAAAGTACATAATTGCTTTCAGACCATAAACTTATGAACAGTCATAGGCACTGCAGTTACAGAATCCAGACAAAACAGTAATAAAGGCAGGCATTGGAACACATCCATTTATACCATCTCATTCCAAGGAAGCCTTACTTAAACATCATGAATATTTGCGATTTTATTGTGAAGATTTCCTATTTAGCACACAAATCTTGTTATATTGGTTGAGTGACACTTTGCGTGAAGACATCAATATTTGGTCAGAGAAAGTTTTTAAGTTGGAAATGCCGGATGTCTACCACATGGTGGTAGATGATACACATAATCCTTGTGAATCTCGATTCACCGGCAATAAAATGGCCATAAAATCAACATTTCACAATACTCTAAAACTCATTTTATTCTTTGAAATCTTTAGGACCTGTAGATTAAAGGAATTTCCCAGCATAACTGAAAATCATTATATTTGTTTTCAATTGCCCTATACATTTAACCTATAGCCCCGATATATTATCAGGGCATAGTGGAACATAATTTGGCAAATGCACTTCAAATCCCATCAGATCCATATGCTTCAGAGCCTTCTCAGTTGAATGCCGTTCAGCTAAATAGCTGATCAAGTTTCTTGAAGGGAATTTTCCTCTAGCATGTCACTAGTCACATACAAACTTGTCTGAGAATGATGTATAATGATGGCTACAAACGTCAGAAATGCAGGTACTATTTTAGCTTAATCTACTCAAGTGAAAAGCATAGATGCCTACCTTGAGAACAGAAGAATAGACCTTATTACAACATGAAATCTGCATATTTAATTCATAAACAGTGCAACGAAACTAGTACATAATACAAGATTGCATTATGTAGCTATGTTGAGGCCTGCTGGAAGCATTATCCGTAGATAAAAGTCACCATTTCCTCTGTCATTTATGCAACTCATAAAACTGATCTCTCACATACTTTTTACTTTTAGTTCTATTGACTAGAAAGCTAATACATTTTTTTAGTAACTATTCAAAGCTATTCCTAACTGAAGAATAAACATTTCCTATCTGAAGAGAAGAAGGATATTGCTTTTTCTTTTTCAGGATATCCCTGCAGTCAGCTTCTGCGGTTAGTCAACTTGTGATGTTTTTTAAAACTTGAAACATTGTAGGTGTTTATCGCTGTTGATGAAAATTCTGATGAGAAGTCTTCTGAGAGTTAATGGGGACTGAAAGGAAGCTATTTTAGTTTTGGAAATACGATGCTTAAAATACTGTTTTAAAAGAAAGTATCTATTATAGATATCATACACTTTCTGTAAGATTGCACACTCATGCTGTAAGATTATTCATCTGCTTAAGGAATTTTTTCTTTATGTAATAGTCCAACTAGCTGAGAAAAAATATTGAAAGGAAAAGATACAAGGGAAGTCTGGAAAAAAATTTCCTTCTTCCATATAAGTTTTGGCTTTTAGGATAAAGATAAAAAACCCATAGCAGAGTGCTGCAAATATCCACGCATAAACAAATGGATGCCTTGAAAACACTTTTAATTTTCATTTCAGTCACCACATAAATAACTTTTCTTGGTTAGTATCTGGTCTTTGGGAGCTGAAACAAGTAGCTGTTTCGGTCAACAACAGTAAGATCATTCTCAAACTAGATTTAATTAATAAGGCACACAATTCCTTTAAGACACATATAAAACTACCTAATGTGTTTGCTTGTCTCAAATAAATAGACATACCATAAGGCCTAATTAAATATCTTAAATGATGACAATTTTATCATTTCCTTTGGCAGTTTTTATAATTTCTTAATCTAATTTTTATCAGTTAAAGATTTTCTTAAACCAAGTTAAAATTTTTCTGGTTAGAGAGAATGCTCATTCTTTTCTTATTCTGCCCTAGTTGGCTAATGAGAATAATTGGTCCCCATCTTTTTATAACATTCCTTTATGTATTTGTAGGCGGTTATCATGGCTCTCAAGTGGTCATTATGCTTGGGTATTGAACATCTGCTCAAGAGTTTATTGATGCTGCAGATAGCACCATACCTACTGGGAGTAGCAGCACGTTGCACTGTGTAGCCATTCTGGGAGCCCTACCTGCAGGAAGGTCACTCGGTACTAAATCAGAAACACCTACAAAATGCAAAGTCCTTACAGTGACTTACACAATGAAGGTACGTATTTCTGCACATTTAGATGAATTAAGCCTTTGCAAAGCAAGAGTAATGATTTGTTAAAAGTGTATAAAATTGTGATACTTATTTAAAAAAATTTAAAATAGAAACAGAGACTTTCTGTATCTACATTTGATCATGATGTTTTCATGGTGTCTCAAAGCATCAGATAAATTTTTATATTTATTTATAGACATTTTGTTCTGAATTCCCATGAGGCTTTGACATTTCTATAGTACCTTCCATGCTTGAGAAGAAAATATTACAAGCCTGACAGGTGTTGACAAGCAAAACATTCGTTAGTGAAGCATGATATTAATTATAAAGTTTATGTCCTTTGTTTTGATCCCTGGTTTGTCTCAGGATAGTTTTCAGGTAAGAAGTGCTTGCTTTTAAAGTCTACAGGAAAAAAGAGAGGAAGTTTTGGGCAAGTTCATAAAAAAATAGAAGATGACTTCAAGCTAAGAGAACATCCTGATCTACAGATCATTTCTCTTTTATTTAATAATTAATACCAGCTACACCAGCACGCTTAAATCCTCCACAGATAAGAAATAATTAAGTTAACACCACTAAAAATGATATGTAATGTCTCAATCAGTGAGAATTTTTAAGTGGGAACATGGGGAATGAAACTAAAAGGAAATAGGCCTTTGGGTTTCTTGAAGTTTAAGTGAAAGACACATTCACACAGATGCAAATACTATTGCACTTTAAGAGTTTTGTATCATCTGTTATAATAATCACTATATCTGCCAGCAAAGTAATGACTTCTCAGTGGCATTCTCACTCTCCACTCACATTTCTTTGCTCAGTCCCCAACAATATTCTGNAAATGAGAATCTGCTACTGTTAGCCAGCAAAATATTTATAAATGAAGGTATTTTCTGTTTTACTTTCTTGTACAACCCCAAAATTTCATTGCCGTGTGCTGTGATAAAGATGTGACAGTGAATGCTGAATATTGCTGTACTATCTGTATTTACTGATAGAGCAGTGTGGTGGTGTCTCACTCTATGTAAAAACTGCTGGCAGATTAGCAGCCAGAATGCTGAGAGCCCTCAAAAATGAAGGCATGGGGTGGGCCAACTGGCACGGTATTTATGAAAGGGGCATTCATACTATGCACATTGCTAAGCTGCCCACTGTGAATGAGAGAAAGAGAGACAAGCAAAATGCTATTGAAGCAAAGCCTAGAAAAAGAGCATCAAAGAGATGGGAACAATGAAGGGCCACTGTCAGAATGGGATCATGAAAGCCTGAAGCCCTGTAGCAAGGCTGGCAGGTGGACACGTGCTGCTGCGATCTGCAGCAGCAGGACAAGCCATCAGGATACTATACATACTTGGCAAGGTTGTTAGAATCCATTTGGGGTAGATTAGGAGCCCTGCAGAGAAAGGATTAGCAGCCATGAGCATAGTTTAGACAGCAGGAAGGCAAACTGAAAGTCTACAGTCCACTAGCATCTACCTTTGTGTTTTCTTCCTCGTTGTCAGTGAATAAGACCATCATGAAATGAAATGTTTTCAAATCAGTCAAGAATAAACTTCCTACTGCATTCTCTTCCCAGCTCTTGGGAGTGAGAGCATTGTGTCTGTAGTGGATAAGGAGAGAAAAGTCAGTTGTCTATCTCCTACCAACTCTAATATCTCTTCTACATTCAAGACAAATCTTGGAGTCCTCAAGACCATTTAAGTTTCTATGGAAACACTAAAATCAGGAAACTATGCATGTATACGTGAGTGTTCTACATGTTGTTTTTGACTAGTTTCTCGTAGGTACACTACATATCCAGCATGTAAGCCTAGAGTTGTTCTAGGGTGTGATGAGAATACACAATGGATTGCACTGAAGTCCCATGCTCATGTTTTGGCATGGGCTCTCTCTCTGACACTTGAAGCTTAGCTCTCCTTGCTGACTTAAGCTGGAGGAATTTCCAGTTTTCTGCAGTTTGGTTAACCTCCTGCTGAGGATTTATATTTGAGGGCCAGACAGGTCTTCTGCACTATTACCTCACCAAGGAGTCTGGCCTCCTTCACAGTGAAGCTGGAGGTTGCAGCATAAGCCTTCCCCTTTTCCGTTTTGTTCTTTATTGTCCCTACATGGAAATAGAGAGAATAACTGGAAGAAAACACCTCTAATGAAAGAGCTGTCCCCCAGTGGGACAGAAAGAGGCAATGTCAGAAAACAGGACCTCTTATCTTGTACATGGTGATCCTGTTTAAATTGTCAGACAAAGTACTCATTTAAGTGTATGTGTCAAATCAAAACCAAAATATAAATCAACTCTATTTATTTATTTATTTTACTAACAGGTCTCACCCAGATGAACTATCACAACTAGTTACACGATTGATTGTATCAAGATAATAACATGTGGGAGATTTTCTGGTAAGGAATGGACATCCTGTGAACACTCCAAGCACTGAAGATCTGTAATTAACTTGTATGTAGGCTTCTGTACTCGAAGGTTATGAGCGGATAACGATAAGGACTGAAAGGTTACATTCGGGCAGCATGAATGCTGTGAAAAAGGGAAGAAAGCATGATAAAGACAGAACTTCAAACAGGATGTAGGTGGGAGCCACATTCGCGTGAACAGCTAGCTTTAACCAATGGTAGAATACTTAGAGTCGCGTCTTTGCTTGCTGAAACCAATCATAAGGCCGACGGCGTGTGTAATGCGATAACAGAATGTATATTAACTGAGCTATCTGAGCAATAAAGTGGCATCAACCTGATCATATTGATCGTCGTGTTGTGTCCGAGCCTTCCGCGCCAACAATAACACACAGTTATACTGATTTTATTTCTTGAGGAATATGGACTGTATTGTCTGGCTTTGGCTTATGACTCAGGTCATATAATAACAGATCAGCTCAGAAGTATATGAATAAAAACCTGTGTGTGTTCAGAGAAGTATTAATTTTACTGCCTGCCTTTCCATTTGCTCTGAATAGTGATTGAGGACTTCTATAACTATATATAAACTTTGCTGGTATGGACTTTTAGCTTGGATCTTTTCATTAGAGTTGAGCTGTGCTAGTGAAAGCTTGCATCTGGCAAACGTAAAATTATGTAGGTATACTTTCCCACATTATGCTACTTGCAAATAAATCGTAAGTTGTTCTAAAGAATTCAGGGGAGCTCCTGCAAATATCACTATCTACGTATTCTGATATATTTCCAACTTTTTATGTGGCTGAATTTCATCCTTCCATAAAATTCCTGAATATGTAGCCTGATGTGAGTGGGGGTGGTGTTGAAATATCAGAGAAAATGGCAAAATGTTCTGCAATATCCAGTTTTTTACTCCACTCCCTGAGACTCCTTCAGACATCATTCTTTCCTGATCCTTTGGCGTGATCTTAAATATTTTTTAGTTTCTAGTTACCTCTTCTTGATATGATTGCTCTATTAGTGACATAGTTTCAGGACAGTCTCATTAGAACAGACTTGTTCAAATCTTCCTTCATGTGTTACTATTGACAATATAATCATTTTTCTTGGAACCTAAAAGGCAGCTTCAACATGGATATCTTGAGGTCCTTATACTCATGCTGTCTTGGTTTTAGGGATTATATTCTACATATTTTTGTATAGGCAAAGACTTTGTTTTTTAAACTTTTCCAAGTAACTACTAATGCTGAAGCTCCCTGGTTTCAGTTTGGATAATTTTTATAACCTTTTTTCTAGAAATTCAATTTCCTCATTCATGTATATATTCAGAATGATGTGCAAATCTATCTTCCTGCTCCTTTTTTTTTTACATTCCTCCACAACGACTTTTCTTTCTGCAGCATACTCTGTAACAACCCGGTTAACTTTATTTTTAAGAATGTCCTGGCTCTACCCTTCATCTGTTATTTGCCATTGGGAAATTGAAATTTACCTTGAATCCACAATGCTGTGCCCAGCCTCAGCTGTTGTATTTTAAAAGCAAACACAATGACACTTACTTCCTGTTTATTAATCCTGTCTGGGAAGGGATCCTCAGGAAACTTCTGCTAAACTACATCACTACCATTTTTTATCTTTCTAAGAATTTTTGTTTGATCTGATACCAACAAGAGGCTCAGCAGAGATAATCCACTGACAAGAGTTGTGGTGATCAGTGTTGTCCCATTGTTTTGTTGTAAACTCCCTCTGAATCTGCTCTCTTTTGTCTTATGGTTAAATCATCAATTCTTATTTTGGGACTTTCTTTTTGTTCCATGAGTATACAGCACCTAACACAAGAGGTCATGGGAAATGATTAGGGCTCCTAAGTGCTAACTATAATTATGATAATTATAATCAATAAGTATTTGCATGAATGTGATGCTATCCCCTTTTATTTATCAAGCTGGACCATCATTTGATGAGATTATGTGCAGATTTAGCAGCTTCATCACATTTCACTTTCTTACACCAAAGAAAAATGAGCTATAAATGGGAGCTATATGATGAACTGAGTTTAGATTTAATTAGAAACGGAAGTTAAAAGCCAAGAGCCAGGCAGGAGTAAGCTGCCAGCAAAGGTGGAGGCTGCTGTAAACCTGATAAGGAAGAAAGCGTGGGGTTTAAAATTGAGAGTGCTGGTAGGGTGGCTGTGGGTTTCTGTAGTGACAAACTGTACTTACAGATTTGAGAAGCCCCTGATGAAAAGCTGTTCTCGTTCCCTAATGTTTTATGGGAACACTGCAGCCTCTTGGAATATTTTTCAAGCAGAAAGCCATCATTGTGACAACACTGGAGAAAGAAGGGCAAAAAAAAATTCTTTCTGGTAGGGAAATAAAGACATCTTAAGCTCGACTTCAAAAGCTCTCTACAGCAAACAGTAGCTGTGGAGATACCGTTTCATCTTTGCCTCTGGGATATTATTAAGCCTTTCTAGTAGCTCTAACTGCAGGAGAAGGGATTACAGAAGTTGCTGCTGTGTAGCTGCCTGACATACAAATATATGGAAAAGCAGAGATCACGTTTTTGAACAAGGGCCACTTATTAGACAGCACCAAAAGCTTAACCTAGAATGAATAGCACAGCACACTCTGCTAGCTGCGCACAAACAAAAAACATGCAAGACCCTCACGACTCATGCTGGCCTTTTAAGTGCTTTGGGAGAATATTCAGGCTCCTGGCTTCCCTTTTGTCATGGCTGTGTATACAGAGATTGGTGCCAATTGAGGCTGTGCCGCTTTGGTACAGAGAGCCATGCCATGCCATTCACCCTGCTTCAGTTATGGCTGTGTCAGCATTTCCATGACAAATCCTTACTTTCAAGGGTTTACAGCTTAATCGTAGCAAAATCCGCAATTGGCTGAATGACACACGCTGTTCCAGTGTTAAAGGCTTTGTGTGCAAGCACCAGAAACACAGAGAAATAAATGATTTCAGGTGCTTCTATTTACTTGGAGCTGCTGCAGTGGCCTGGTAATGGCTTCATACTTTAAAAAGGACATTATAGAGTCAAGGTCCTTATTGTGAGTTAATTGTTACATTTGAAAGGGGGGAGGGGAATCAAAAGAACCATATGTTTTTTCAGTGCTTTTCAACAGATCGTTAAGGATTTTGCAAGATTAGCATGGTGAATCAGGGATTGGAAAATGAGTTGCAAAGTGGTAGAAGGCAGTTTAGAAACAGTTGCTCTCAACACAAGTCCAGTTTCACTTTGTTAATCCTGTGAGACTGTATTAGACTGAACAGCTATGCTTTCTAGGCCTCCACAGAAATAAGTCCCGGGCAACGTGTAGCACATGATGTCCTTAGCATCTGCTACACCCTGTCAAGTCTCAAGCATTTGCACTGAAAGACAGATTTTGTTTTTTAAAGATTAGCATGAGAAAGGAAAGTCACCTCCTCTAAATACTGATAAGAAACAGTGTGATGTTACAAAGCTGGAGACCTGTCATGATCAGAGGACGGTCACTGCAATAAATAGTCTTTAGGGCAGCTGTAGCAAGTGGTTCCTGGTCAAAGGTGATGAAGTGCTGGGTGCTTCAGCGTGACCAGTGTAAAATCAGGCAGGTGGATAATTGTTTGTAGGTTTGGATATAAGCTTGATACTTTGCCATATCTGTAAGTCAAGTGCCGATGCAGTCGTTTTTATTCTTAAGGAGCTACTCTGCCACTTGCAATACTCATAAACAAAACTATTGCTACGCACGTGAGAAGAAGCCACCAAATTTTTCTTCCATCATAGATGCAGTCCTTATGTTGAGGACTTATACAGCCATCTAAACTCAGCTATTTAATTCTATGATTAAAGTAAGGACATTATTCTGCCTGAATTTAAATCTTCTGTTAATCTTGCAGGATTCACACAATTCACACAATACATTTCTTACTTTAATTTGAAAAATTGTGTGAGTCCAGACACACTCAGAGACTGTGCATAATAGACTTCAATACCTCCTGTAAATATAGACCTCTAGAGAAAGATTTTAAATTATAATTAATGTTATTTTTCTTATTTTAAATAATGGTATATAATAATGAATGCTGTGACTCTCTCTTCTAGGTGACTCTGAAAATTTACTTCATACTTCAATTTTTTTCCCTATGTGAACAGTACCTAATTATTGATTTTAGAAAAGATAATTGATGAAAATATCATTAATATGTAGGGTCTTGAAAAGCAAATCAGATTACATGAGAAATATTGTCAGTTATTTAATTGAACAAAGCATAAGTAACCTGGAAATTGAATTCCTGAATGAACTAGTGGCTAGAAATGACACTGCTTCTATAAATAGCTATTTGCAAAACAGGTCCAAACTTTCACTTTGAAGAATTTATTATTAGCCTTACTATGTTCCCTCAAATGGAGCTTTAAACAAAAGAGCACCATGATGAATAATATATACAAAATATAAATGAATAAACAATCTCACATGAAGTGAAGAAACAGAAAAAAATAGTCTAGGATTCACTAAGCTGGATTTTTCATGTGAGAATCAAATAAATGTGAAATCAAACAAAACAATGTATAAGGAAGAGTGTATTGCTCCTGCGAAGAACTGGCCCGTGTATTGTGCTCTTGGTTTTCTTAACTTGCTTGTGTTGTGTAAAAAATTAAATGGTTGACATGATGCCATCAGACCAAGTGGAATTTGAGATGTTGCCATGATATGACACTGCTGATTTTCCACATATCTGTCACTGAATTCTTTTTTTCTTGTTTGGTATATTCCAGTGCATATTCCTAGAGTTTAATAGCAACAGCACAGTACAAACTAAAAAGCTATTTCGTAGTTGTAAAAGTAAGAAAATTGACAACAAACTGTGCTTTCTAGTTTAAACTCATTCAAGTCAAACTAGAGCACTGACGAGAAGCAGAGAAGGAACGGCACAAGTGGTAGCACAGTACTGTGGCACAGCACTGCTTCTCCATCTGCTCTTGGAAGGCAATAGTCTTACTTGGGTATGATGTCCATATAAAGGTTGTCATAAAGGGAAATTACATGATCTGCCAGTTTCAGAAATCTGAAATTCAGGGGGTTTCTGAGGCCAGGGCCTGCTTGCATATTGTTTCACTTTTTAGAGAACCAACGACGGTCATACTGATGGTCCAGAGATGTGGTAAACTGAAATCTGGAAATTATCTCAGGAAACTTGCTTTCAATGATCCAAATTTTCCTTTATCTTCTGTTCTCCCACCTTATTCTCTCTGTATGTTTGTTCATGTATTTAATACTGTAACTATGGACTCAACAGTTTCTATTTATACTTTCCAGGTAGGAATGCCTTCAAAGTAGCAGGCTTCATAATTAGAAGATAATAATAATCAGAGATAACTGCATAAATCTGAATACAGTTGTCACACGGGATGTCAGTCTAGAAGCCTAATGGTTCCCTCTGACCTTACAATCCAAGAATCTGTAAAGAATTGTAGTGGTAACTTGAAGATCTTAAATCACTTCTAAAAAAAATAGGGTACCCTAAATACAAAATACTTGTAAAGACAAGGAAAAGTCCTTTACGCATATAGCCAAGCTAGCACATTGTAGAAAATAAATTTTCATGCTTGTGCTTTCAACAAGAACTGTCACCATGTAGAAATTGTATGAAAAGGATAACCATTTCCTTTACAACAATATGTGCTGAAAAAGGAAACTTGTATAAACATTTTAGGTACAAATATAGTCTTTATTTCTTCCCTTTGAAGAACTGAAATACATTTTAAATTACCTGGTGTAAATGGTATATCATGATATGATGAAAAAGCCTGTATTTTTAAATCAATGTGGTATCAGATTGTGTAATAGGGTTAAAATACTGCTTAAATGAGTTTATGTTGCTGAATTACATTTATTAAATTTCAGAGAAAATGTAGAGTTTATACCAAATTGTATCTTAGGTTGAGCATAAAAATCAAACACTTGATTTTTTGTTTTCTTATATGTATAGAATAGTTCCCATTTTTCTTTTTCAAGCTGGGTAGGTAAATGAACAAATAAAATGCAAAATAAACGAATTTATCTTAACAGTTTGAAATGCTGCATACATCTATTATTTTACAAAATCCCATGTCCTTTAGATTTTATTTTATTTAAGATTAACTAACCAGTAGAATTAAACAAAATCTACAATAAAACTAAGACTATAATTAAACATTCTAAATATGTAAATTTCCTGATAATTTGCAATACAGTGTATATTAACTATACTAATGGTGTGTTCTGCAAAAGAACATTAAATGTAAAAGGTTTATCTGATTTTCCTTTTGTAAAAGTAATAGTTTCCTTTGCTAATAGAAGCTTTAACTACTTTATCTAGTCAGACATCTTATGCCTTAGAAATGGGAACGGTACTCGGAATTCCTAAGATTTTTTTTCTAATCTAATTTAATTTGTGGAGGCTTGCAATATTTTTTTGGTGTTTGTTTTTTGATTAGAAAATCCAATCTCTGTAAGTTCTATTAGCAGTAATTCTGTAAAGTTCTCAAATTAATTAATTATTTATATTTCTTTATGCATGTCAGCTATTGTAATGATCTTTGATCTTTAATATAATTTATATGAGTTTAATATTGCCTTTTAAATTTAAAGACAAAAAAGGTCAAAATATGCAAATAAATAGTAAAGAACACATGAAACTAAAACAATACTTATGGTGTTGATTTGTTCAGTGTAAAATAATATTTTGTAATTCATAATTTGTAACAGAAGTGAAAACTTGATTATGGAAACTGACATACTCTTTGTGTTTGATATCTAGTTGAAATACATGAAGAAAATACCTCTTTAGCATTCTGCACATCAGTCTTAGAAAACTGGCCTGCCTTTATACTTTTAAAGAATAATTACTTAGTGCTTAATACCTTAAGAGGAAAATAAGAACAACAAAGCATCTCTGAAGAGATCTGCAAAAAGCTAGTTGTCTGTAGAATGGAAGGAGTGGGAATGTCAGAAAAACTCATAGTGCAGTGATGAATTGTCCAAAATCAATTTTAATTTTAGGAACAAATACTGTGAAAAAAAAGTAAAGATTAAATGAAAAGATAGATCATGCCATGGATTGATCTATGCAGCTAAGAAAGTAAAGGGAAACAAATTTTATGAAAGTCACTCTCATAAATTGTAATATATAACCTTCAGTTTACTCATGTACCATAATACAAAGATTTTTTATACTGTGTATTTAAAGTTATGGCTCTCTGTGTCACTGGTGTACTGGAGTGATAGCAGTTGATGTGCCAACAGCCCTGGAAATATTACGCCAAGCCAGAGGAGCAGACATGGTATCTTCGGGCTGCTGGTGGAAACAAGACTGCCAACAACATTTCCTGTGCGGCTTTTAAAAAGGTGCAGTGTGTAGTTCTTCACGCACGGCTCTGCAGCAATGAATGGCCTTTTAAGGAAGGCAAACAGTACCAAGTTATGATAATCAGAACCCTTGAAAAGGAGATAGGAGCAGTGAGGAGAGGGAGCAAAGCTTTAATCAGCCTGTAGTGCTATACTCTGCCCCCAGGTATTTTTTGTAGCTTTTATCAGAAGCTAAAACCTTGTTAAATGCTGTCAACCTTGATGAATGCATCAGTAGTGAGGGTGACACCTGTGCAATGGAAACACCTTAAACACATTTAAGTTTGGAGGAAAACAAGAATGTGGCAGAAGTGCAAGATATTAAGGTACATGAATTAGTGCTAGACATAAATCTCCATTTTTGAAGACAAGAAGAAAGGCTCACTATCTACACATACATTGAAAAAGCAGTACAGACATAATCGGGGATAACGAGAGGAAGAGCGGGGAAGAGAGAGGAATTTACCCCCTGGAACTGAGAAAGTGCCTCTGGCACAATTACTCTGAAGAGCATTGCATCTCTAAGCTGGTGCCCACAGCTCAGAGATCACACCAAAGATGAAGCTGGAGGAAGAACTGTCCCAGGCCAAGGTAGCCCTGTGGGCACCAGCTGATCGCCAGCACTGCTAACAGCTTCCACGTACTGAGGAAATTACCTGGAAGGCATGGTGCCTGCAAACGGTGTTTCCCAGCAGGGACACTGAAGCATCTATGAAAGAATTTGTTGTTGGAGTTAATCTAGTATTATGAATTATGTTTTATTTTTCATAACTGTTCCATCCCTCTATACAGTCTGCTACTCAAGGTGGGTCTGTGTGAACCTGACAACTGTTCCCGCGTTATCTCTGGAAGTAGTGGGTACAAGTAAAATGATGTGCCCAAGCCTTCTCCTGGAAGACTTTCATTTCGAGAAAAGGCCGGGGACCCAAGGCACAGGGGAGCTATAGCTGCTGTCGGGAGAAAGAGCATGACACTTAGAGCCACAGTCTTAGGACAAGTCCCGTCTGACAAGCATAGGTCCCTGCAACACCTGCAAAGAGAATATCACGATTCCGGGCAAGCCTTGAAGCCTGCCCTGACTTCCTCTGACACATCACATCGCCTCTATCAACAAGCTGTCTGTTTCAGAAGGTAGAGAGAAACATGCATTTTCCCAGAGGGTCACATCTTTCATTGTACAGCACTGGTGAGTACAAGCCTGTTTGCAGGCTGCAATAGTGACTTCTGGGTATCTTAGACATCTGGCTTTTTAGCAGTGCTGTTAAATGAGAACAGCTTTTGTCCCATAGAAACCCTGTGAACACTTGTCTGCAATGGAGATTTACCTGATCTTCTGTAGGAGTATCATATAAGAGAATTCTAATGGTATGGAGACTGAGTGCTGGTTTATCATATGACTATAATTTTTTAAACTCCAATAAGGCAGTGATGCAGGAAAAAAGGGTGAATTAGTAAACAAGGGGTATTAGCTGCATGGTAGTATTATAGTATCTGAGCAGTACAGCGCAGCACCACATGTGCCATGTGCGATTCAAAAAAATGTCAAACAAAATATTGCATAAAGCTTTTTAATACTATTTTTGCATACATGGAATTCATGTACAAAGACGTTATATTCAACAATAAACTGAAAACTATCTCATCCCTGAACTAGCAGTCACTCGTGTTACTCACTGTGACTTCATTTGGAAAAGGTAGCAAGAAGGACTCTGATAGGTTTCCTGTGAAGAAAGGAAGATTTTTCAGAGTGTAAACTTACCTTGACACAGCATTTGTACAACTTTGCAAGTGCTAAAATGAGAAAACATTCTTTAAAATTTGTAAGATAAAAACAATGCAAATATTGTGTGTCTGAATAATTCAGGGAAACAGAGACCTCCTTTATATAAGGTTTATATAAGGTTTCATAGGGAGATTTTATAATAAACACACTTGTTAACTTTTCTAATCATTCTTATTTCTGAATTACTTTTTTTCTGAAGAGGGAATTTCATTAACATTGTTATGGACTGCAGTTTAATTCGTAAAGACTAGTATGAAAAGTGACAAAATTCAGTTAAAATAATTAGATTTTTCACTGGAGTGAAAAATCAGTAATATTTTCCATTTTTCATTAAAACAACAACAACAAACAAAAAGCAACAACAAAAAAAACAACAAAAAAAACCCCCACAAATGAGTTAGCCTGTAAGAGAGGACACGATTTTGAACAGAGAGATTTCTAAAGATGCATTTGTACTATCTGTAGTTACATTTCAAATGCTTTTTATCTCCACCTTGGAAATGAGCGCTCTCTGTTTATATGTATTTTCCATTTGTCTTTTTTTGTTTGCAAATTTACTTCCACCCAAAGTTCCAAATCATTCATTTCTTCTCCTTTTTGTGTTTCCTCCCCTTTTCCTTCACTGCTGACACGCATACAGCTCTTCAATCCCTGTGAGTCATTTTGAAACCTGTGAGAGACTGCCGCAAGCAATACCTTCCCTGATCATAGCAATTTGATGTAGACTCATTCCCTGTGCAGATCTAAAGAGGAAAGTAAATTGGAATTTTTTTCAGGTGGGGAGAGAGCAGTAGTGCCAAATACCTGAAGTCATTGAAGACCTGATTTCAAAGATTATCTTAGGATTTAGGAGCCATGACACCTGTCTCATTTAGGACACTACTGGCAATTGGCTGACAGATGTGGTTGCACTCCTTCTAGCCAGTAGAAAAGCAGCAGAGAATAAATGAAAATTAAAGCTGTAGAGTTACCTTTAAAATGGTAAAAACAGTGCTAAATATCTTTGAAAGAAAAGGTATGTCCTCAGTTCAGAGGTGGTTTATGGTAACTTTTTAAATAGCTCCATAAAGGTAATCCATTTCTATTTAAATAAGCACATAGTTCAAATATGTTAATTTGTTCCTGTTACTGTCTGTATTTTGGCAGTACCTAGAGGACATACCTCCGTCCCAAGCCCTATTTTGCCCCTCTGTGCTAGGCAATATATTGAGTACATTCAGATATAATAAACAGGAAATTCTTGTCCTACAGGGCACACTGTAAAAAATGACAGCATAAATGTACAACAAACAGAGCACTAAACAGTAAAACTGTGGTATTGTGTTGTGTAGTGGAAGACATCCAGAAGGAAGGTCAACTGCCTTATGACATTTGGCATGTTTTTAACATCCTCTTAAGCATGAGAAAATATAGTCAAAAATGTGATAAGAGTTTTCTGGTACAGGTAGAAAGGCATAGCTCAAGCCCAAACATCAACACTCAGGAAACCTGCCCAACCTTGATTTATCCACTTAGCAAATTAGGAAAACTGGGGTAAAAGATATCAGACAGAGATCACAACCAAGCATGAGTCAACTATGCCAAACCACTTCAAAAAAGAAAAAAACAACCCTGACCTTCAGGCTGGGTGAAGATGTAACAGTTGTACCTGGAGGCGCATGCAATAATTTTATTTTTTGGCTTACTACTGGAAAGTCACACTTTGGATCAAAATGTGCTGCTTTTTATGGCTGATAAGAAAATTTGATCTAAGAGAAAAACAAACAAACAAATAAATGGAAGGCGTAGATAGGCTTCACTGGGAGAAGAGAAGGTAAAGGAAACTTCATAACAGCCTTCAAATACATCCAATGAAGATGTAGAAAAGGAGTACATTGCTCACCATGGCCAGCGTGGCGCAGACGAGAAAAGGTTTGAGTTGGAACATGGAAAATACAGGGTCAGTATTAAGGGAAAAATGGCAAAAAGTATGTCTAGCTCTCCATCAATGAAAGCTGTTTGGATGAAGGTTAGCAAACAGTTTTCAGGAATGATTTAGCTGTAGTTAATTCTGAATTGGACAGTATCAGGTGGCCTTCTGCTGTTGCCGGCTTTAATTTGTATGCTTCTATACAGGCTGCTTAGGGAGATTGTGAAAGGCACCTATAACTTATACGAGATGATACAGTGGCTCGGCCGGTTTAAAAAGGTAGGTAAACTCCAAATTTACCCAAAAAGCAGTTAAATTATTTTCTCCATTTTTTTTTTTTGTGTCTATCAAAACAAAACTTGTGGTAATTAATTTTTCTATAAAAATGAAAAGTTATGTTTGACAAATCCAACCTATATCCAACCTAGCTATTACGTTTAGAAATTCAAAATATTTTACCTTTATATATTGATACCATGTATTATTCTTCTAAAGTAGTGTGTTCCTAAATTTTATGCTGATTTATTTTAAGCAGTACGTGTTATTATTTTCATTTTAAATCCACAATTATTTTGTTTTCATTTCTTGTCTCATGAGTATTTTTATATATGTTTCTTTAAATTTTCTTGAAAAGCAGTATTTTTTCAATACTAAGGCATGTAAAAGCTGATATCCAACTATAACTTTTTTGCCAACTGGATATATGCAGGCAGTGGATAACTTTTGATTATCTGTAAACACTGCAGAAACCTGAGTGCCATAATTTGCTGCCTACACATTTGTAAAATATGACAGTGTTGGAAAACTCCTATAACATGAAGTGTGCCCTGTTTTCTGATGTGCTTTTGCACAATCCTTTTAGGATTAGATTTAAAGAAACCTTTAATACATGGTACCAAGAGACATAAAGTTAATCCCCAAAATGATTTACTATTCTGTATAAATGAAAAATATAACTATCTCAATAAATCAAATATTAACCACTTTCTCTGTGAATAACCTTCCTTCACAGAAAGACTAATAAATGTTGTTCCCCATGCATAGCATCATTACAAACACAGCTTGTTCATTTCCTTCTGTTGTGCCTCTTATTTCTTCAAATTTCAGGCACCAATACAGATTCTATGACTTATGGATTTTTAACTGCACTGAAGGGGGAGCGGGGGGGTGGAATGACAAAAGGGGAAAAAGACAATCGAATTTTACATCAGGGTTTTTCCGTATAAGAAATGTCGAAATATTTTGTAATAGTGTGAAGCTCCATTACTGTGAATGGTTTATTCACTATTTTCACTTATTTTATTTTTTGTCTATCACATGCAAACATTGCAATTTTCACAAATTTGTTCATTGGTTGAAAATGTTGAACAAATGCTATATAAGGATCTATTCAAGCCAAAAAGCTGATCATGAGCTAGTATGGATACTGCTTCAAATAATCAATATGTGCAATTTGGAATAGCAGCTGTTTGATAGGCTACAAAGAGCATGTGACATTCATCTATCCCCTGTCTGGATTAATCCCTCTTTTACTTTATAGTTCCCACTTTTCACAATTATCACTTTCAATCTGCTCCAGTGACTGCAAAATCTGCTGCTTTGGCAGCCACTCCAGTCAGCAAGCTTGTTCAATGTTCAGTGCTCTTAGAGAACAAATAAAAAGGCTTATAAGCACAGATCAAATAAATATATGTAAAATAGGGAACAAATGTGAGTATACATCTAGGGTAACACTGAGCTGTAACTGTAAATCAAGGAGTGTCGCCTGAGTTTAAGCACCTAACTGGACTTTTTGAGTCCCTTCTCTACTCGTGACAGTGATGAATGACCTCAAGCAAGTTACTTCCTCTCTTTGCTGCTGTATCTCTCAGTGATCCTGACCTCCTTTGTAAAGTGCTTTTTAAATCTGTACTAAATCAAGACTAGGTGCTATTATGAGTATTATGACTATATAAGCAAAAGTGACCGACTTTGTCACTCATCTGTACCTGTCTACATACAGAACCAGGGCTACTAGAATCTGTTTTGCCAATAGAAGACATGTAGACAGTGTTGTCCTGTATTTTGTATGAAGATCTTAAGTCCTTTGGATTCTCAATATCTGATTAGGCAGACATAATAAATGAAGAAAAAAAGGTGAAAAAAATCTCAAGCTAGTGACTTTCCAAAGGATAGAGCAATAAAATCACAGATTTTCTAACACAATACTATATATTTCAATGAACAAAATCAAAACATTTTTATTCTTTGAAAACTTGGAGAAGCTATGCTTTCTTAGAAGTTACAGCAACGAAGATGAAGACAGAAGATTTTGGATTAGCATCAATCACACATTAAAGAAGTCCAAATTAAGCATCTAACAGATCAAGCTTTCATCGCTTCTTTAAAGGGATAGTGTATCTTTAAACCAGCATTCAGTTTACTTTACTTTTTCAGAACATGCAGGCATAAAAATCAGGTTGAAAATATTTACAGACCTTTGAACTATGCTATTCTACCTGATGTCTTTGAAGATTGCAAAAAAGCATTTAACGGGTAAAAAGAACATAATGATGCTATCAACATACACACAAAGAAAGCACAAGAGATAACGGTGTGTATTAAAGCAAAGCTGATGGATGGACATCATAGAAATTGTGACATAAAGATATATGAGTGTTTCCACTTTTTCCAATTACTTTAAAATACTTCTAAATAGCAGCGCTCAAGTCTCCAAGAATCATTGCTGGCATTTTCAACTATTTGTATTAATCACAGGAGATGCAGGCCAAGCTGACTAGATCTGAGTACCTGATGGTTCAGGAGACATGGAGACAATTCCACTTGCTCCATCCCAGGCAACACTTCATATAATTTTTTGACCTGGTGTTCTCCGCTGGCCCTATCTGTGGCATATACTACAAAATCCTAGTAGTTTGCACTTCAGAAATCTACAAAACATATTTTTCTTGTTCTCCATGTGTCACTGATTATTGTAACAGAGGACATACTTAATGGATCTATGACCCAATCTAACCAGACTAACTCCTGTCAAAATTTGTGGCAAGACTTACACCAACTTCACATGTTAGCCCCTTACTATCCCATTTACTGGCACTACTTTTGGACTGGGTGGGCTGTTCTAAGTTAATACCTCTTACTTGCAATGAATTGCACTGCCACAAATTATATTTAGTGAAAAGAAAGTATTTTACCTCCCAGAATTTTACACAATAAGTTTCACTTGAAGCCTGTGCTTTGAAAAGTTCACTCGCCTCTACTTAATCAGCTTCTGATGCATTTTGAAGAAATAACCTTTAAAACAACAGAGGGATGGTTTCCACTTTTCTAGTATTTTAGCTTGGCAAACAGAGTAAATAAAATATTTTGATTTCTCCCTCCCCAATGTGTTTTTCCTCAGTAAGGCTCAAATCTGGCTACATTTAGTGTTGGGTGACAATGCAAACCATTTGTACCCTGTTAATGTGTTGACTGACTGATTTGGTAGCCTGTTTTTATTTTTTAGCAGGTTAAATCCTACAGGATCTGTATATGGAGGACTGCCTATTTCTTTGTGATTTTGCCTTCCAGTTTTACAAATGCTGACAGGCAATGCTTTTTTTATGAAGGATGGTTTCTCTGGAATTAATTTTCAGCTTTGCATTTTTATTTTATGATTTAGTGTTCAAATGGTGACTTTTCTTTACATACAAAAATCTGGAAATTATTCTTGTTCTTTAGAAATTAAAATATTTTTTCCTATTCACATTTATGCAGTAAGGCTCTCCCTGCAGAATTCCCTACCAGGAACCTATGCTTCATTTTGTTTTATCATCTACAAATACACACTAACGACCCTATTAGTAGGTATTTATAGGGGAGGAAAAAAAAATATCTTTCCTGAAGCAGTTTCTTTATAATGAATACTGATAATAAAAGCAGCTTCTTTATAATGAATACTGATAATAAAAAAAGATTTCAATTAAAGATTAGGAGAAAAGAAAAAAAAGTCAATATTTACAATGTGCTCTGTATTTTTCTTAGAAAGCGTAGTATGAAGTAGTACTGATCAGAGTTATTCCAAATTCAGGAGTAGTTAGGTCTGATGCTAACAATTCAGCACATACTTCAGTTCTTACAGATCCAGCCTGAGCACAAAGTGACAACATAAAGCGTCCTCGGCTGTGCATGTCTCTGGGCTTATGTGATCTTGTACAATTTTAAAAGATTTTTTTCATATGACCTCTCTCTTTACAGTTCATCAGATTTGTGCTCAGAAAACTATAAAGCACTAAACTAAGATATGAATAGCGAACCATTTTTCAGTTAGCTGCAACTTGTCATACTTGGCATATATACTTTGTACTTGGACTTGAAGATACCAAGACATTAACAGAGTCAAAACCTGGAGCACGCTTCAAATGTTAAGCATTGCGCATTTTAGTAGTTCTCTTCTTTTTTCTTCCCGTTGGCTCTTCGGAAGTTTTGGAAGTGACTGTGCAGGAGTAGCACAGACGTCTGCTGCAGCACTTTGCTGAGCCTCACTCGGTGTCTTGGGAAGAATAGTACCTGACACTGACACATTAAGTCAGAGAACATAATGTAAATTCTGTGCTTCAGCTGTACAAGCAGAATGTAGGGTATTTTCAGTTTCATCAAAATTAAAGAAATCTATTGGAAAAATATGACTTTTCTAAAAATAATGATAGTTTTTTTAAAAGAATGGAAAGAGTAGCACCAAATTTCTTTCTTTGGGAATATTAAAATTCTTAGCAGAATACTAAACATCAGTGGTTGAACTTTTACATTTTATAAATCCACTAAGATAGCCCACATAGTTCTTAATGCTTTTCTCCATATTGCCTTTATGAAGCTTGCAATTTTTGGCATCCTTAATGCATTTTATTTGTTGGTGTTAGTAACTAATTAAGCTGTAGCCAGAGCAATGTGCCGTTTCATGAAATAATAACTTTTCATCTGTAGATATTCCATGGCAAGAGAAGCAGGACAGGAATGAGTAAAAGAGTGTAGTTTTGCATTAGTTTTGTTGTAAGTCTTTTACTTTTTAAAAATGCTTGAAAACAGAAATAAATATTTGTTGAGAAAGGGACAAAGAACAGAGGTGTGGAAAGTTTTGATTTAATGCTTAATGCATTTAAATTAAAAAAAAGTAACAACAACAAAATTGCAAAAGGGGCATTATAATTCACTCTGAACAATAAAAAGAGAGCCCTTCATTTCAAGGATGTCCTTTCAAATTTTATCTAGGTCAGTGTGCACCAGGGACCAAGTATTAACTCTGTCACTATGCTAGGAAAGCCAATGAAGTCAGCCCACAGACGAATTTTGTCCTGTCGCTAACAACTACTGACTAACTCACGACTCTATGCAGACTGAATTAGACATTTAAAACTCCCAAAGTGGATGTATCCACAGTATAAAGCTGTGTCTTACACCAAATGGCGTCCTTGTGAGAAGGCAGCCAAGAATGGAATATTTGTTATTGTTACCAATAATAATAATTGTTTCCAGTAGAGTTTGTGGTCTGTGGATCCTGCTAATAGTAACATTGAGACTGCTTATTTTCTCACTTCTACTTTTCTGCAATTCAGTCTGCCACCTGCATTTGGCTCTGTTACTCAGAAAAAGGCTGCTCGTACTTTTGATCCCTCATCTACACCCCTCTCTCCTATGCTGACCCCCAACTTTCCTCGCCTTGCTCTTTCTTCTTTCCTCTACCATCCTTTCCATTGACCTCTTACTTTCCTCTGATGTTTTCTTCTTGAAACTACAGTTATGCTTTAAGACTCTACCTTCATAAATCCAAAACAAACCCACCAGACAACCAGAGATCTGCCTTGGTTTTTTTCTATTTTCTGATTGTTCCCCTCTTCAAAACTCCCAAATTCCTTTTTACCACTACAGTTAATTCAAACATATGATTGGTTTTGGTTTTTTATTTTTAATTTTTTAAAACAACTTTAGGGCACTATGAGAAATTCATTAAACATTTGAATACTGGTCAATTCACAGCTTTCCCAGAAAAAAAAAAAGTGTTTAAAAATGTTCTTATATTTAAATAAAATTATTTTTAAAGCTATTGAGTTTAAATTACTTCATTTATTTACCTGAAAAAATTTCTATAGATGGTAAAAGGGTAAATTAGAGTATTGCTTAGGCTCTGAAGGCCATTATAAAGGCCTCATAATTCTGATTGAGAATCACATTAAATGACAGTGAGCTACCAACTGACTTAAATGAGCAAAGAAGACTGTACATCAGGGAGTTGGTATGTAAGAAAAACCAAACCAGACCAAAAGCAAAACCCATTTCAGTAGAAATTTCTGTACTGCATAAGGATATCCAGGACTTTCCTTTTAATTTAATTAACTTCATCAACAATTACATTTTGCATGGCAAATGTTCTTCTCTTTGCTTACTTCAGTCTTTTGTCAGCTATTCATTTGATTGTAACCACCAGCAGAAAGTGTACTTGGGAGTGGCAGTGGCTTCATTTTAGAGAAATATGAAACAGGTTGGAAAAACATTAATAAAACTCAGGAGGAAAATAGTCTATGATGTCAACACAACCTTCAAATCCATGGACTGCATTTATTAAAAAAATAAATATACACTTATGTCACGCTCTTGTCATTAACATTTAACGTGCAAAGAGTGGGCATACATTCTATATTTAATTAAAACACAAAATTATGACTTCCATCTGCACATGCAGACCTGAGAAGGGGCTTAAGGTGCACAAAAAAATTTACATCTGGTATTCAAATATCGGTGGGGGGGATATTTTGACCGTATCAGGTATCACATCATTCCTCTAGTGTAGAATAAATATGATACTTTATTTATTAATGTTTGAAGACATTTTCAATATTTGAAGTTTCTCAGGCACTTGTATAGAGTTTAAATCATATGGGGGAGCACAGCTTCCCAAGGTTAGGAGTTCTCTTCAGTTATTTACTGATTTTTATTTTATTTTTTGGTTCCTTTGGAAACATATATAGAATCTTCTTTTTCTCAGTGCTGCTTTTTCTCTAATTCTTTTGTTCTGTATTTGGTGCCAAGGAGCACAGACCATGTTAAATCCATACAGCAGTCTGCAATCTCCTTAACCATATGCTATTTTTACAGCAGGTCACCTGTGGAAATGTTTTTTGTCAACCAAATCCTCCTCTTCTTGGCTTGTCACTGCTTGCTCACACTGGGGTTAATCCTGGTGCTGTCACTCTGCAGCCACCGAAGCCACCATCTGCTCTTTGCCCTATTCCGGCCTTTGATCAAACAGCAAGCAAATCCTTCAGGATAGGGAAGGATTTCCTGGGCACTGGCCATACGGCAACATATTTGGTCATTGCATGGAGCCCTATGTAGCACTGTGATTGCTGGGAAGTAACATGCTTCCCCATCATCTCCACTTGGAGTTAAGGAGATTTCCCAATGCAAAAATCAGTCATTCTCGCCTGCCTCAGAACTGGCAAAGGCACTTGCACACAGCTTTGAAATAAGGTTGTGAAGCGGACATCATGTGCCTCAGAGTGGCAAAGACTAACCCCACACAAGAAAAAGGAAAGGACCATGCTGACCTTCCCGCAGTCCCCACCTGAAATATGTTTGCTGACAAGGAGTTCAGGTGACCCATAAAGATGTTGATTCAGAATTGTTTTCTTGTCTCCATGTGGACAGACCTGAAACTCAAAGATAAGGCTGGGTAGCTGCAAGAGGAAATCCAAAATGCCAAAGGGGATCCTGATTTTGTGACAGAGGGAGGGAAATGGGGCCACTATAATAACACAAACTAGTAGACCTTAGCACAGCTTGCTTTTGCTGAGCAGTCATGGGACCCAATATATCAGTTATCTCTCTTACGAGCATGGGGTGAGGGCACTTAATGGTACAACTGCTGCTAAACCCTGCAAAACTGCATCTGACATTGCTTGAGGTAGGACAGAGGCTAACACAATCGCTGAGTAAGCATAACTGCTGGGCCTTAAAATATCTGTAGATTATAACAGAATTGCTGAACTAACAAGCTGCTGAGCCAGCATAATGAATAGAACAGAGCAAAAATAATGCAATAACTTCGTGGTTAAGACAGCTGTAAATGAAAGAAAAGGGAAGGGCTGTCTCTCAGCCAGTTTCAAAGAACTGGCTCCCCAGTCTCTTGTATTTGGACTGGAATGGCTTCAGCAAAACAGCAGAAGGACAGTCTGGACAGCTGAGAATGTATGTGGCCAGTGGATCACAGCATTATAAGAAGATAAAAGACGACTCAGAAATTCATCAAGGTGGGGTCAGCAGAAGAGAATCAGCATTGCAGGTGCCAGGGGCTGAGAAATGTTTTTTGAAAGGTGAGCATTTTCTCCAAATTGCCTTGACATAGTGAGCAGGATGTGCCTGGATCCCCATGCTGTGAGTGTGACCTCTAAGTGTCAATGGGGATCTTGCAGACCTTCGTATGTTGAGAGAACTTAGGGATCTGGCCAGAAGAGTGTCTCCTAAGCACTTATGTAGCCTTATGTATTTTGCTGCTAATGACTGTGTACTACAGAGTTTATCATAAATATCCACTGCTGTTTATATAATTTCATTAGTTATCTTACAGGTTTGCAACAAAGATAGATTAGATAGATGGGTGGATGAATGGATAGATAGATAGATAGATAGACAGACAGACAGATAAATTCATACATACATACATACATACATAAATTCATTTCCATGTTTAGCATATCATTATCTCATTGTTCTGTTGCTATAATTGCCTGTAGTCCTTGGCTGGGTTTGGTTGTTCCACAGTTAAATATTGCTGATTTGTAGTTATATTTGCTGTTGCTGTGCTTGTAGTTATACACTGGAATTTCTATATGCTGCTAGTCAACATAATTTATTAAAATCATTATATATACATCGCATGAATAGTTAGTTTCCTTCCTAGCTGGAAAGTGTCATTGCACATCCCTGTGGTTGTGCTTCTACTAGTTCATTTGTATTTTCTATCTAAATTTTACAGTTGTATCTTTAAAAAATTAAAAGGGAGTAAGGTACTGTAACGTAGTCGTTCATATTGCTAAACTATTAGCCTGGTTTCTGATATCTTTGGTCCAGGACAACTAGCAAAAGTACTAAACTACCATGCCAACCATCACATCTGGATATGCTTTGAAGGATGGCATGAGCTGGGAGCTATTCCAAATAGATAGTTTGGATGTCATCACCATGTTTTGTCAGGAAGGGATTTTAATCGTATGGACACAAACTGCACCATGTCTGTCAGCGTCACGAACAAGGCACAAAACCTATTTCATCTGATATAACACTTACACAAAGCCTTATGTATTTTTCCTACTCGTGTCCACGACAGTTTTGAGTAGGGTTCTAAAGCTTCTAGTAGGTCTTCTTTTTTATTCAAACAGCTACTGTTTTGCAAAATGAAGCTTTTGGAAAAGTTCCACTCAACAAAGCAGGGCTGATGATAGCAATTCAATTTTGCATAAATATATGCTAAGATCCTACAGAATTTAACAGAGAATGAGAGTTTCTTATAAAGGTATGGATCATCTTACAGAATAAATTAATTCTGTATCACATTCAGCACGTCCCAAGAGCCATAAACCGAATATTGTGTCTTTTTTTCTTTATTATTAAATTATGTTACATTTTAATCTGAGATTTAATACTGTCCTTTACAGAGAACACATGCTCAGTTTTTTCACGTGCTTTTTCTTTAGGACATTTTTTCATTTCTTTCTTATTCTGCATTTTAATAAAAAGCAGAGAAAGTATGCAAAATGTAACACATTGAGCTCTCCTTTCAAGCACAAGCAGAATGTTTACTTTTGAATTAAAGAAAAAAACCTATATGTCAGCATATTTAATTTTGAGTTTATATGAATTTGAGTCATTAAGCTTAAGTCTAGACTCAGAATGACATTTTTTCCCCTGTCATCTGGTTTTAATTGAATCATAATTTTATGTCTTCACAGAATGACTCTCATATGTTACTAGATTTTTAACAAAAATATATATATAGAAAAAGACATGATTTTCCCCCTATCACTTCCTATTTCCTTTTCTCAAAGACTTAAAGAATTATTTAGCACTTTAAGGACTACCCCTCTTCTGTTTCTCAGGCGAATTTCCAAAAAGAGGGGAGGAAGTCTCCCCTATCTCTTTTACAAATTTAATTGTTCCCTTGTGGGATAAATTGCCGAAATGGGAAACGTGAAAAGAAGGTCTTCAAGGTAAAGCTCCCAGGGCTCCCGTGGATGCTCACTTCAATCAGCAAAGGTCTGGAAATGCATCGGGGATCAGATACGTTAATCATTTAAAATTGGTGCCTAAATCCAAATATACCAGAGTGAAAATACAGAAAGCTGCTGCATTTCCCCCCTCCCAAGAAGCAGCATTTCAGTTAGAAGCCATGTTGACAGCAGCTGTTCCTGCTGTGTCTGAGTCCTCCTTGCTCCCCTTAAGGAGTGCAATATTAATGTCTGTGCTTAGTCTGTGCTCAGATATCTGTATTCACATAAGCAGCTATTCTGCGTTTCTTCATTTCCATCACAACACCACTCAACACATAACCAAGGCACTCTGATTTTACGGTGTCTGTTGTAATGGAATATGCTAAACAGGGAAAAGTGCAGTACTGCAACAGAAAGCATTAATAATTCCTGGCATACACCATGATATAGCTAAATAACAGTAAAAATGTTATAGATCTAAATAAATTATAAACAATAATAATGAATAAATAAGAGTTTAAGATTTATTTTTCTTCTCCTTTTTTGTCTAAAATCAAGAGGTAAAGTCAGGCCACACTTTCAACAGAAAACCCACAAGCATAAGCACTTGATACTTCATTGGACTTAATGAAAACTAAGATTCCAAGTAATAAGAAAAAAAAACCCCAAACTCCTAGAGCTGAGGTTTCAAGAAAAAAAAATAATATTTTGTGATTCATGACAAAATCATAAAAACAGACATCATGGAAACTATACTGTTGAGATGCTGCTTCTCATCTAGCCAAAATTAAGGTGGACTTTTCACTCTACTCTCGCATAAATAAAAAGCAGTCTGTGCTCTAAGAGAGTAAATTTTGTAATTCTTTATTTTTCCTCAAAAGTGAATTATCTAAATAAGTAGGAAAACAAATGCTGTTAAAATGTGACTGCAGAATTTATTCTTTATCTCTTCTTTCATTCCTTTCCATTCATTTAACAATTTCAGAAGAAACTACCTCTGCTTTCCATCGTCTTTCTAAAGGCTGAGTGAAAACCTGCGTCGCTGCCAACTGCTGCTGCACCTGATGTTTTATTTTCATGTCTCTCTCCAAACTTGTACATGAACCTTAAGACCTGAGCTCATTCATGAGGCAAGCCTTTGCTTCCAACCTTATGCAAAATAGCCAGTGGGGTCATTTATTCGGCATAAGATTTATTCTTTAACTACTGCACATGGTTAAATTTACAGTGATGTTAACTGGCATTCAATGTGTATATTAACAGGATGCTGGAGGACTAACTGAATTCCTTTCTGGCATATTCAAAGTCACCATAGGTGTTACTTATGCCACTTCTGTTCTTAGTGCCTCTGCCAAAAAATAAAAGTCAGCCCAACACAGTTGTCATCTAAAAATAAACACCAATGAGGTCTTCTTCCTGTGGGCTGTAAGGTCATTGTGTAACTCAGCATGGTTCATTGATCTCTTCTACCCCCTGTGCCTTTCCAGATTTATTGGAAATCTGTTCAAAGGAGAATATATCTTACCGCGCACTACTCTAGGAACTGCTGCTAAACGCTGAGTAAAAGATTCTTTTCTGCTCTCTTTATTCCTTGTCCTTAGAGACAGAACCAAGGAAAATCTTCCCAAGTGTCTCAGTCATCAGATGAAAACAGATGAGCTGGGAATACAGGTTGAATACCTTCTGCTGCTCTTCCTTTGGACAAGTTCACTAGTTCAGGAAACACCTTGGGACCAATTCACGTCAGTGTGTGTCTGTATTGCTTCTTTCATTAGCGTGAAGAGCCTCAAAGTAATTTGAGTCAATGATCTGATTATTAATAAAGAACAGCACCGGACACAGGTCAGGCATGCCTGCTTTCTATTTATCTTCGCTTTAATGTATCATAGTATTAAACAGCACTGTGAAGAGAGAAATCACATTGCAACTATCAAGAGATATCTACCTATTTACTTCCTGTTAACCTAATCATATCATGGCACAGGGCAGTTCAAGCACTCATGTAAACATATGTAACTTATTAGAAAAAAATGGAGTTTCATCCACATTCACTCAGATTACGTCCCGTCTTCACAGTAAATTCTGATATAAACAGGAAAATACAAACACATGTGCTGGGAGTTTTACTGGAAGCTCAGCAGCTGGAATCTAATCACTGAAGTTTGATTCATTTTTTTGTTCTTTTCCTTTTTTCTTACTCTAAAATCAAGGTTTCTAGCAAGACTAATGTATGTGCACTCAAGCCAGCAGTATGTGTTGTATTAGTACAGCGGCCCACAAGCAGTAGGATCCTGGGGTCTGTGGAGCTCCACCAAAACAAAGGGCTCGCCTTCGAGCTGCCCCTGGAAAGCAGTGTGCAAAAAGGGAAAGAGGCTCTATACTTCGAGAAAAAGTAAGATGAAGCACTTGAATTCTTTTGATTCCTACTACAGAGGCACATACGACAGAACAAATTTGCGTCAGGCTTTTTGTAAAGTGTTATCTCCTGCTTTCCCCTACTGCTGGGCCAGGCAGCTGCGTGCCCCTTCCCCTTCTGGACCTCGTTCCTCTCTTCCCTCTCTTTTCTATTACTCTTGAACGTGAACACTCACCCGCTTTTGGCCTCATGTTTTTGCTGCCAAGCGTATAATAGTGGGCTAGAAAGGCTATGCTTTCAAGTCCTAATAATGGAAGACTTTTCCTCACCCAGTAAATTTGATAGGATGTTCTCTTTAAACCATTATCTGGTGAATAGTATATAATATCAACAGTCGCTTTTTTCTCTGTCTCATCTTCCTCCTTCATCTCAAAGGAGAAGTGGTGCTGAAGAGGCAACAGAATTCAGAAATGGAATATTTCTCTTTGAGTAGGCATTCAAACACCTTTATCTCTATCAGCCTCTCTCATATTCTCCAAAGACATCCACGCCTTCATGACCTCTACCTCTCTAGCTTCCACCCAGTTGATTCCTTTGCACTCTCCCCTGAAACAAACATGCAGCACATATTATGAACTTTACCTAAATAAACGCAATGGTATTTGAAATGAATTTTTAAGTCCATGGGTGAAAGATGCCATTTCAGCCCAGCAGAACGGCATGCAAGAAACTCCACTGTCATACTTGTACACTGCAACTAGGGATAAGTTCTTTGTGAATTTCTGTTAAAAAGTTTTAAGGCCTGCTATCACTACTTCATATTTCATTTTTTTAAGTCAGGGTGTAACTTATTTAGCAATAATTAGTGAATTAAGTGGTTGAATTGCTTAAGTGCTAACTTTCTTCCACTCCATGCAAACTGAATGCAAGGCCATTTTCAAGGAGGCATGATCCAAACTTCAATAGATACACACAATAGGTGGTTGTCCTATTTCTGTGTACATGCTAAAATTAGAGTGGCAGACTCGCTTGCCTGGTGCATCACCCCTGCATGAGAAGCACATGAAAAATGCTTTCTACAATTGGTTTTCTTTCTTAAGCTGGGTAAACATCATCATAAACCCAGTCCAAATATTATCAATTTTTGCATACAGCCAGGCTTCCTTCTCAGCATACAGTAGTTCCAGCTCAAATCTGTAGCCCAGTCTATGAAATAAACACAGCTATGTCCTTTGAATTCAATTTAATTAACTAGTCCAAATTCCTGAGATTTATAAAAACTCTGTGACCATCTGAGTTTGCCGACATAGAGTCATAGAATCATAGAATCATAGAATGGTTTGGATTGGAAGGGACCTTAAAGATCATCCAGTTTCAACCCCCCTGCCATGGGCAGGGACACCTCCCACTAGACCAGGTTGCTCAAAGCCCCATCCAGCCTGGCCTTGAACATTACATCTATTTTATAGATCCAAGCCAGCCCAAAGCAGCACAAAGTTGTCCAACTTTATTAAAACTGTGGCACTTTGGAACAGACACAGAACAAGACTTAAGGTATTTGAGGAACTCTTCTGTTGAAAACTGAGCCACTTTCTGAGCTCAAGTGCTTCCAGAACAAGAAGTCGTTTGAGTTGGGGTTTTAAGGATGGCAAAGCTGACTTAGAGTGCATGAATCCCACCTGACTTCCACTTGAGGAACTACAGATCTTTCTGGAGTTATACATCAATTCACAACTGTAGGAAAAAAATAAGCCTAAAGTATTGTTTTGCCCATAGGTGCAGTACTTTAACTCCCCTTACACATATAAAGAAAATCTACACCCAGATTTCTCAGGATTATATTCTGAGATATCCTTCCATTTCAAAATCAAATGTGAAAGAAAAAGACCACCTACAAGACATGCTGAGGATCTGTAACAATTTTGCAGTTAATGCTTTTATCCAGACGTGATTGAACTTCATGCCCTCCCCAAGCTCTTTCCATCTGCTCAGCAAAACACAGGGTAAGGAAACAAGTAACTGCTGTAAATTGATCTTGAACTTTACTGTCTCACATCCAGGCCTTCCAAAAAATACTTAACACCGTAACTAGAGTTGTAAAATACTCAGGTAAGAAAGAACATTGAGTTAGGCAATCAAAATCTGGTTGTCTTCTTTCTAGTACGAATCTGGAGTAATTTCACTCAAGTTAAGAGTGTAAGTCTTGATTTACATTAGTGGAGACGAAAGCAAAAGTTTGGCCAAGAGCATTTCTAAATTTATGGCATTAGTAGATTGACTCAGGTTCTCTTTGGGGTTAAGTGAAAAAATAACATATAATATCTTTCAAACCAATGCAATTGGGGCAGCTTATAGCATTACACTTTCCTTCTGAGTACAGAAAACACAAGTTTATTGTGCATGGGGGATCTTTTATTTTATCAAGATTGCTGAAAATATAAAGGGAACTAAATATACCCATACTAAAATTACCTCCAGAAGCACATTTAAACAAGACTTACACAACATTGTTAGAGGGGAAGACCAAGCACAGAAAATGTCTTCTCTGATTTTCTGTAAATCTCTCCCTGGGTGATTTTGATGACTCAAGACCTGAGAAGCTTAGAAAAATATACATGAGAGAGTCAGCTGCTGTTAACCCTATAAATACAAAAAATAAATATTGTATCCCCCACTACGAAAGAAAATTATAGTGCCCTGAGCACTGCAAGAGTAACACCACTACCAGAAGAATATTATATGTCATAAGCACTTACAATTAACGATCAAAAGGAGAAAAAAAAATGCCCTAAGTCCTTTTTTAATAAGCTTTGTATTCATGAACAACAAAATTAGCAGGCATGTCTCATTTCAAATACTACTGTAAATATTATTTAGTGTCTGGAAAGGGACTGAAACATTTTAACATAGCAAAAATTTCAACAGAACAATTTGTTACTCTAAGAAAGCAGTAAGTCTTCAGCTGCTGTAATCAACTCAGTGTAATTGAATAGCTCTGTACACATTTGAAAAAAAACCAAGGAAACAATCCTACTTCTGTATTCTCTCCACACTTCATATTTAAGCCAGTCCAGCTCCAGACCCTGATTTAGATCATAGAGCCCATTTATGTGATAAACATAAACATTGGACAAAAGAACTCTGCCAAAGCTTTATAGTGATTGAACCTGCCTGATCCAAATACCTTTGCTAAAAATTTTCAGCAAATCATTCTAACATATATTTATTCTATTTTTAAGCTTTTTAGACTCTGTTCATTTTCTTTCAGGCTTCTTTTACTTATTCTGAGTAAGTTGAAGCTTTCAGTAGTATCAAACAGTTATTTTCCATGGACAAAGTATCTTTTAAATTCCACAAACCCAATATTTATTTAGATAAAAATATAATTTAAAATGTGTTGGAGTGTTCTTAACCTAATATGTGGGAGTCAACACTTAAAGCTTTTAAGAAAAAATGAGTTGTGTTCACATGGACAGTGCATTAAGCTGAGATTCGGAAGACCTTTCCTTTGCTGTCTTTCCTTGCCTTGGTACTGGTTGTCTGGTGATGATGTTGGTAACATCACTTGGGCTACATACTCAGTAGGAAATTAAATCTGCCCAGGACTATTTTCTATCAAGGAAGCCAAGTAGAATATCCCATACCTTTACTATTTGACTCTTTTAACTGTCAAAAAATGCAAGATCTCCAGAGTAATTTTCCAAAACCTGTGCTGACTCCTGAATTGTGACTGAGGTAGGTTTGGAACATGTCTGTCCTTTGCCATTAGATGACTGAGTTTTAGTATCATCTGCTTGGGGCCCTATTTTGTTTATCTGTATAGACGTAGGTTTTACTTCCCTCTTCTACAGTTTCCCCATCTGTAAGAAGGGGAACATGATACTTGCTTCCCCTACATCATGCTTTGTAATCTATAAAGGAAAGCATTAGCTATTTTCCTTAATAAAGAAAATGAAAATTAACTATTAGGAGATACAACACATTCTTTCTCTCCTTATAATCACTATAACTCTTCCAACCTGCCGTCCACAGAAAAGCCTTTATGTCATTATTTGCTCTATAATGAAAATATGCTGTTGGAACAGCTGCATTGACTTCCTATAATGTCTACTAAAGATGTAGTAAAGCTTTTGTTAGGGATATAATCCTGAGAAATATAAAGACAGAGTGCTGTAAGTTTTCTCACAGTTTTAATCATTATTTTTTATTAGTAAAATTGGAATGGCTATGTATTTAGTGTTACCTAATATACCGAATATAGAAGATGCAATTCAGCAATGTGTTTTGCCACTTGCTTGTCCTGTTTATGTCAAGGAAGCTTAAATGGACTTGTAGAAGGCAGCTATTTTGTATTCAGAGTCATGGTGATGCAGGACTATGTATTAATTTTAAAGCTTCACTATGCAATCCCTATTATCTGTAAAAGACAGCTACTAGCATTGTTTCTTGTTATTTGGTTTGTTTTCTAGTGAGTGGTATTTCAACACATGTTTGTGTTCTAACAAATTGGAAAACAGATTTTTCATAGGGAAATGGAAAATGTTGCTGTGCAAAGTAAGTTCTAATGAGGTGTTTCTGGCAAATTTTAGGAGTCAAAGTTGAGAACTAATGAGTGCCTTGAGTCAAACAAATGATAAAAGACCACATGGCAGCTGAGAACTGCCTTGGTTTTTTATTTGTTAATTTCTTGATTGTCAAATAATTTCATTTGATAAAGAAAGTATAAGTTTCTTTTTTTTACATCTAGCATTCATTTTCACCCAGAACCCTTGGTTGGTAATTAAAACAAAATAAAATAAATAGTATCTGTTTATTTTCTGTGAGTGTTTATAGTGTCAGGTCCTGTTCCTACATGCTCGTACATGTGTGAATAATTTTAAGTGGATGAGCAGAATTAAAATGTTTGCAGAAGTATTTATAGGAATAAAGCCTAAATCCAGTTGGTAGTCACTGATAGTGGAAAAAGAGCTCTTTTCAGACCAAGCACTTGCTTTTGTTGCTTCTGCTTTGTTAGCCGACTTTTGAGGAACTCTTCTCAAGTCTGTGCATGTCTGCAGTGTTGGTAGATAGAAAGTGAAAGATTAGATCCTTAGAAAAGACAAGAGACATGACATGTACCACTAACATTTGCTTCCTTTATTACTAGAAAAGGCAGGGAAAAGTAGTAGGCAAAACAGCTTTCTTTTCCACACCTACACAGACACAATGAAGAACAGTAGTTAATGGTTAGATGCCAAGGAACAAAACTCCATGTCCATGATGGGAAGAAACCTCTTAAGGTAAGTCTTTACGATAAAGGTTTCGGTCTCCATATCTTCTAGAGATACTCTGAAAATAGACGTCTTACAGAGAGACTTGACCCTGGGATGTCTATGGTGCAAGAAGACAGGCATTGTCAACCACAGTGGACTTTCATTTAAGCCAATAGCTCCTTGCTCTTTCCCTTTCCTGGCAGACCAGTCTGCAGGAGACAGAAGAAGAGTGATAGCACTGAGACAGGGCAGACTGGAGGTGAAGTCCCTAACAGTGGCTCTGTGAGATGCCTTGTCTACTTCTATAAGAAGGGCAGAAGAGCAGAGGCTGGAGAATAGTGTGGGAATAAGGAGAGAGTAATAACAAATTGGCTGCCTGCAAAGCTGATAAACACCCATGGGGCCTTTTGTTTGTCTTTTAGTTCCCTAGGTACCAGATGCATGTGGTGATGTGCTAATGTTGAGCATCTCTGAGCCTTTCTTACCATGCAAGCAGCTGGGAGGCAGACATCTGCACTGTGAACTTACTGTGTGAGATGATTCTCTCACCTCCCTTCCCTCGTCTCCTGATCAGCGCTCGGTCTGATGAAGACATGTGTGTGTATATTCAGGGATGCCTGCAGGGTTTCCCCTTCCCCAGGAAAGCCAGGGCTAATCTGAGAAGTCTGGTTCATAGGCAGTTTTGCAGATATTCCCACAGAAGGAAGTGAACATATGACTAATAATGAATGGCCTAGTTAATAACATTGTTTTGGCAAGGTTGTCTGTGAGAAAAGTGGTACCAAGAGTTAAGTTATACTAACCTGTGCCAGGAAGCAACGATTCAGGGTGAAACAGGATATATTTTCAGTTTCAGGCACTGCCAAGTTATTTCCCACACCACTATCTTCAGTCAGCTTCTTCAAAGACATCGGCAAAAAAAGATTTTCTCTTTACAGGTAGCTGTTACTTGCAGACTGGATGGACATTGGTCTGCTTGTAGTGTGTGTGTGTGTGTGTTCCCGCTTTCCTTAATTTATTAAACTGTCTTTCTCGCAACCCACAACTTTTCTTTCTTTTGCTCTTCTTATTCTCTCCCCATCTTTCTTGGGGAGGGAAGGTGGATTGAGCAAGTGGCTGTGTTGAGTGCTTAGCTACTGGCCAGGATCAACCCATCACAGGTCCTATGACATTTGTTTACAGTCATGGTTTATCTGTCCTGGAGTGACATATATTTGGTTCACTTGCACTGTGCGACGCCTCCAACCTTATATGGCATGCCAAAACTCTGATTCAGCGATGGGAAAAGAGAAAGAAAATGATTCTTCCAGAATCTTCTGTCACTGGGAGATGTGGCTAGGCACAGTCTCAAGAATGTTTTTTTAGTTCATGCAGATAAACATCTATTTGGCTTTTCTCCACCTGGGTGGGTGCTCGTATGTCCTTACACACTGACTATGAGTACCATTTCTGGCCTCTGCAGGTCAGTCTTATACGATATCTGCTCTCAAGGCAAAGAAGCACTGCTTTGTACTACTGCCACATTTAGCTTCAATTTTACTGGAATAATTTACATCAGTGGCCTCCCTCAGATCCTATTCTATATGCAATTTTTACTCTCTGGTTCATTCCACTTGTCTGTACTCTTCCACCGTCACTGTGTGCTGCTCAGCACAGCACCTGCTAGGCTACTAAAAGCCCAGAGTCCGCAGCCATTAGTTTACACTGTTAAGTTTTCCTTTTACTCCTTCTGATGGGTGCTGTGGAAGCAAATACTGTAGCCTCCCTACCCTTGCTTGCCAGGCAGCTGTGTCTCTTCTTAGATTTCAGAGGATGACTTCATAAGTAATTTTTATTAGTCCTTAGCTATCTGATCGTCCTGTTACACATACTAGTAGAATATGGCTTAGAGGTGGTAGTCCGTCCCTACAGCATTACCACACTGTTGGGCTAGTGTCAAGGGAACATGATTGTGCATCACACTAACACAGCTGAACGCTGCTTAAGCCCTGCAACACTCACCTGAAAGAGTATGATTGAGCTTTTCTGGGTTTGGTTGGTTTTGTTGTTTTTTTTTTAAAATGTGTTAACCTCCAATAAACTGTTTCCACACAAATTCCTTTCTACTGTCTGGGAAAGAATATTATCTCACCAAAAAAAAGAAAAAAAAAGTTCCATTTCACATAACTGTCCCAGCATTTTATAACTTGCATTTTACTGTACATCACTGGAGCAGCTGACTGGCAGCAGTCTAACGGCACAGAACAGAATCAGAAAGCAAACCGCTTACAGTGTGGTTTTGCAACTTGCTATAAGTATAGCACTGCCAATGGATGGCAAGGCTGGGCCCAAAGAAGTGGAGGTGAGAAGTAATTACATATAACTCATACAACTTCCAATGCAGGCCAGCAGATTACTATGGCATACGCAGCTATGATTCTGAAAAGAAGTCAGAAACACTTTTGATTCAGAGGATAAGTACATAGTTAAATCTACACTGAAATGCAGTGAAGTACCATTATTTAAAAGATGCTAATTACTGTTGTAAATGGAAAAGTGAGCAGAGTGATTTTTTTCCCTTATCTTTTTTTAATCCTTAACACTTTATTCTTTCTTTTTAAAGAAATTCTTTGTCAGTCCAAATGTTAAATCAATGTCACAGGTGCATGGTTCTTTATTTTCCCTGTAAGAGTGCATATTGCTTTACAAGCAGATGCTATATTTTAATAAAAGGCATTTTGCACTGAATTTCAATATAATAGAAATGGACATTCTGTAGCATGCGTTCAACTGTAATAAAATAGATTCATTACAGTATGAGAAGGACTGTGAGTTTGAAAATATGTTTTCTTCAGAATATTTAATAGAAAAGAACATATCATTCTTGTATATAAATTGATAGAAACAGGATGCAATCACAGTGAGAATGTGCACCCATTAATAGGAAATAGGACCAGAAAAGGAAGGATTGTGATGAATATGTTTGCAATTTTCACATCTTATAGATAAATTCTATCAGACAGAAATGAAAGCCATCTTTCCCCTTAAAAAAAAAAAAAAAAAGGAATACAGGTTTATGTGAACTATATGGTAGGTCCTTGCATTCAAGGACTTCTCTGCCTAGCTATACCTAATAAAGTAATTGGAGTAATAAAACTCTGGTTGCTTACAACTAAATCTGATACAAACAAACGCTAGACAATAAGATGTGACAAAAGTAAGTGAACTGGGATAGGCATTGGATAAAGGGATTATTTTTTTCTATTGCAAAAACTAGATAGACCTTTAGGAAGGCTGAGTTCTGGTCTTGATTTGTCTGCAGAGGGTCTATGCATTCTTAGTCAAATCATATGAAAGCATTTCTAAGCCAAAGCTGGGTACTTATTTAGCTGGCTTTGAGATTCTTAGCTAAAAGGTGACATGGGATCATGTAACTCACGCTGGTCAAACTTTGACAGCCATACGTTTTCAAAGGTAGCCTTCAGTGTGGTTACAGCGTGAAGGTACAAAACCCACGCTTACTAGATCATTTGTAAATCACTTTATTGACAGCTACCAATTAGTTCTTGAGTTACTTTAATTTTGCACAATCTTCCATTCTCCAAAGTAAAGTTTAAGAGACACACTATGTCCCATCCAATCATTATACAAAATTAAAACCAGGGAAGTCATTGACAACAGATTTTGTGGATGACAAATATTTGCATGGAGTCAGACAGCAACTAAATGCATTCATAGAAGAAAAATCCATCAGGAGCTATCAAGAAGAAGATTATACCCTGATCTTAGAATTCCCTGCAGGCTGCTAAAACCTGGGTTTGCATTAAGAAGAATTATTACATGCATCTACCCTTCCTCTGCTAGGCATTGTTAGGAGAAAGGTAGTTGGACTGTGGATTCAGCCTACTATGCTCATTTTGATGGTTTTAAGTACTGAATGACTAATTTATGCATTCACAGCCTTCCCATCATGCCAAAATAATGATCTACATGCATTTTTGAATAGTCGTGAGAAAGGAACCAGATTAAGAATACTGTAAATTAGTGAAGTTCTCAGACTTGTTTCTGTTTTCACTCAAAACAGGTTAAGAGTAAAGACTGGGACTTGTTGCTTCAAATTGGTATATCTTTCAAAGAAACTGTGATAAGCTAATGGTCATATCAGTCTCATCATACAGCACACAATGCAAGAAATGAACTAAATCTCCCACAAAAAATACAGCTATTGTAGACTGCTGATTCCTTTATTATTCTGAAAGAAGATATGGAAACGATTGTTCTGATTGCTTACTCTTTTGTAGAAATAACTGTAACAGCCAACTTTAGGAGCATATTGTGCCAAATGCTAACTACTGTGGGTGTGGTACAGAACCTAAGATGTATAGACAGAGAAATAGATTTCCCATTTTAGAAAGACCTGGAGATACATCTTGCTGTAATTTCAAACAGCAACTTGATGTGGGGGTTTTTAACTTTGTAGTAAAAATCTTCTCTCTGCACAATTTTCCCTTTCCACAAAGTAGTTTCCCCCCTTCGATTTCAAACTCCGAACTTCTGTAACTCGCTTAATGTTTACACAAATATTCCACACTTAGGACCAGCACAGCAAGGACTGAAGAAGTGATTGTCCGCAGCTTTATCCAATAGCAAAAGCTATTTCAATGAAAATGGAGTACAAAATTCATTCTCACACTTCACAACTAGGTCTTGCCGAGATTGCAGCTTTTGAACAAAAGTATTATAAAACACAGAAGGAACCCCTTGAGTCTTGATATTTGAGGAAATTGTCTCTCTTATAAGGAAAATTCTCATTTGAACTTAAGGATTGAAATTGCCCCTTACATTTCTCTGTAAGTTTATAGCAGTTTATAACATTCAGTTTAATAATAGATAGAAACCAAATACATAGAAAATTCACTGCATGTTGCTGAATCCAGTAGCCTGACAGAGGTGAGGCTGCCACAGCACCATGGTCCTCAGTCCAGCCATCAGCCAGACTGAGCTGAGCATGTATCATTGATGGGCATATACATACACACACAGAGTACACCTTCACAATATGCACTTACATACTCTTATGGCTGGCCACACAAAACCACACAATTACAGACAGATTAGTCCTATTTCCATCTCTGACAGCTCAGGACTGTTAGTGGGCAATTTATACATACACTATGGATCCATCCAGTAGCTGGATTTAGACCAGTAGGTGGCCCAGTAGGTGGCCCCTGGATCCTCTGGTTTCCTGGTTGCCTCATGCACAAAAAAACACACACGCAAATGAGTCTGGTCCCCAGACCTCACACTCTCCCCAGTTGCTGGCTTGGATCTCCTGGATCCTCCAGTAGCCAAGTCTCAGACCACTCTGGTCTCTACAGCTGCTCCAGTACTTGGCTCCCAAGCCTCTGTCATACTCACCAGCTGGTCCAGCTGGATTTTAGCTAATTATCACGTACCAACATGCACCACTCCAGCCTCTCAAGTTGCTGGCACCTAAGATATATGGTCCCTATGATCTTGTAGTCCCCAATTCTGGCTTCTGGCACTCAGGCCTCCATGTATACACATGCATGCTGAAAATAAAGCCCCTTACTCATAAAAATAGTCAAAAATGGAGTTTCATGAGTGTACAGAACAGACTGAGGTGATCAGGCATAGGGCATGGCCAGACAAGTGTATTGACCGGCAGCCTCATAAGAGGCATCTGGCCCCTTTTATCTCTTTATCTCTCTATTTACCTGTTCCTGTTCCTTCACAAACCAGCCAGATCCTTCTCCTTCCCTGCCTTTGGTTTGTCCTCTAATCATCTGATAGTAGTTTTGTACAATCCTGAAACGCTCCCCCCTGCATCCCACATCAAGTCCGCTACCTCTGTAGATAGTATCCACTCAGCCTGTAAGATGGTCTGGAGACCCTCTCCCATTGACTGATGGTGATGGATCTCACTCACAGACCATGGGGCTGACACCCTCCCAGGGTGCCTTGGGAATGGATGAGTTGGGGGACTCATTCCTCTGCCTGGGTTATTGGGGTTCCCTTGCCTCTAGGCTTCTTCATGCATGTGGAGATGAGCCTTTAATCACAAAACCTAACACAACACAAATCCTGTTTGTTTTGCAGTCAGATCATGATGATATCATATTGCAGGTCTGTCTGGGCAGGAACAAAGACACATTTGTAAGCCCTGTGGGCTCAGTCAGCTGCTGCTTTTTGGGTAACCTCTATTCAGATAGGAACCACAAGCAAAATTCATCAGTTTACTTCTGCAAGACATCTCCCTTGCATCTAAACTTTGTAATTCTTGTTCCTAAATTAAGTGTGGACCTTCACTGTGTGGAAGGAAGTCAGACCCTTTGAGACCCTCAAGAGAGAGATTGCCTCTGCCCAATTAAGTTGCTTAATGTCCTTTCTGGAGGCCTAAATTTTAGATGAAAATGAGGGAAGGATGGAGGATACAGTCACCTAGGGCACTTCACCACTGAGATTCTGCCTCTTCTCACCTAAAAGTAGTTGTAGAGAAATGGAAACAATTTATAGCATCTTAAGGCAGATTTCTAAACCAGGCCAGACTAATTACAGACTGAAATGGCCAGTATCTCTCCACTGATAAAGGCAATCCAGGGTGATAAACTCAGATGTCAACACTGTAGGCATCAACATTTACTCTGATGAATCTCACCTTAAAGTCATTAGTTAGATGTGCAACATAAGAGAACTGAATGCTGCTATAAATAGCTTTAAAGTCACCTACCTCTCAGTAGGTATAAAATACATATCACTTAACATGAGAACTGATGAACTAGAAACTTAAATTTAAGCATTGGTAAAGTGCCTAAGTAAGGTAAAATGCATCTCTTTCAATATTTTCCATATGAAATTCAAGGTCCATTAATCTCAGCAGGTGTTTAACTCAAACATGTTTGCATTAGTTTTAGAGCAGCATGAGCTTAAGCCAAAAAACTTCAATCCAGATTTCTCAACGGGGAAAAGTCTGAGTTTTTGAAAGTTTAGATAAATACTTTTTTTGAGGATTTATTAATTAGAATATATTAAGACAAGATCAGAACAAAGCAAAACATCACCATGTTACAGGGAAAGAAACCAGAACCTTTTTTCTTTCAGGGATAATATTCCTAACCAGCAGGTTAACAGTTCATGTCTTATTTCTTTCATCTGATGAGGCAAACTTGGCCTCATAAAGGCAAAGCTTGGAAAGACTAGGCTAAATGCAAAGTATGACTTAAGCAAGGGTAGAAATTTGGATTTATGCTCATGAATTCCTGTTCAGTATTATTTCAAGTGCCTCCTTTATTTTTGGTGTGGTCATTTGGCGGCACCTTAATTAAAGACAATATTTTGGGTGTCAGTTTAGCAGCATATCTCATATATATATTTCTTATTCTTTTTTTTCCCCTGAAAAAGCAAACAAACAACTTTTTTTTTTCTTTTCTGTCCTTGGTATGCCTTACAAATTTTGCTCAATATTACAGTTCTTGTCATAGTTCCTGTAAGACTGATTTGGCAGCTGCCAAGATGCAGTCAGAGGTGAGCTCCATGATAGGGAAGTACTTAAGCATAGGTGACAGGCTGCATGGCAGCAGCAGCATGACATTTTATCTGGAGATACAGACAATGCAGGCAGTAGCACATTGCATTTGATACACACAGGGGACAGCTGTGGTAAGTGTGGCAATGCACAAGTGCTTTGAAAGAATATGACAGGCAAAATCTGATTTATATTAAGAAATGGGAAAAAGAGGAATGTAATGGAAACCAAAAAACAGATTCTATACCTTGAGAACACTTTTGTCCCATATTAAATAAGTTGTACGTATACTGCACACATGCAACATTAAAAATACTTAAAATATAGAATACACCTGTCAGTTGGAAGATTTAATTCCACACAGTCACAGCCTTTGAAAAGGCTTGAGTGTCCCTGCCTAACGTGCGTTAAATATAACCTTGTCCATGAGCAGTTCCACTGACATGACTAAAAGTGGCAGTGTTAGGTTCCTGTTTGACAAAAGCAAAACCAGGTATCAATCATTCATTTTGGTTTAGGTTTCCCTCAAGATTTATTTAATTTCTATGTTGCTCATAATTCTCAGCAGCATAAAAAAAATAGAATACCGAACTACTCTGCGACTCTTCTGGAAATTTAGAGGTCACGTATTCAAGATCAAGTACTAATATCTCTCATTCATATGAAACATTGAATCTTGTCTTAAAAGACCTTGGAAAGAAGAGAATGAAGGATACAGCGGTTCATTGAGGCCTACTACTGGCAAACTATCTTTTTACTTTTTTTGATCTTTTTACAGATCAACCCTGATGTTGTCACTGAGTTGTTACAAACCACAGAAGAGCAACAGTGGAGGTATGTTGGCTTTCTGCAGCACCATTATCCTCCACAGCTGGCAGGATTTTGGACAAAAACATTTCTGCCATTCTGGAAAATACATGGAGAGATAGCAAAGAGATATATGTGCTAATAGGCTTTTATTTTTCTTCACAGTAACCTGGATTCATGACATTTATTCAATGTACAACTGTTATACTGTTTCAGCTATAGAGGAAAAAAATACAGAGAAAAAAAACCCTTTTGGCATATTTTCCTCTTGTATCTGTGTTCTATAAGTTTTTGTATTTAATTATATACTGGTTGAGAGCCTTAATAAATATAAATCAATACAGTTTAAATGGAATTAAGTAGAATTATGCTTCTTAAATCTTTTACATCTTTTAAAATTTGGACCTTGTGATATAGCCAGAAACACTTATTTTTATAACCAAGAAGTAAAGAGAAATCTGACTGCAAGATGAGGATATGTCATTTATCTATGTGTCTATCTTTTATGCTATGTTTCTTGTTTAGAGCTTGCATAGGTTTCATTCTTTTCAGCCTTGGAATTAGTAGGCAGTAAGCTCCAATTCTCCATTTTCCTTCCCAGTCACACATCCCTTCAGGAGAAGGGGATCTCCAGAGCCCTCCTACCCTACTCTGGAGCATGGCACCTCCCCTGAGCTGTGTTTTACAGGTACAGAACAGTGATGTACAGAGTCATGTAAAAAAAAATAATACAGAGAACTCGTAGAAGGAAAGAGTTGTGTACCACACCAGCAAAAGATGAATAACAACACTGTGGGTTCCCAGGAAACTACAGCCTGTAAATTCTCACCACCATGATTGATAGATACATAGTCAGGTCCAAAGTAAAGAAAAAGGAGATAACGAGACAACAGCTTTGTCAGGACACAGCCTTAGATAATGATTTTTACCTGTCTATCTGCTCTGCCTCTCAAAAGATGTTCCATTATAGTAGAATTTACTGGGAATTTTTAGTTAACTGCCCTAACAGAGAGAGTTAATTATAGCAAATATGCCTAAAGCACAGGGTGTTAAAAGGCTGATGTTACCTTAACTGCTCCAGATTTCTAATAGTCTTCCTATTGTCAGGAATTTTGCACTATTGATAATACCAAATTACTCTTTGGCAAGGAAAAGGTGCTTGGTTTTTATTGCCTCAATGTTGGGGTTTTTTCTGCAATTTACTGGCAGCGCAACTTGAGAAGAGAGAAGATGCTTGTTTGCAGGATCAGTGGAAAAAGGAGTAGATGTGAAAATGGAAGGTAAGAAAATCAGAAAGACAAAATATAAAACTGTATCAGGAAAAAAAACCAAACCCTGAAACCAGCACAGCTAAGGCAGTGCAATCAGCTAAAGAATAAAAATACAGAGCATTCTAATTAAGAATCAAATTAAAAAGGTTGTTGAGTCGTAAGTAATGTAACACCTAAAACTTGTAGAAAACTTGAGAGACACCAAAGAAAAAAGGCAGAACCTGAGATGCCATGAATTAGAAGAAATTTAAGTATAAACATACCAGAAAAAAAAAAGAATCCTGTAATATTTCTTCTGAAGTGGAAATGTCAGGCTTTTCAACAATAATGCAAAAAGAACTGTTTAATAATATTTCTTTTCAGTCTTTTAGTATAATAACACATGAAATATTTTCCATTTCAACAATAACTCAGGAAAAAGTTTAATAGCAGCTTATAAAGTTAGATATTTCAAAGAAGCAGGATTAATAACTTGAATCTAAAACTATTAGAAGAGCTGAGCAAGGGCTTTTATGGGCCAATAATGTTGATTTTCAATAAGTCCTGGACATGGGAGAAGTTCCAGACTGGAAGAAAGCCAGTGTTTTATCAATATTTTAAAATCTGTAAACAGAATGACCACACATCATAGGCTTAAAATATATGTACTACACAAAAAAACATGAAAGTGATAATATAGGACTTGACTGATTACATTAGCTCTCTTTAATTCTTTTTTAATGCCAATCAGCATGGGGTTATAGAAAACAGATTGTATAAGCTAGGTTTTGGTTCTTTGTTTTTTTTTATTTCAACTGTGGCTGCTAATAATAATAATTTTCCAGTATACTTTGAATTCAGGAGGCTTCTGGTTATTTTTTAGGAAAAAAAGAATAAAAAATAAATCAAAGAAGCAAAAGCAAAACAAAATAAAACATGACACGTTACTTTGATTAGACACTGGCTAACTCAATATTTAAGTGGATGTGTTTCTAATGGTGTCCTACAAGCAATCAGATCCTAGCCTACATGCATTTGAATGTTTTTATTAATGCTTAACATGGAATAGAAATTTGGAGAAAGAAGAAAAAAAGAAAAAAAGAATTATGAGACATCAAAACCAAACAGAAGTAATCAAGCTGTCTTTATTTCTGACTACAAATTATCATCAGATGATGTATATGCTACTCACATTTCTTTGTTTTGACTGCAGTTTCTTGAAAATGAAACAAATTAATAAACTTTTGATCTCAGTAGTATGATGTATTCCAAAATCTCACATAAATTGTTTTAAGAATAAAACTTAATTCCTATCTTTAAAACCTTCCAAGCCAGGCTTAAGCCTATATATAACTCTGTTGAAACAAATCCAGCCCAGTCTTCTTTTTATAAAGAGAAGAATGAATTTATATTCAGATAATATGCTTAAATTTTATTGCAGTCATACCATTTAGCAAAAAGCATACACTGAAATAAGAATGACCTAAAGCAATATTCCTAGTAGTGAAATAATTTCATAGCTAGATTGAATGAAGTTGAAGGGATCATCATTCCTATCTCTTAACCAAAAGAAAAATTAAAAAAACATAAAATTCCAAGGTTGAAGACCCTATTACAGAAATATGGGAGTACAAAGAAAACACAAGGCTCTACATCTTTATTTTGGAGAGGCCATCTTTTGGCCCCTACCATTATTTGACTTACTGCTTGAATGACCTAGCTATATCTAAAGGTGTATTAAATGCTAAAAGTCCATGTTTGGAGAAGATAGGTGCTTATGGCTGGTAACTAAGTTAAGAGGAATAAAGAGAAATAACATATACACCTGTTCTAGAGAGCACTCATTCAGATGAGTATATAATACAGCTCAAGCTCCCAGTACAGCTGGGTCCTTTATAGCAAAACCCATCTTTCTACTGCCTAGTAGATCAAAACTCTCAGTACTGAATAGGCATTGCAAATATCAAGTTAATCTGGCAATTAGGAAAATCACCTCTTCAGATTTATATCTGAGTCTGGCAAAGAGGGACATTTAAGGCATAAAAAGTTGTACCCTTGAATAATGGCTAATAATTTATTGTTTATGATGAAAAATAGAAATTGCAATAAATACTATTGTAATAATAATTTGGGAGAAGACCAAGTGAAGGCCTAGGTGTTTCATGGCTGTTTATTATTTTTACAGTGCTTTTTTTCTACTATCATTAGTTATATTCTAGGAATCATATCTAGGAACGGAAGTCCATTACTTCAGGAACTTCAAAAATAATCAGGACTCTAAAAAAAATTAATGACTTAAAAAATTACATCGCTACTCTAAGCAATTTCACCTAGAATCCTTCCTTAATGAAGTCAGGCTCTATCAGGTGGCCAAGTATCCCTTTCAGAGACAGGTGAGGTGATTTGTCAGTTTTAGAGATAGATTGCCTAACCTACAAGTATGTGTTAAATGTGTGCATAACTGGGGAGAAGGTACACAAAGAAAGTTAGGTGGCCTAACACTGGGTTAAAAACATATGAATGACTGGGAAGAATCTTAATTTTTTAAATGCTCCAGACAAGATTATAGCCTGACCTCATCAGTATGGTGCAGACTGCAGCTTCATCTTTGCCACTGTTGTTGTGCTGTGATCTATGTTCCACCCTTAATACTGCAGTAATTGTTACACTTCCAAGCCACTACTGATGCTAAGTAGAAGGTAGGTCTTACACTGGATGCCACTAATATCATGGTGAATATCTCACAGCTTATAAACAAAAATGCAGTGATTCTTAAGACACAAGTGCACAAGCTCATTTTTGTACTGAATTTAGGATCAAAAGAAAGATGACACTGCTGATATATTTATTCATATCTTAATTGTTTGTAGGATAGCATCCTATGGCAACAACTCTGTAGTGATAAGGACAATACAAATACGAAATAGAAACTGTCATTCCTCAGTTCTGTAGCTGTTTGCAGTCCACATATTCAGAGACATTTATTGCCTTCCAAAACTGGTCCTTCCCAAATAATGAAATACTTTCCACATCCCTTTGTATTCCTGTTGAAAGCTCTTGGTCTATCCTGTCAGATGTATTTTAAATGCTGTTTTAAAGACTGAAACTTTGATGACTTTGGTCTAAAAGTTTTGACTCATTGAAAATAACCTTTTTTGTGGGTGTCCTGGTTTGGGCGGGGATAGGGTTAATTCTCCCCAGGCTCCAGCAGGGACACAGGCATTCCATCCCATGGGAGCCATGCCCACTCGGAGCTGGAGCTGCCGGGAGGGGGGACAGGAAGTCGCTGCTGGGAATGGGCTGGAGCGCCCTGGGTCTGGTCAGTGAGTGGCGGTTCCGTAATCGTATTTTTATATTCCTTTATCCATGTTATTGTTGTTTTCTTTTTCCCTTTGCTGTTCTGTTGAATTGCCTTTGTCTCAACCCACAAGTTTTGCCTTTTTCTTCCAATTCTTCCCTGTGGGGTTTAGAAGTTCGAGAGCTGCCGACAGTGGGCACAGGCAGTTCTGACCAGCGAAAGGTCTCTTCACTCAGATTTTTAGTTTGAATGAAGTACAGCAAGCTTCAAGTACAGTCTTCAAAATAGCTATCACATGAAATATGGGACACCTTCCATCAAAATACAGACAGACACTGCTAGGCTTGCTAGCAGATCACTTGACCATGAAAAGAATGGAATTTTTTTCCCACAGGTTCTTAGGCAATAAGTTCCACATTATTTAAAGAATTGCGCTTATTGTACTTGAGTGTGAGAGATCTGTATTCTGTATTTCAGTGGTTAGGGTGCTCAGATGGGCATCAGAAAAGTGATACAATAGGGACTGATGAACACAGCTACAAAAGAAAACTCTTGAATAACCAAAAAATGTTCTTCATTTATTAATAGAAAGGGGTTTTTTTCCCATTTATTTTCCTGCCAACATCATTTAATAGCTGAAGCATAATTTTGTCCTTGTTTATGTCACACATGTACTTTTAAAAAGCTTATTTATACCCTCCCCCAGCCTTTCATTTTTTGGCTAAGCATCGTACACATTTTTCAGATAAAGTCTCACAATGCTTTATACGATGACATTTCCCTTTCTCTGTTGGATATACCTCTTATAGTCATTATAGCCATATTGCTTTAAGCTTATAGACACTTCATGACAGAAGAGTGCATACAGGCTTTATAAATTCCCATCTTATTGCAGAAATTTACACTAGTCCTGTTCATCCTGTTTCTGAATGTCTGTCATGATATTCTAATTTTCCTGAAGAAGTACCCCACCTCTGTGCATCACTAACTTTTACTGTCACCATCTTACTTTCTGTAGCAGAGCTGTTAATTTGGAAGTTGTTAGAAGTCTGTTAAACCAAAACATGTGGCACTCTAAGAATAGCCTCCTTTCAGCCTCATAGTTTGACTTACAGCACAACTTCTTTTTAGTTCCTTATTCCTAACATTTCCTAACACTTTCTCCAGATAAACTAAGAGTTTCCAGGTGGAACCACATCCTTTTTTTTTTTTTTCCTTTTTCTTTTAATTGCTGTGTATATAGGTCAGATCTGTATTTTCCTTGACAAAAAAAAAAACCAAAACACTGGAAAAGGTATCATCTAGTTAGCTACAACTTACCTTTGATACTATCATGTGAAATTGCATCACATGTTCCAGTTGGAATCATAGAATCATAGAATTATTTGGGCTGGAAAAGACCTTTAAGATCATCAAGTCCAACTGTAAACCTAACACTGCTAAGTCCACCACTAAACCATGTCCCTAAGAACCACATCTACACATCTTTTAAATACCTCCTCGGATAGGGACTCAATTACTTCCCTGGGCAATGCTTGACCACACTTTCGGTGAAGAAATTTTCCTAATATCCAATTGGCCAAGATGGCCAATATCCTCTGGCCATCTCTGCTTGTCCTATCGCTCGCCACTTGAGAGAAGAGACCAACCCCCACCTTGCTACAAGCTCCTTTCAGGTAGTTGAAGTGAGTGATAAGGTCTCCCCTCAGCCTCCTTTTCTCCGGGCTAAACAACCCCAGTTCCCTCAGCCACTCCTCATAAGACTTGTGCTCTAGACCCTTCACCAGCTTCATTACCCTTCTTTGGACACGCTTCAGCACCTCAGTGTCTTTCTTGTAGTGAGGGGCCCAAAACCAAAGAGCACTCGAGGTCAGGCTTCACCAATGCCAAGTACAGGGAGACGATCACTTCCCTAGTCCTGGTGGCCACACTATTTCTGATACAAACCAGGATGCTATTGGCCTTCATGGCCACCTGCGCACACTGCCGGCTCATATTCAGCTGCCTATCAACCAACAAACCCAAGTCCTTTTCCACCAAGCAGATTTCCAGCCACTCCTCCCTAGGCTGTAGCGTTGCATGGAGTTGTTCTGACCAAATGCAAAACTCACTTGGCCTTGTTGAACCTCAGCGAGGTTCAGCAGAGTTGAATAGAGTTGGCCTCAGCCCATCGTTCCAGCCTGTCCAGATCCCTCTCTAGAGCCTTTCAACACTCCCACCCAAGTTGGTGCCATCTGTAAACTTACTGTTCGATCCCCTCATCCAGATCAGTGATAAAGGTGTATATATAGAACTGGCCTCAATTCTGATCCCTGGGGAACACCACTTGTGTCCGGCCACCCACTGGATTATACTCCATTCACCACAGTACTCTGGGCCCAGCCAGGTGGCCATTTTTTTACCCAGTGCAGAATATGCCCATCCAAGCCATGAGCAGCCAGTTTCTCCAGGAGCACGCTGTGGGAAACAGTGTCAAAGGCTTTACTAAAGACTAGGTAGACAACATCCACAGCCTTTCCCTCATCCACTAGGTGAGTCACCATGTCATAGAAGGAGATCAGGTTAGACAGGCAGGACCTGCCTGCCATAAACCCATGCTGACTGGGCCTGATCACCTCGTTGTCCTGCACGTACCGCATGATGGCACTCAGGATGATCTGCTCCACAGCCTTCCCGGCACCAAGGACAGACTGACAGGCCTGTAGTTCCCTGGATCTTTCTTGTGGCCCTTCTTTTAGATGGGTGTAACATTTGCTAGACACCAGTCGATTGGGACCTCCCCAGCTAGCCAGGACTGCTGGTAAATGATGGGAAGTGGCTTGGTGAGCACCTCCACCAGCTTCCTCAGTACCCTTGGATGGACCCCATCTGGCCCCATAGACTTGTGTGTGTCACCCTTCAGAACCTAAAACGTAGCTTTTATAACCTACTTTGCTTTAATGTTCCACACTATTTTCTTTGATCTTAAGTTTTGGCAGTCGCACATAATAGTTAGTGGGATTTGTGCTTTTAATATAATATTTAATAGAATTCTTTAGTTACAGGCTGTAAATATTCTGCAAGTGGCAGATGGTAAAACATGAAAACATTTGTTTAAAAGTCAAAATAGTCAACAAAAAAACATATCACCTTTCTCCTGTGGAAGACACTAATATGCTTTATATAAAGTGGAAACCGCAAAGAAAATAACACTGTAAAATGCTTTGTAAAAAAAAACAAAAAAGAAAAAGAAAAAGAAAGCCTGTGATGTTAAGGATCAAACAGAAATGCAGAGAAGTGTCATCGGAGTCATAAGCGATGTTGTAAATCGTACCTTTTCTATCTCTTCTTTTTCAGAAGATGTCTAACTTAAACTACATGAGAAGCTGCCTTTTTTTTTTTGTCTTACTGGAGCTATTGTCTGCTATAAGCACCCTTTGGCCTTCAGATTTCATTAAGGGCACCATGAATTGTAAAATGTTGGTTACTGGTCTTTAACTCATATTTCTGCTTAAGGATGCAAAATGCTTGATATGGCAGCACTTGGCGGCCAGTTTCTATGGATTTTAACACTTGGACGTGCAACACTGTATACAATTCCTCATTTTACATTTTCTAAAAGATGAAAAGAATGTTCAAATAATAAGATCATTGTATATTGTTTCTAGCTCTGCAAATAACAATCCTATTTTTTACTAATTTTAATATAAGGGCTGTAAAATCCTTTTCAAAAGTAAGACCTTTGTAATACCCTTGTTCAGAAATGTTAAATTAACGTTACTAATTCTAAAGTTACATTACTAACGTTCCCTGGACATCTTTTTTTCTCAATATAATACACTAACCTTGCAGTTTCTTATGGTACAAATGGGAATTGCCTGGTCAACCTTCTCTAGCTCAAGTTCACTTCTTGTTTTGAGAGAAGCAATGAATTCCCCGGAGTCCCTCTTTCCTTGCAAACATGCTGTGAGGAGAAACAAATAAAATATTTTCCTGCTATTTTTGTGACAGAATTTGGTGATGAAATATCTTGGGTTTTACTTCATTTATTGGTTTAGTTTTCCAATAGCAGAAATCAGTATTTTAAAGAGAACAAATGCCATAAAACAAGTTTAAACTACTGAATTTTGAAATGCTCTTTAGCAGAGCAAAAGGTGTAAATGCAGCCATATATAATGTCATTTGAGGTTAATGACAAAATAAATTGTTTCCCAATTTTTGTAGAAAGCTTTTGTGAAGAAATGTATTGCCATAAGTTTGAAATCCATGCTCTGTGACAGCTGCTGACTAGTAATGAGATCTAATGAGCTGTCTCTTTACTAGAAAAAAATAACATTTGAAACAACAACCTCTTTGCAAATTGTAAGAGCATAGGAACAGAGGCAACTTCTCTATCCTGAGCTGATAAACGCATGCTGATATCAATAGCATTTCAATTCAAAAGCAAACCTCCACTGCTCAATTCAAATGTGAAAACGGAATGTGAGATTAGTGTTTGCATAGACAATCAAGATTTGCATCTATTTCCTTGTGGGTTTTGTGATAGAGTAATGCTTTTGCTATTGTAAATCTTTTAATATCTAAGTAAATGTAATGCCTTAGGAAACACAAACTAGATTATGTCAATCTAATCTAAATCTATAGGTTTAACTATATTGTAAATATCTCTATACTCTGAAAGAGATTACGTATCTGTATTAATTGAACAAGGATTTCATATGCAAAGACAAATGTGCCTACTCAAATCTGGCTCTGAGGCTGTCTATCACTTCCAATACTATTTCAGAATGCAACGCTGTCAGAAGCTCAGGGCAAAGGGCCGGGGAATAATCTTACTGACTTCAGTGTTAATGAAGATTTACTCCACTCTGATTCAGTGGGGTTAATGTTTGTCCAAAAATGACGTAATGATATCAAAACCAGAAAGTCTTAACTTTCATTTTCCCAGCCTGCTTCTTTTTTATATTAAAACTTACTTTACTGTTTAGAGTGCTTTTCCAATTTTTAATTGCAAGTGAGTGATTTTCTGATATTTAACCCTTCATTCAACAGTGTATTATATACATATATATGTTGCATATTTTCTTTTAAATTCTCTGTTGTCAGATCTGATAATGAATATACCCTATGCTAGAGCTACAAGGGCTTGGAAAATCATTCCACTGCCATAAGTAACTTAGTTTTCAAAACACGTAATGTATTGTTTACCTACATTTCAGTCTCCCTGACGATTGAGTAAATACGTATCCTGGAAAAAAATGTATATTATGTAAAGCAGCTGGCAAACAGGAGGACTTCCAAATCAAATACTTTGATTTATGCTTTATGGGGTTTTTGGGGTTGGGGTTTTTTTGTGTTTCGTTTTTGGGGTTTTTTTAAATCTCTCTGTATATACATATATATGTATAATGTATTTTTAACAAGTTGGTAGGAATGCATTTATTAGAACTGATATTTATTCACATAATAAGTATGGATACTGTCAACTGTATTAGTCACATTAAGAAAAATCTGTATTAGAAGGGCTAAAGGTATGCATTTTTATATTCGCCTAACTACTCTCAATTACTGGTAAAATATAGTTACTTGTATATCACAGTAGGTATAAGAAATTAATGGATACAGGATTTTATTGAACTGATGTTTTGAAGATACAGTGGCAAGGAGCTTTCCCCACTAGGTTATAGTCTTTGATTAATATCCAGGAGAACCTATTGGTGATAAATGAGCCAATGAACGGAGTTCCATCAGTGAAACAGAAACATTCAGAGAACTATGAGAAGATTAATCAAACATTTTGTACAAAGGAAA
>VWZL01002484.1:175074-210578 GCA_013396915.1 Stercorarius parasiticus
GAAACAGAATATAAAGAGCATTTCCCACTGAAAACAAAATAAAACAAAATGTAATGAAAACCAAACAATGTTCTGTGCTACCAGAGAAAAACATGAAGATACCCTAACGCAGACTGGACTTTAATCTGCATTGCTTCCTTCATGTCTAGCTGGTTTCATTGATTCAAACTAGTCATGAAAAGCTGCAGTTTTCATTTCAAGGCATTTTCTTATATACTCACTTTTCACATAAATGAATTAATATATAAAAAATACAGGAGGAAATCATCAGTGCCTACTTAAGTGCAAGGAGATCACAATTTTTATGAAGGACTAATCCTGCCTTTTACATCTCAAAGACATAAATATAAAACACTGTCCTCTGTGGATGTTCCCAAAGCATGGCTCTAGATCATATAACAAGTCTTATCCAAACTTTCCATACCTGTACCTAAGGACTATTTCCTCTAGTATTCACCATTTTCTTTACCTGTGAACATCTAGCTGAGTGAAAGCAATGAGTTGTGTCCCTGTGGTCTATTGCTAGCTTTTAATACACCAAGAGAAGGGTCAAGTTAACTGGCTGAACAGCTGTTTTTCTTTTTAAACTAGGCAATAAAATAAGGAGAAGTTATCACAAAACTAAAAGACTCCTGTCAGTACTTTAATTAATCCCATTCTTTAATCAGTTCTCTGTTTGATTCTATGTAACAGCAGCAAAATTACTTTTTTAACTCACAATAGCTCCTTCACATGGCTCACCATCAAGAACACTAAGCTGCGAAATGAGCAGAAGACAAATTCAGATATGGAAACACAAGTTGCATTATTTTAAAAAGGCACAGTAGTTACTGCCATAGCTACCTGAGACATGTCCAACCTCATAATGTTTTATGTTTGACTACCTTCAATTCATGCTTTTCCATTTTAATGAAAAAAAAGGCTGAGGCTTGCCAATAGATAATTTTTACTGTTAACTAAGAAAAACCCGATAAAATATCACATAAACTTTGTTTCTTAGTGTATTGCTACCACAAAAAACCCAAAACAGCTATTCCATTAATATGAGTAAGTAAAAGAAAAAGAACCGATATTAAAGTGTGGTTAGTTATACAGATATCAGATAGCATAAGTTACCTAGTATATAATAGGTCACTATTGTGATCTAACTGGCACTGCCAAGTGATGAACAGGTCAATTCTGCTATCTCTCATGATCAGTTTACTGTAGACAGTTAGCAGCTCTGTATACCCCCACATAGCTGAATTTAGCCACTCTGTCCGAACTCAGAAATGCTATGGGCAAGAAGAGTTTTTTCTTCTTTTTTCATAGCACCAGTCATTGAATTTGGCAGCTCTTCGACCTGACCGAAGGACTGGAAGCCTGCATCTTTGCCACAGAGAATCCAGGCAATGGAATTTTATTTGTGTCTAATACATATTTAAATAGATAGATATATATATTTACTTCAACATTGAAGGCAGGTGTTTGGTCCCTTTTTAACACATCATCTTTTGCTTGTATGTCAGTCTGTGATCATTTGTTGATTAAAACAAATTTAGTGGGATTTGGCTTTTGCAGATGCAAAATGAATTTAGAACCTTTAGTTGTTCCAGTGCAGAGCAGCAATACTGCAGACATTTTCATTTTATTGAAAGGTCCCATTATATATGTAGCTGTCATGCATACATACATATAACATCATTGAAATAATTCACCAAACATCTTAAAAGTGTAGCAAGTGGATCATATTAGTTGCATTAGGAAGAGCTCCTTAGCTGATTTAAAGTGACTTCAGTGACTTCAGCATTGCCACATGGACCTGTATCAGATGAGGACTGACCTGTAACTGAAGAAACATAAGAAAAGCAATAGCAGCAGGAGCTTAATGAAGATAGGGGACATTGCAAATGTCAAAAGATCAATCTAGAGAGCAGAGAGTGAGGTCTGAGAACGTAAAAAAACCCTTAATTTTATAAAACAAATAAAATCATAAAATTACTCAAGATGTAAAATATATTTTTATTTTAAAATGGTGACCAATTGCCTCTGCAACTATCTTTCCCTACGTCACTTCTGAATCAACTCCCCTGCCTCAATGAAGATAGATTTCTATTATTTAGCATGGAATATCCAGTCTGCTATGGAATCATATAAAATATATCTTTGTTAGTACCTGTCTTCTGGTAGGGTTTTAACATGAATGTTATCTAATTCTTTGTGTCATTTCCTCCTGTGGTTAAGTGAACAAATGCCTTACGTACTGATTGAGAGTAATAGAGAAAATCTTCTTGGCACACAAAACTCCATAGGTCAGGAGTGAATTTCCAGTTCAAAAAACTAAGGTAAACTCTTTCAATTCTCTATTTATGTGTGTTATATTTCATACAGAGAATGTATTTCATCCCTGCTCTTCCACACATAACTTTTCCATCAGATAATCATGATTACTTATATTAATTGAGAACAGAAACTACAGTTACCAAGACCCTCTATTAGCATTTCTAAAACATGGTCTCTGCAATACGCAGTCTAAACACTTTACAGAAACACTATGGCAAAAGGGAAACAAGGCTAGGCCTCTTATACAGATGGAAACCCAAAGCACTCAGTTTCTAAGCAACTCAGCCTATTCTAACAGACTTAAAAAATTTTCTACTCCCTGTCAAATTGAAACAGAGACTTTCAATGCTAATACAAGTAAAAAAAAAGAATAATTTGATTGACAGAGTACTTGAATGGGTGTTGGGAACCTTGTGGATGAGGAAAGAACAACTGAGGACAAATCAGGACACTCTGCAAGGAAGAGACAGTTTTAAAAAAAAAAAGGCAAAAAAAGGTATATATGTAGCTGCATACTTTTTCAATAAGAGTTTCACATTATATTGAATAAAAATAGAAAGGAAAAATGCCCAGAAAAGGTGTAAAGAAAAGACTTTGATCACAATGGGAAAAGCAAAAGATTAACTAGCCCACACACCCAAAATTTCTATTTTAATTCCAAAAAATATATATAAAAAAATTGCAAATCTAGTACAAGCTTTTTGGTGTTTTAAATCAGTTTGTTAAATTTGTAATGGTACAGTATGTTTGAAGAGTAATGTAATAAATATACTGTTGGTGAGGCCTGGTGAGGCCTGGTGAGGTTATGCAGGGAGAAAATTAGAAGGGCCAAAGCCCAAAGAACTCAATCTGGCTACTGCCATAAAAGACAATAAAAACCGTTTCTATAAATACATTAGCAACAAAAGGAGAGCTAAGGAGAATTTTCATCCCTTATTGGAGGAGGGGGAAACATAATGACAAAGGATGAGGAAAAGGCTGAGCTACTTAATGCCATTTTTGCCTTAGTCTTTAATAGTAAGACCAGTTATTCTAAAGGTACCCAGCCCCCTGAGCTGGAAGGCAGGGATGGGGAGCAGAATGAAGCCTCCATAATCCAAGGTAAAATGGTGAGTGACCTGCCACATGACTTGGACACACACACGTACCTTTGTGCCAGATGGGGTCCATCCAAGGGTACTGAGGAAGCTGGTGGAGGTGCTCACCAAGCCACTTCCCATCATTTACCAGCAGTCCTAGCTAGCTGGGGAGGTCCCAATCGACTGGTGTCTAGCAAATGTTACACCCATCTAAAAGAAGGGCCACAAGAAAGATCCAGGGAACTACAGGCCTGTCAGTCTGTCCTTGGTGCCGGGAAGGCTGTGGAGCAGATCATCCTGAGTGCCATCATGCGGTACGTGCAGGACAACGAGGTGATCAGGCCCAGTCAGCATGGGTTTATGGCAGGCAGGTCCTGCCTGTCTAACCTGATCTCCTTCTATGACATGGTGACTCACCTAGTGGATGAGGGAAAGGCTGTGGATGTTGTCTACCTAGTCTTTAGTAAAGCCTTTGACACTGTTTCCCACAGCGTGCTCCTGGAGAAACTGGCTGCTCATGGCTTGGATGGGCATATTCTGCACTGGGTAAAAAAATGGCCACCTGGCTGGGCCCAGAGTACTGTGGTGAATGGAGTATAATCCAGTGGGTGGCCGGACACAAGTGGTGTTCCCCAGGGATCAGAATTGAGGCCAGTTCTATATATACACCTTTATCACTGATCTGGATGAGGGGATCGAACAGTAAGTTTACAGATGGCACCAACTTGGGTGGGAGTGTTGAAAGGCTCTAGAGAGGGATCTGGACAGGCTGGAACGATGGGCTGAGGCCAACTCTATTCAACTCTGCTGAACCTCGCTGAGGTTCAACAAGGCCAAGTGAGTTTTGCATTTGGTCAGAACAACTCCATGCAACGCTACAGCCTAGGGAGGAGTGGCTGGAAATCTGCTTGGTGGAAAAGGACTTGGGTTTGTTGGTTGATAGGCAGCTGAATATGAGCCGGCAGTGTGCGCAGGTGGCCATGAAGGCCAATAGCATCCTGGTTTGTATCAGAAATAGTGTGGCCACCAGGACTAGGGAAGTGATCGTCTCCCTGTACTTGGCATTGGTGAAGCCTGACCTCGAGTGCTCTTTGGTTTTGGGCCCCTCACTACAAGAAAGACACTGAGGTGCTGAAGCGTGTCCAAAGAAGGGTAATGAAGCTGGTGAAGGGTCTAGAGCACAAGTCTTATGAGGAGTGGCTGAGGGAACTGGGGTTGTTTAGCCCGGAGAAAAGGAGGCTGAGGGGAGACCTTATCACTCACTTCAACTACCTGAAAGGAGCTTGTAGCAAGGTGGGGGTTGGTCTCTTCTCTCAAGTGGCGAGCGATAGGACAAGCAGAGATGGCCAGAGGATATTGGCCATCTTGGCCAATTGGATATTAGGAAAATTTCTTCACCGAAAGTGTGGTCAAGCATTGCCCAGGGAAGTAATTGAGTCCCTATCCGAGGAGGTATTTAAAAGATGTGTAGATGTGGTTCTTAGGGACATGGTTTAGTGGTGGACTTAGCAGTGTTAGGTTTACAGTTGGACTCGATGATCTTAAAGGTCTTTTCCAACTTCAATGGTTTTATGATTCTAGGAATAAGCATATTTGGATATTTTATGGACAAAGGAGTGTTGCCTACTGTGACAATTGAGATATGAAAAAAAAAAAGTAGTAAAAGGAAGCTTCCTGGAATTTCTCTAATTTACCTTAATGGGTCATTTGGTAAATTAATCAAAACATGACTCAAACAAAATATCATGAAAGCCATCTTAATCAATTCGGAAAATCTGGGATATATGTATATGAGCATTTCTGCGCTACTCATGGAGAAGGTAGGCACTGCAGAATGAAATCACAGAGTAGTTTGGGTTGTAAGAAACCTTTACAGATCATCTAGCCCAACTCCTCTACAATGAGCAGGGACATCTTCAACTAGATCAGGTTGGTCAGAGCCCTGTCCAACCTAACGTTGATTGTTTCCAGGCCTCTCTGGTCAACCTGTACAAGTGTTTCACTACTGTCTTTGTAAAAAATGTCTTCCTTATGTCTAATCTTCTTCCCTCTTTTAGTTTAAAACCATTATAGTTTAAAACCGTTACTCCTTGTCCTATTGCAACAGGCCCTACTAAAAAGTTTGTCACCAAAATCCTGACATGTTGCTCAGGGAATGTCATCATCATACCCAGCTTTATGCAGCTTGAAATGGTTTTGTAAAGTTCTGCTAGTCACTGTAGGCTCTGTAGTCAAAGGAAAGAGATAGACATCTCCAAAACGTGATTCAGCTCCCTTGCAGGTGACTCCCAATACACCAATAAAGCTAGATGTGAAGACTCTGCCTCTGTACACCAGCACGCTTACAGTTTAGCTACTGGAGGACAGGAATATATCACAACTGTCTTATTTTCTATATTCTTAAAGAAACTAATGACTCACATTAGTTTATATGAGGATCCTGGTCCTGTGGTAGGTGTTAGGAATGTTCTGAGTGCATTGGCCAGACAGATGATTTAGGGAGAGGGACAACTAGTTTCTATATCCTGGCCAAGCTAAATAGCCCTTTTTTAAGCAATAAGCTGAGCTATGGAGAATGTAATGACCTCTGTCAATATGCAGTTATGGCACTTTTAGGAACTCTAAAGGTAAAAATAATGATATCTGCAAAGTACAAGTGTTTCCACAATGAAATGGCCTTGAGATCACAACTTAGGCATGTAAGTCCTTTTCTGATACCTAGATTTATGTGATATGCCAAAGATCAGAAAGGCAATCCATGGCAGGGAAAGGATTTGACCCAAGGCCTCAACTCCTGAGCTAATATTTGAAATACTTCACAAATCAGTCTTTCTTTTTGACAGTTCACTACGTGAGAATGTAATTTGTTTCTAAGCAAAACATGTTCCAGATGGTTTGCATTTGTAACCATGCTTGAGGAAGAATTACGAATATACTTGTTTGGCTTCCATGTTAGAGTTACACGATGAAATACTTGCCATTTATGAGTGTCTGGACCTAATATTTACATACAGTTTTCACTTTCTAGAGTCAGATTAATACCTACTTTTGCTCCAGCTGCCCTTGATATAAATCATGTTGCATAGGCATCGATACAAAAGGCTTTTTGCTTGTAATGAAGATGTCTGAAACTGAATTTCTGCACAGTCCAGGATTTTGTGACTACTAATATATTAAGCAAGCTGCTGATGAATTTTTCAAAATATGGGAATATTTTCAAATTTGTGGGAACGAGGTCAAAACATTGAACTGAAAATGGGGGAACATAAACAAAGGGGAAAACAGTTTTTTAACATTTATTGCAAAATATATGGTGTACCCTAACTAAAGCAGTTCAACTAGCTTCAGCAGACTATATTTTTATACTTAACTCCTCCAAAAACATCCCATGATATTTCAGGTCATATTCATGAATCATGTAGGTTAGAACTTCAGCTGGGGTCTAGCTTGCAGCATGCTGGACTGACAAACATTTCCCTTCATAATACAAGACAAATCTTCATTTAACTGGAAAGTAACATAATTTTTAATTAAATAAACTAATTTAACATGCTTAGGAGATTTCAATTTTAATATTAATGTTAATTATCATCTGAAGGTGTGATAATAATAATTATGGTTTTGTATGATAATTCTGTCTTGGGTTGTTTTTTTTTTAAAGTACTATTTAGGTACTATTTTTAGTACTTATTTACCAATTTTTAATTGAATTTATTTTTTTAATTTAATTTTTAATTTACCAATATTTAAGTACTATTTAAGTACAGTTTAACATTGTGTAACCAAAGGGTTTGTCACATTGCTTTATCACAATTTATGATTTCTTTATAGAGATTATATGGTTTGTGATTTCCTTTTCAAAATGTTTATCAAAGATCTCTAATAAGATCTCTGACAGGATGAAACCAGTAGTCTTTATTTTGAAGCAGAGACAACTGAGAAGGTCATGAAATCTTGAGAGGCAGGGGAGCAAGAATACCATTTTTGCAGTAGCAAAATCTATTTAGCCATAGTGAAAGACAGCAAATTTCAGACTGATGAGGGAAAATAATGATTTTCTAAAAAAATTTACCAGAAATTCAGTGCAACAAAATGTCATTCACTGAACTTTCAAAAAATGTGAAACCTGATCAGTGAAATAAACAGTATTATCTTAGGAAAAATATCCAACCAAACAAGAGACCAAAAACGAAATGACAATTTTATTTTGTTTTAAAAAGAAATTCATCTTCCATAAAGTATGTTTATAAAACAGAAGTTAAAAAAGCAAATAAAACAATGATTCTGTTTTCCTCTAAAGAAGCTTTGTCTAAAAAGCATCTGTGGTCCTACTTCTGTTGAGACTGTGAGTAACTTACTTCACCAAAAAAAAAATATTCTTTCTTATTCATTTTATTGTTTAATTAGAGAGTAGTCCTTTTAGGACAAGGTGACTCTTATTACAGTGATTGCACAGTCCTGGTTGTGATTGAAATCTCTGACTGCTATGGCATACAGCAGTAGTAGCTGTCGTGGGTGGAGTGATTAACTTCACTTGTAAGAGAGACGTAGTGAAATGTTTATTAACATAAAACAGTGATTTAACAAACTTAGCAGTGAATGCGACAGTGTTTTACGAGATTTGATGCCAGGGTACACTTGATTATTTACTACATAGAGGCCAGGGTCAGACAAGCTGTCAGGGAGACCCTCCCGTTGTGTCACAAGTTTCGGAAAGGACCCCCTTGCTTTCTAAACTCCTTCTCAGAGACGAGTCTAGGTGCAGCTGGATCCAATCCTAGTCCCAGACTTGGTCAATGTCTTATGTCTAAAGGATTATACATGTGCAATCAATCCTTATATCACTTAGCTACGATTTCAAAGTTTAGCATGCTATTAGTCACTTACTGAGAATCTGTTGCGGCAAGGAATCTCTCAGCCTCGAGGAGTAGAACCTTAAGCGAGCGTCCCCACTCGAGCGGAGATCCTGTCATGCGGCCCGCTGCCGTGCAGAAGAGCTCAAAGGGCTCTTGAGCTGTCCACTATTTATGCAGTAAGATAATTGACCTATAGTCATATTCGCATGGGAACAAGATACCTAGGTTCCCACTCCAGTCAGTGTTTTGGTTATGTTGCCAGCCATCTCCCACAGTTCAAGTGCAACTCATAACAACTCCCACTGATGGCCATCGCTTGAGCAGGAGCTGGGGGGGGAAAAGGGGAGAGCACACCGCCACAGTACCGTCTCTGTCTTATTGTTGGTGACTGAAACCATTAAACAAGAGCTTATACATCACAAAGTTCTTCCACTGGCTGTTCGTAGAAGTAAATTTTACTCTTTAAGTATGGAACAGTTGAAAACTGTGTAAGCAGGTGATGCAGTAAATTAGCAATGTATGAGAACTAAAAATAACCAAAACTTACAGAACAGTAGATGAGTAAATTACTTTTCATACTATCACTAAAGATAAAGCAATTATGATTTATGCTAAGTATATAGCAAATAACATGAAAGACAATTTATTTTTCAGGCTATTTCAAAAGAATACACTAGACAACAGTTTATCACGGTGTTCTTGCTACAAAGTTTCTCTGCTGTGCTACATTCTCAATGTGCTGTGACAGGTACATATTTTCTCATTCTGTGTAATACATTTACCATTAATGATGGTAAACTGCTCTTGTGTATTCCGGTAATTGTTCAGGCTTTGGTGAAATACTAACTTGGCTATGGAATTGAATGTATTTGATTATAGAAAGTAGCAATACATCTGCAATTTTCACGTTGCTGTCCTTGCCTTTTTGTATGCAGCTCCAGCTGTCTCAATGGGAAATTAATGTAATTCATTGGAAGGGACAAACCGTCAGACACAGTTCTAGTTATTGATATGTGTGCTTTGTAACATTAGGGTCATCTTCTGCTGCATCTCATTCTCTTCCTTTCTTTTCCCAGAAACCTCATACATACTGTTTATGAGCACGTCTTGGGTGGTTTTTTGTTTGTTTTTTAACTTCTTCCAAATAGCCCAGAATCCATTGGACTCTTGGAGATATCTGTGGCACATCCTTCAAGTAGTAAGTAGAAATTTTCAATTGCTTTCTGGCTTGTGTGTTTTTTCTCTTAAATTAGTCAGAGTAAAATTTTGCTCATTTCTTTGTTTCTCTTAGGTGAGCCTTCCCATACTATAGATCCCAGAAGCTGTCACATGGCAAAATAATTCCTAATAACAGTAATATGGCATCAGCTGAAAAGTTAGGCACCATATTTTTTTAAAGTAAAGAATCAAACCAACCTCTGCCATCGTACACTTCCCCCTCACCCCCCAAAAAATAAAAATAAATCCCTAAGAGGAACAAGGAAGTGGCTTGGGGAAGATTTTTGAAAGATAGTATTTTCGTGAAGAAGCTATATTTTCTGTAGTGTTCTTTATCAGTACATCTCAACCTTTCTTGGAAATCTCTATTTTACAAAAAATGAACTAAGACACAATAATACGATCTTATTGTCTAAGGTCAAAAGTGCTGCTGAGCAGGAAATAGAAGTTTAAATCCTTCTCTAAGATAGCTCATTGACTAAGACCTGCAGAATCCAGGATTAACCTGTGTAATCTGTTTGTAGCATGGAAGAAGGTGTTAGGGGCTACAATCAAGTGTCAGTTTCAGCTTCCCTAACACTCATTAAAGAAAAAGAAAATTGCTTAACACTGTGTTTTTAAGAGTCCAGCTGGTTAACCGCATTCTGTGCTGTGAAATAGTTCCTTCTGCCAACTTGGACTGTCAGTTGCAAAATACCCCTCCTGAGGGATTCCACACATAAAAGTGGTATCAATAAATTGAAGATATACTTGTGCCGTAAGAGTGTATGACGTTTAGGTCCCAAGTCTTTACTTACTCTTAGTCTTAGACTTACCAGTCTTAGGTCTCCTAAAGACTATTTCAAACAAAAAATATTCTGTAGTATGTTTTATTTATTACCTGTTGCTGAAGTTGAGCCTCTCTGTATGACCAAGAAGATGGTGAAGCTGCCTTCTAATCCCAACTCCAAATTGTGTAAGCAGTAATCCGAATATGTGTCTTGCACTTCCTAAATTAGTCTTTTAAGCAATTCACTACCGTATTCTGTCTTGGTTACCTTTGCGTCACAGTATGCCTACCAGTTTAGGGCCAACTGTATGCATAAGCATCAGTCTGTGTGGTCAGACAGGAATTCTCCCAGGGCTTTAAAAACATAAGGCTCAATGGTAAGACACAGGCAGATATCAAATGCTCAGCAGAAGAAAAGTAGGCATCTATTAGACCTACTCATAGAAACTTAAGCTCCATGTGATTTTAAGTACTTACAGTGCTAGGATACAAGTTAGTGATGACTTTGTGTTGGTAATGGTATTTGATAACTCAAATAGGTGCTTAAAGAGTCACATGGGCTTCCAATATTTCTTTGTGGAACTCCTTACAAAGATTTTTTTTTTCTTAAAATCAAACTGAATTCTTATTCTATTTCTGAAGAAAAAGTAGAGAATTAAGGATAGAATTGAAATTCAGCCTCAGAAAATGGGGTATTGTGTCTCTGGTTGATCAGGTTTTTATCACAGACTGAGATTGCCTGATCAGTATAGGGAAAGATTAAACCTCTTTATTTTAAAATGTTTTTGTTTTCTTCCTGCAACTTTATATCCATTTTCAGTACCTTCATTTTGCCACCTTCTTCTTGACCTAGTTATTAGTGGAAGCCCAGCTTTAGCACAAAGGAAGCAATCAAAAATTTATTAGGATTAATAAATATGACAAATACTATGTTGTTGCATAATGAAACTAGAGCTTTCAACAAGCATTGTAAAAAAATGTTGTCTTAGATTAAGTTTGTGATTTCCATGAACAGATCTGTGCATTATAGCTTGAACACAAAGGAGTTCAAATAAAAACTGAGGAACCTTGACAAGGTCATAGAGAATGCAGGAACCTACAAACCCAGCTGCTACCAGTAAAATGTCTGGCTCTTCATTTTGCAGGAAAACTGTTGTAATTAAGATTTAGATTTAAGTCAGCTGAGCTCCATTGCGTTCAGTGGAATTACGATGATTGTCACCAGTGGGGAACTTCACATGTCTGAAGACTTAGTGTATTCCCATTCTCTGCACTTGTTCCTCTTCTATTTAGTGGATCTTTAACCTATGAAGTCCTTTGTTGCAAGATAAATATGTGATATTAATAAATGGGATTTGCATCAGAGAGGTGTATTACATGATTTGTTTATGTAAATAACACAAGAAGTGAACACTCCAAGGGCAAACAGTAAGTGATGTTTGATTGGAGCTATTAAGACTGACATGAAATGCTGCTTAATAGAATAATGCCATGTGACTTTTAGTGCTAGATTAATCAAAAAGGTTAACGTGTCATTTAAAGAGAAAGAAGGAACAAATATCATTTCTATTTACTGTGTATCGTTAGGAATTATATTTCTGGTGTTATACTTAACAAAAAAAAATATTGCAAATACTTGTGCATTATCATTTAAGAATGGCCAGGTATCTAATGAATTTGTGTGTTCAGAGAATAATTACATTATAGTAATTTATTAGTAGTAAAGGGTAGAGAAAATAAGTGTATTTTCACACAACAATTAATTATTTCTGTGATTTCTTATAGAAATGTGGATGCCAGCAAAGTGAGAATTTGTCAATCTACTGACTAATAAATGCAGTCTTGAGGAAAAAGCCTGATTTTGTTGAAATGTGCCAAACATCTTCCCTTGTCTTCTTCAGCACGGACAGCAGAGGAGATTTACCTCTTCAGTCTCCTTGTTTCCTTTGAGGTCTTGTTTTCTGCTGGACCTCTGAACAAGTATTTATTGTACCCTTTCTACATGCATCATTTTATTCAGTCAGATAAAGTTTAGAGAACCAGAATAATTTAAATCTTATTTAAGTGTTATCATAAATAAGAACTTCCATAATGCACAAGGCTTTTGTTTGAGACTTTGATGCAAGAATGATCTTTCTTGTTTGATGCATTTATTATCTAGTCTGGGGCAGAAATACTGTTTTCAAGTTTATGTGACCAGTCCCATACCTGCTTAATTACAAATAAAAATATTCTGGTATTTGTAATGGCATAAAGAGATACATACACTTACGTAATTCCAGGAACTTAAGAAATCACTCATTTCGTGCTCCTCACTGATTCCACAGGTTCTGCACCCATGCATCTAGCAAAGCTCATTCATCCCTTTGCAGTAGCTCAGAGACAATGATCAATAAGGTTAATGACTGTGTATATAAGATAATTCTATCAATTAGTTTCATTTCCACATATAAGGGAATAGTGACTATACAAAAGCTGCTTCTTTCTCTGACCTGCAAAGTGTTTTGATTCCCAAGGAAAATCACACACACAGCCATCCCTCCCTTTGGCTCTAAGTTCTTTCCAATCACAAGCATCCTGCTAATTGCTGTTTGTAGGACTACTGCTCTTCTACTGCAAAGTAGCAACAACAGCGACAATAATAGCACATCTCTACTCTTAGAAATTACTTTACCAAGATAAACTCTTTGAAGCAGTAGAAGTGTTGAAAAATTAACAGTGCAATGTTTCTTTCCTCAGTTTCAGTGATTCAGTCTTACTGCTTTACACTGCTTGATGATGCAAATCAATTGTAGTTCAAATTAAGTCAGATAGTCACAGCGATTTTGCCTCAAGGGAACACTGTAACAGAGAGACCATTCTGAGAAACCTTATCCATTGCTCATAATGAAGAAACCTAGCTATTTAGTAACATCAGCATTGCCATCTTGGACCAGATCCATGTTTTGTCAAATTATTTGTCTTATGACCAACAGCAGGCTATTTGCAAGTATGACAACTTAAAGAGTGTTTTTTTCGCTACCTTGAATAGGTGGGAACTGTCCATCCCTCTGATTAGCAGTTTTGATTATTATTTCCCACCTATATATATCAGGTCCCACTGATCAAGAGTTGTCACCTCCATATACAGGCAGCATAGGACACAGAAAGGATGTTTGCAGTGTATCTGCTCTGAATTGGAACACCTAAGGCAGGGACTGACACTCTCTTTTCTGGAACGTGCTACCACAAAGCAAAACTGAATGTAGTGTTACGTGCTGGCTTCTGATACTGAAGGAACATCTATCATGTTCCTAGAACTTGTATTGCAGGTGAAAAAATACTCTCAGATGGCTTAAATGTTTAATTTATCTACCCTGGGATTTGTAATGCACTGCTGCAAGGCACCAGGGCTAGTGTTCGTTGTGATCCCAGTGAAAAGGTCATTCAGGCTCGTTAAGGTATTGCTTAAAATACCATTTATTGAAGCTAGAACTATAGGGAAAATGAGGATAGTATGGTTAATCTTACATGCCTTCAGATGCAGGGAACAGTTATGCATCATCAGACAGACCTCCAGTCAGAGAACGGCAGATAGGGCAGATCCCATTCATTTGATGGTATTTTGGTCTTTAGGTATTCTTAGGATATTCTTGGATATACTTAGAAAAGAACAATTCTATTAATCATTTATACTGTCAAACAAAAGGGTGTTCACATGAGAACACTCTGCTTCACTTTAAGATAAATACAAGGACACACAGTTGGTGTAATGGATGATGCAAATGGAAGCTTGTTACCAGCTAAGTGTACCCTACAGCCAAGTGGTATGCAGAGCACAACACAACCCTGAAGGCCAAGCTATATGTGCGTCATAACACAATACGGCACAGCAAAGCCCTGCACCCTCCCAGGTAAACTGTTATGTGGATCATTAATTCTTCAGTGTACAATGGTCTTCCACTTAGAGTCACTATTGGGTTATCTAAAATATTTCTACCATCAGCTGCTGTGCTTGTCATTCTCAAAATAAATTCTTCAAATGGCAAATGATACTTTATGTCTGCATCTCAGTGTCCTCAACCAACCGTTCAGCATACTCCAGCTGTATTCCACCATGGAGACATTATACTCCACCACAGAGAGTATGCACTAATGAACTGAGCTGAAAACTGAAACACTGACACACTTTACTAGTCCTTTCTGCCTATTGCTGTAAACTTGTATAGGCAGATAATAGTCCTGCCTGCATTACACATGTGAATGAAACTTGTCTCTTGCCTTGTCTCCATCAGTCTCATCTTGGTCTCTAATAACTGCCCAATACTCTGTAGTTCAAAGTCTCATACCTACTCCAAATAGAAATTCATTATAATTCATATCCCCAAATGTATATAGTATTATTCTCTTTGGTAGCCAGTTAAGTGTTTTGTTTTTTTTTTCACTTAGACAGGGTTCCGTGGCAGCAATCTTTACAATTATATATTGTGCTAAAATTTCCCCTTTTGGTTTATCAGGCAGCTTGTGTTTCTTCTTACCATAGTATATTACAGGGATGACAGCAATTTTAAATCTAAATTCTCTTGAACATTTACTGTTGCACATATTATTTTTTTTTTTATTTTTTTTAATCTGCGAAGAAAAAAATTGTAGTTCATTCTATCTTGGTTGTTGCCTTCCAATCTTTGGAATAATTTAGTATTCTCATTGTTCTAACAAACTTCTTGTTCACCCCTCTGAAAAGAGGTACCAATAGAGTATATTGTAATACATTAATTACATCTTTGATGTCTATATGTGACACTATGAGATTTGTTGCATAATTCTCCAGTCTCATTGCTTATGCAACCGTGCATCTTTACTCTTTAGAACCCACTTGTGCACTGAATGTGTTTCCCCTGAGGTCTCTGAAGAGACACTAAATTTGAAAAAAACTCTACCTACGATTCACACAGGATCTTAAACTTGACAGTGTCTGTTCAGTAAAGACCTGAAGCTGCACTTTTAAATGTTTAATTTCCATTTCATAGCATCTATTTAGGAATCAAAACATTTCAGGTACATATTGCTAATATCTTAAAAGTTTCTTCATCATGATACAGGTTTTGTGAAGTCTTTCAAATTGTACATTTATTTTTTCATCTTCCTTTTGTGTAGTTTTAATTATATTAATTGTTCCTGTCATTCTTCAGAATCTCACATATGCAACTTCTGAGGCCCACTGAATAGAATTATAGATTCATAGAATGGTTTGTGTTGGGAGGGACGTTTAAAGATCATCTAGTCCAATCCCATTGCCATGATCAGGGATATCATTCACTAGATCAGTTTGCTCAAAGCCCCATCCAACCTGACCTTCAAGACTCACACAACTTATCTGGGCAACCAGTTTCAGTGTCACCACTCATTGTAAAAAGCAGCTCTCCCCAGAGTGTTCTTTTCTCCAGGCTGAACAATCCCAGCTGTCTCAGCCTTTCTTCCTAGGACAGATGTTCCAGCCCTCTGATCATTTTCATGGCCCTCCTTGACCTACTCCAACACCTTTCTTGTGCTGGGGACCTGGAACTGAATGCAGTGCTCCAGGTGGGGTCTCATGAGAGTGGAGGAGAGGGGCAGAATCACCTCCCTCAGCCTGGTGGCCAGGCTTCTTTTGATGCAGCCCAGGATACGGTTGGCCTTCTGGGATGCAAGTGAACATTGCTGGCTCATATCTAATTTTTCATCTACCAGTATCGCTAAGTCCTTCTCTGCAGGACTGCTCTCAATCCATTCATCATCCAGTCTGTACTGATACTGGAACAGACTGTACAAGAGCTTTTTCTTTTCTCTTGCTGGATTATTGACATATGTTCAAGCTGCAGTATAAATAAAAAAAAATTTTAGAAGCTTGGCTTTGGCACCTTATATCGTAATGGATTCCCTTTATTTTATCATTATTTGGCAGTGTTACAAACCTCTTGTTAATGGGAAGCTCAATGATTTGCCTGCTAAATTTGATGAAAATGCCAATGTAAGTTCAAAACACAGTTCAACTTTTGTTCCAGCAAATGGCCATGTGAAAAATTACTTCATGTGTGTGAGGAGAAGATGCTCATTCTGATAAGAATCTGTCTTACAGTTTCAGATTTAAAATAAACATACCTCCAAAAAAAGAAAGAATAATGGATTCATAATAGCTTAAGTAGTCAGACTTTTCCCTCTTTAGTAAATGTTGCCAGAAAGTAACCCTAGCAAAATTGCAGTGGCAGCTGACCCCAAACCTTACAGATCCTAGTGAACTGGGTATGTCTTATTTCTGGCATGTATTTCACTTACAGCGGTGTAAGTTAGAAGGCATTCACCTGACTATGAGAGTAACTGGGCATTCTAGGGAAGCAAAATCAACTTTTTTTATATTATTTCTTTCAGGTTGAGAGAGACAAGAATAACCTTACATGCAGGGAACTGAGCTTTCCAACTTGACAGGATTTGAGCCTTATGGTCTCGGGAAAATGAACACTGGAGTTAACATTTATAGTTCTTTAGCTGACTATCAAAAAGACTAGACTCTTGTACAGACAAAAGTTACTCATGAAAATTGTTTTTCCCATGTTTTTTTTCTACATGCAGCTCGTGTGTAATGTACTCCTGCATGTTTCCTATTTTCAAGTACTTTATGAAGATGTAAATCAGAACTAACTATAATTATTTTTTCTTAGCCATTTGCTTGTACTAAAATGTCTTCAACTGAAACACAAACCTAAAAATATGGGAAATGCTGGAATTACATATTTTGATATTCGTTATTGATTTCATCATTACCAAGGAATACGGTACAGAGGGTCCTAGTTTTCTTAACTAGTGGCAGTGGCTACCTCTGGTTTTTCTTGCTAAATGAAAAAACTCCAGTCCTTAAATCTAAAGTTCTAAGATTCTCATATGTGGAAGCAATGCCAGCTCTTAGTTTTTCTCCAAAATTATTTTTTTAATAGAAGAAACATATATTTACATTCTATTTGGCTAAAGAGTTTTCTGCATTCTGAGAGATAATAAAATGTATCAGATGTTATCTTCATATGAACTGTAACTCAAATCAAGAACGTCTTAATTTTATTAGCAGCAATTTGTCTAACCACAATAAATCCTGAATGATGTGGGTCTACCTTTCTAACTAATAAACCTCTTTGTATATTTGCCAAAACTGTGGCAGAAACCTGTAACAATTATTTTTAATGATATATGCAGTGAACAAGAATTATCCTTATTTCTTTTTCCACTGTAAGAAAACATTCTTTATTTTAAGAGCATTTTAAGTAAGCTTATTGATACAGAGAATAAGATACCTTGTAAAATTAGCAGCCAACCCATCTGACTGTGCTTTCTGTCTTCAAGATAATATCCGCTGTCACCTTCATATAATGGGATTTGTGAGGACATATCTATCTTCTATTTCTAACTAAATAAAAGTAGAGCCTTATGATCGACTAAAGCATTCTCATGAAAGGATTAGTTGAGGTATGTGATGCTTTAAAAATTGTTTCCAAATATCTGATGCTTCTAAGTTAATCATTTACTATTCCCATTAGTGCGATTGTTATGTTGTCCATTTTTTGTAGGTTTTCTCCCGAAGTCTTCTTCATTTTTTTGCATGTTTAGTAATGTTGCCATTTAAATTTAAATTTATACTTATTTTAGATTTAAAATCTAGTTTGCTTTAGCGACTTAAAGGAAACTAATTTTAATATTTCCCTATAAAGCATTTTAGCTATATTTTCGTTCTGGTTTAGTTCAAATACTATTATTCCTTGATTTTAGGTATTGGAGCATTAATAGTACAATTTCTCTGGCTTTTCTAATGATTGTTAATTTTCTAGATAATTGCAGCTACTTAATATATCCAAGACTGAATTTAAAGCCCTGTTTGAAATCTTTCTTTCCTAAAATTCTTAAAATACCTAATCAAACAAAACAAAACGATTTTTAAAAAATTACTTAGACAAGGCCTTATATGATCTCACTGCTGTTAGTTTCTATTTAGATTTGACAGAATCTATCTGCCTTATTCACTTATTATTTTCTATTATGACTTTAAATCTCTCTCTTTATGATATGACTGTATGTACATACAGAAAGGATGTATTTAGCTACTAGAATTGCTACCTTTCCCTATCTCCTAACCAATTTATTGTAATCATTATTGTTGTTACTTTTTTTCTTCCAGTTCTTAATTTTTTTTTTTTCAGATGAGTGGTTGAACTGAAAAATCAATTATTTATAGAGCCTGAGTCCGGATAGATTGGATGTACTTTGTTTCCCTTGTCTAAAAATTCACATATCAAAAAAAGGTATCAAATTAATCAGGCATGAACTACCTTTGTTAAATGTGTGTTGTATTTCATCCCATTTTCCACATTCTTCCATTTCTTTGATCATATATTCCTTTAAAAGTTTGTCCAGAGCTTTCAATACCGTTGATTCATATGACAATGAGTCTACACTTATTCAGATTGCTATTTTCTTTCCTCTTAAAAGCAGATATTGTATTTTTCCCATCTCAGTTATATGTTACCACCTTCACTGGCTTCCTAATGATAAATTGGCAATTTCACATACAGCATGTTCTAGCATACTATGATAGAGAGTATTAGTTCCTTTGATTGAGATCTTTTATGGCTTTTTTGCCACCTTAGATTTTTTTTTTTTTTTTTAACCACAGGCTTTCTTTGTGATGTGTCAATCACTTTCTTTCCCACTAACCACATAGACTTTGCTCTAATCCCTAGTACCTCCACCCTGGAGAAAAGTGGAATATTCATTTAGTTTTGAGACTGTTGACTAATTATTTTTAATTTCAATGCTTTCTTGTTACATCACCATATTAGACATCACTAAACAGAATTCACAGGTTTGTAAGGAAGAGTTTGTGTAATATTCTAATTAATAATTCTGGATAAAAAATTAGGAGTAGACTAATAAAATGTGTTGACTGAGTAAATATGGGAGATATGATCAATATTAAAAAAGAGTCAAATAACATACTGTGACACCTGTAATGAGAGAGAAAGAACAGAAAAGAATAGAAAAGAATAGAATAGAATAATTTCAATTGGAAGGGACCTACAATGATCATCTAGTGCAACTGCCTGACTGCTTCAGGGCTCACCAAAAGTTAAAGCATTTTATTAAGGGCATTGTCCAAATGCCTCTTAAGGACTGACAGGCTTGGGGGAATTTGGGTGAATTGCCAGAGACAATTTTCAGTGCCAGGCCTACTATGTAAAGAGAGTAGTTTCAGTAGCTGCAAGCTCATTAGAGGGAACCAACTGAGAACAAGAACATGGATTTACAAAAGAACTGAGGATGAAAGGGAAAAACTAGTGTGCTAAGGCTATGGAAAGGCAAATGTGACTCAAGGTCCTATTAAAAGAGATAAGAAACAATAATATTGTTCAAGGAAATTATGATAATCACTTTGAAAGACTGTGCATGATGCTAGTTATCATGAAAGATTAATTCAGTTTGGAGCAGATAAAAGAGACCAATTCATTTAGTCTAGAAAGCAACTAGTTGTGATTTTCGTCTGTAAATCCAGCATGGGTGTTTTCCAGAAGACAGAAAGAGAGGCGAGTGATATAGAACATGTGATGGCAGAAGGACAAATGGAGCAGACTGGGCATGAATATATTTTTTTATATATATATATTTTTTAAGTATCTGACCAAATGTAGACTAATACCAATATCTATGTGCAAGCAAAGCATCCTACACCACTTTAATAATGGAGATACGCGTCTTAGCATATGATCTAACTCATACCAAAGTAGATCAACTACATCAGATGAAAGTGTATTTTAAAAGTATTTATTTCCTTCCATCAACTGTTATGGGAATGTAAAGCAACCAGCATCTCCGCATCGTAAGTGAAATTAAGTCCACCCCAGGTGGCCGTACTTGGCTCTTTATTAGCAAAACTTTATACTCCCAAATTTGTCATTTATTCAAGCTGCATAGTATTTACTGGGAATTCTACTACAAGTTATTCTGTTCATATTCTTATTCTTATAATAGTGTTGTCAGACAATATTCTAAATGGGTAAAAGGGAAAAGGAAGGTGAGTGGCACGTATCAAAAGTTCTTTTTCTTTCTCTCTGTTTGCTTAGGTAAAAGAAATGCAAGTCATCCCATATATTTATTTTTTCATTCTATGTCTAGATTCATGCCGTGCATTTAATATTATCACTGATGGAGACATGTGGATATTTGCATTAAAAATATACCATTTATTTTAATTTCTGTCTGCATCTCGAAAATTACTTATTTTATAGAAATAAAATTATTTTCAGAACTGCAGCTCAAACATTCAGAACTAAAGTAGAAGAAAAATAGGAACAGATTCAGGGTTAGCACATATTAAACTTCAGTGAAAATTTTGTTTAGTTCATTCCCCATAGTTTTCACTTCTTACATCCGTGAAAGAAGTCCACGGTTTTCTTGGTCCTCAGTTCTGTGAACAACCACTTCTCAGAAAAAACCAGTTTTATCTTCCAGTTGTTACCGATACTGTTAGTAACTGGCTCAATTACTCTCTTCTACTATTACCTTCCCAGTTGAATTGTATTGATTTACAGTCCCTTTACATGTGTAGCCCAGTTTTAGTTGGATACTTACATGATACTATTTGTTGTTCTCTATCAACAAAGCTTATTAAGAATCTACACGTAACTAGACTACAGCTGCCCATACACCATCTGTCTTAAAACAGAAGAGGGACTAAAAGTGTTATTAAAAATGCTTAATTTCACAAGCTATTTTGTAGCTATTTTAGCTTTCCTAAAATTATACCAGCATCTAGAAATACAGAAATTATAGAAAAATTTGGCAACTTATATGTGATTTTACTTTAAATGAATTTCCCACACTTTAAAATCTAAGGCACAACTTGCATCATAACCCTTTCTTTTTCCCAGTACCCATTCTTATTTACATAAATACTTATTTACTCCATTTTTGTGATATACAAGAGTTCTGAAGTGCAAGAGAATTGCCCTTTAACATCCTGAAAGCGATAGATGAAAAGGAGTCAGGATTTTAGTGGTCATTCTCCCTACATTTTATGGTCTTTGACGACAGCACCTGGTGTTGCCTTTTCACTAACTTTAAAGCTCCTTTTACTCACCAATATGTCATATGTTTATGTCAGGGATTAAAAGCTGGAGTTAAGGTGATGTAAACCAGTTCAGATAACACATGATCTTAGCTCTTGTTTTCTCTTGCCTTTTAGTTTTGTTTCTGGTTTAAAAAATACAATTTGGATTTTTTTTTTCCTTTTTAAACTTTGATATTTTAATTTAGTAGGATGAAACTAGCTTTCTCCTTTGAAGGTATTGATTGTGCATTATGATTAATTTACTAGAAAAATTTAAAGTATGTTACAACTAACATACCTTACAGCTTATTGTTTGTAAGGCCTGCACATGTATTTTAATACCTTGCTATGCAGTTTATGAATGACAGATAGATAGATAGACAGATAGATAGATAGATAGATAGATAGAAAGATAGATTGGCAAAATAAAAGTGACATCAAATTTATGATCTAAAGGAATCACGCATGTATGTTTTTTGGTCATTATATTGAAGACAACTATTAAATTAATAAGTAAAGTTCTTATAACTAGCAGCAAGTACAATATGTTGCCTTCCTGAAAAAAAAAATATTGAATACCTGCTTAAAATGATCTAATTGTACAGACACTTTTATCCCAGGATCCATCTTTTAAACTAGACCTCCTAAAATAGTAAATCATTTTTGTATCTGGGTCCTCAAATTAATGGTCCGTATTAAAGGATGTATCATGAAAATCATGTTTTAAACTGCATCATTTTGACAAAGGGACCACTTTTTAAAATTGAGTCCTCCATGTCCTTGTTGAGATGATCACTGGAAAGGATCAGGACTTTTATAAAACAGAAATGGATAACAATGGAAATGAACCATTTCTGTGAAAGACAGAAAAAGCACAGTGTTGGCCAAAACTGCATATGAATATCATCTGGACTATGAAAGGCAGGTAAGCATCTGTCTTCTCACTGCAGCTAAACAGGGAGCTGCCAAGAAAACTTCCGAAATCTGGATATCACTGCTCAGGGAGTCTCTCAGTTGATTTTGGTCATTTACAAAACAGTCACAGTATAGATAAAAGCCTTATAGGCTAGAAAATTCCTAACCTGCAACTACTTTCATAGGGCTTTAGTTATAACCTGAAGAAATGCAAAGAAAATTCATTCACCATGCTCATTTATCCACTTCAAATGGTAAATTCCAATAATGGTACTTACTTGTGCAACTCAGGTCCGTTTACTGTCAGTGCAGTAAACTAATGGAGATCATTTGTAAATATCACTATGTATGTGTTTAGAAAGGACATGAATTCAGTTCATTTAAATTTTGGCCTCCAGGCCTACAATTCTGAAGTCGACTTCTAAAAAATGAGGTGGGAGAAAAGTTAATTGAAAATCTACCTTTAGCAGTGTTCCTGAGGTACATATCTCTGCTTAATTTTAGCTTAAGAAATGCTAAATGCTGCTTTTTAAGTAGAAATGGCTTACAAGCTCAGAGGGTCAAATTATCATGCTCTTGCTGCCACAGACAGGAAAACTGGTTGGAGGGCCAGAAGGACGCACGAAAATCTTCAGGAAGTCAGAGTAACTAATAAAAAGTGAGTCTGGTGCATGCTGTGAAACATGGTCTCCATTAACCCTAGGAACATCCAAAAAGAGGTGAAATAGGCAGCGAAAATTTTTTTTGACAGGACCTCAGTCTTGTGTATTAATATCAGAAGGAGCCAAATTAGTAAGTAGCAGCAATTTGTAGTGATAGAAGTATAGGCCTAAACGAACTTGAGAAAAGCCAGATAAGACAGGCAGAAAAGAGAGGCAGACAAAGACCAAGGAAAAGGAAAGAATGCACAGAAAGCACAAAAAAATTGAGGGAAATATTTTGGTACACATACTTTAGATTTTATTTGCTGTAAAGAAAAAAAATATCTTACATTAATTTTCAAAATTAACTGGAATAAGTTATCTTATTGCCTTTCTATTCTGCACTGCACCAGGTGGAAGCAAAGATCTTCGTTTACTATCTATGCAAAGTGAATGAACTAATGTGAAATACTATCCAAAAAAAGGGAGAAAGGGGTGTTGTACAATTGGATGAACATAAATTGAGTGTAGCTAGATGCAGTAAAAAACTTACTTGAAAACTGGCTCCATTTTCGAGTTAGATAAATTCTGAACAACATATTTACTGACACTATAAATGTGAGTATGGGAGAATGGGAGAAATGGGAGAAATTCTACTTCAGTTTTATATATTTTAATAGCAAATACATAGCTCTGCAGTGAAAGCCAGGAGCAAGAAAAGAGAAAATAAGTCACTTCGATGGATTTTTGAAGTATTAACCTTCCTTATTATGAGAGTTTCTGAAGCAGTTGTGACTAATGCACTAAGTGAACTGTATAGTTTATATTCTGAAGCTGCTGTGACCCCTTCTCCAGCAGAAGAGAAGAGAAATGAATTGTGGTAAATAGGGGAAGAAATCAGAAATAACTGTTAGAAGGCCAACCACGAGGCTAAATGCCTTTGAGAAGAGGTCAATGTTTGATATGTCTTTTGCTGCTGGGCAAAGTATTGTACTACATAAAAATACTTTGATCTGGTGGGGTTTAGCTTATTTGCTCCTATCCTTCAGCTCTCAACAAGCATTAAAGCATATAATTAAGCAAGAGCTCCTTTGCTTCAATCCAGAATAAAGGAAGAAATGGTTTGAAAACAGAAGATCCAATTAGGTCAATAACAGAGGTGGTACCTGAAGGTTTGAGTTGCTGAAAGCTGCCAAACATATCTACTTGGAAAATAATGTTTCCTCATGAGTTAGTTTGCTTCATAGCAATCAACAGTGCACTCGTCGTTCACTTGCAATGCAAAAGACTTGGTAACACATCTTCATGGGCACTTCTGTGTTGTCTCTTATTTTTGGTTGCCTCATGATTGTTGAAAATATTCATGTTAAACACACAAAATGTTTTCAGGTCTAGGTCTCATCTAAATCCTTTAACAGTGACCAAAAATATTCTTTTGACTGAAGTAAACTCATGCTCAAACTTTTTGGTCTAAGATTTAATACTTTCACAGTTAAAGCAACTTCTGAACAGATGTATATAAGGTGGGTTAGCCAGGAAAAGAGTACATCTGTCAACAACATCACAAGAAGGAATATTATAGGCATTATGTATGCTCATGTTCTGTAGGTGCTAGAGAAGAGCTGAATTCAGTAAGTGATTTAATAGCGTGAAGTGCTTAAAAGAACTAGACCTTCCTAACTCATAATTATAAAATACTATGCTGTTAAGTAGTATGGCTATGTATGCATGTCGTTCAGGCTAGATTTACAAGGGCTGCATAAAAGTCTGCTCAAATTGCCTTTAAGAGGTTAATGAAATTCTCTGAAGACCTACCTTCTGCCTCTGAATATCTGAGCCTCTAATCTGCTTGTATCCACTGGCAGACTTTGCCACATGCTTAAATATTTGTTAACAGGAGCATGCAGAACTGCTTCTGACAATAGCTTTTTTTTTTTTTCACCCTTGTAGTGAATGAATTAGGCTTAAGGAGATTATTGGCCCATAAATGGTCCAAATGCTCCTGGGATTGGAAGTTAATAAACATTGGTATAGTTATAGTTATAGAGTATAGCTATGTGGAAGAATCATATAGTGTTACATTAAGACCATTAAGCACAAGAAGCCAAACACCTGAGGGATGAATTCAGCAACCATAAAGGGAAAGAAGATGCAGCTAGACCTATAACCATGACCTATCTTATTATATTCATATCTTCATTGCCATTTCATTTTATAATTGTTATTATAAAACTGTGTAGAAGGCAAAACCTTTTCATTTCTAGCACACGTTGTAAAATCTGTTATGTTAATTGCAGACTATAATGACTTTCCTGCCATGATTTTTATTTGGTTTGCCTGCATTACCAGAGTTGACTTCTAGAGAGATGCTAGGCTAAATTCAGCAGTAATTTCTAGTCCACACAAATTTATTGACTTTACAGAAACTAAATTAGATGTGACAGTACAAAATATTTACTGCTATATGTAAAAAAACCTAGAAACTTCATAGTCATTTATTGAGGCCATTTTAAAAATACACAAGAGGATTAAAATGGAAATTAATGATTAGTTTCAAAAGGTGTTGTAATCAAAATTAGAAGTAACATTTTTTTTTAATCAGTCCAAATAATAAAAAGAATAATAAATGAATATCACAAACCTGGCTTATTAAAATATATTCTCACATTTCCAACACATTTTATTATCTCATAGCTACTATCTTTGATGCAGCAAAATGTTTAGACATATAACTCCATTCCAGAACATGAGGAATCCGTACATGTATTCAGGGCTTGGAGGACTCAGAGGATTCACTCCATACCTAAGTCTTCAAATTTAGATATTTCTTCAATTCAGCTGATATTTCCAAAGACATGCCCCTAGATGTAGTACTAAAACAAGTTCTGACAGGAAGCATAGAATAATGAAATACTCATCCATTATTTTAATACATTCCATTCATATGACATGATTGTCTTAAATATACATGACTGAATGAGGATTTTTGTCAGGATCTGAATGTTAATCTCTTACTGCTTTCCGTCTGTTGAGTATTCACAGAAGCCACTTTGTTAAATTCCTTATATTTGACATACTTTACTTTCATTAAGTCCTCTTCCTTCTATGCTGGTGTTGGGTTTATAAATTCAATGTTTAAGGCTTGATTCACTTGCCTAAACAGAGGGGCTTGAGGTTATCCTATGTAGCTTTCTCTGCCAGTCCAGAAAATCTTGTCTCTCTTCACCCTGTGTGCCATCATTCAGCCTCCGTGTGGACTTCTCAGATGTTCTCAGCCTCTTAGATGGCACTAGAGTCTTATTTTTAAACACCTGTATTGAGCTTAGACTAAAGTTTACATTTTGTATTGTTATCCTTCTAAGTCTAAGGTAACAGTTTAGTTCATTTTACAATCAATATGGAAAGACAGGGCCACCTTCTCACACTAGGAATCCAAAGCAGATGGAAGAAATTGTATCCTCAGCATACCTGTCCCTCACTGTTGGCTATTCAAGGAGCCTGAAAGTTTATCTTAGATATGCATGGAATCAATTTGACCAAACAGCCATGTACACCTGAGCAGTTCAACGTCCCTTTACACTGATGAAAATGCATAGAATCTTTGAGGATGCAGGTGGTCACACCTTGATTTAGATAGCAAGAGCTAGTGAAAGGATTAATTGTTTTTATCATTGCATTAAATATAAAGAAAATCGATTGTAATTTTTTAGTTGTCAATTTCCTGTTGCAGAAGACTAACTTTAGTTGATATGAATCCTGTCTGAAATGTCAAAATTTTAGATAGCTTAATAAGTTGTAGCAGTCTCCACCATAAAACAGATTATTTTATTTTTGGTAGAAGCAAGATCATTAAGTAATGAAGGGAGAATGTTTCTAATGTGATTATTAAATTCTACAGTGATCTGCAGATTTAGGCATTCTTCCATACTTTTTCTTCCGTTACTTTTAAGGGAAACATAAAGATATTATCTCATAGCAATGTTAAAGGAAATAACAGAAGGAAAAAGAAGAAGAATCAATCCCAAACCTTTCACAATTTTTTTTTTGGGGGGGAGGTAGGAAGGATATGTGCCTACATTGTTCTTCTGTATTCCAAGTCACTTACCCGGTTTGTTATAACTTACCGACCATAAGATTACTGATTGATTAGCCCACAGCTACCAACTAAATTAAGGATATTGTTGTGGTTTAACCTCGATAGGCAGCCATGCCACACACAGCAGCTCATTTACTTCTCACCAGTGGGATGAGGAAGAGAATCAGAAGGGCAAAAGTGCAAAAATTCATGGGCTGAGATAAAGACAGTTTAATAAGTAAAGCAAAAGCTGTGCGCACAAGCAGAGCACAGCAAGGACTTCAGTCGCTGCTTCCCATCAGCAGGCAGATGTTTAGCCATCCCAAGGAAAGCAGGGCTCCATCACATGTAAAGGTTACTTGATAAGACAAATGCCATAACTCCGAATATCCTCCTCAACTTCATTCTTCTTCCCCCAAATTTTTATTACTGAACACAACATCATACGGTATGGAATATCCCCAGCTGTCCCAGCTGTGTCCTCTCCCAACTTCTTGTGCATCCCCAGCCTACTCGCTGGCAGGGCAGGCTGAGAAGCAGAACAAAAGGCCTTGATGTGTAAGCACGGCTCACCAATAACTAAAACATGGGTGTGTGTCACTGTTTTGGTGACAAATCCAAAGCATAGCGCCATACCAGCTATTATGAAGAAAATTAATTTTATCCGAGCCACAAACACTGCACTGACTTGAGAGTCCTGTCAAATATACCTGGGATGCCTGATAATTTTCCACAAACAGCTATGTAAAGTTTGACTGAGCTTATACTCTGCGTCATGCATAGACTGAAAATGGACTTTTTTTGTTTAAGGTAACAAGCTATACTGACAGTTTTTTACAACTTTATCTTTTTTACTGCAACAAATTGGTATAATTAAAAATATATTTAATTTTGACTCTTTTGTTGTGATGCATCACATAATATTAGAGGGGTGATTCTGACTTTTTCTTATGTCAAAGAAAATGGTAAAAATTTCACAGATACTTTCAAACTGGAATTCACATTTTCTTGCACTGAAGTGTGGTTTTATCTGTCTGCATTATGAGAAAAGAAATACCAAGTTTTCCCTTGGCTATCTACAGTATCTGAACCTGCAGTGAAACTTTTTTATTCCACTACAGTGGAAATTTATTTTGAGCCCGTAACTATAAAGCATTAATATGATTTACATCACAACTAGAAATGATCAATACTGGATTGGACTGCCAGGCCTCATTGCTTGATTAAGTTCTGCCAGGGACTTTTCAACCAATAAAATTATCTCATATCATACTTCAAAAGTAGTCCACACTGGGGAAATTGGAACTACATAAATGGTCCAAATAAGTATTTCCTGTTTTGCTTTTTTTGTTTGTTTATTTTTTTAATTCTATACTTTTAAGGGAAAAGATATCACTCTGTTAAAGTCAATGTTCTTTGTGACATTGACATCCATGAGAATGAGACTGAACTCAAAAATGAATAATGGCAAACAATGTATGAGACTATTAATCCCAGTTATGTTACAAATGTAACTAAAGTGAGTTCTGTGTGAAAGTGTGTCTTAATTTCAAAATCTTTATTTTAAAATTACGAATGTTTCAGGAAGAGGAATGTCCACAGGAAATGCAGGTTGGATGAATAACAAAGAAGTCTACACAATGACTTCATCCAGGGTAATAACAGGAGACTTACTGATTTTAATTGACAGTGGAGAACTGAAGATGGATGCTAAACTAAATAGCTATGGAATCATTGCTAAAGGGTGTACTGTGGAACTTGTAAATAGGGAAAAAAAAGCTTTTATTTAACATATGGAATTTTATTATGGGGAAAGCCCTTTAAAAGTGAAATTAAAAAATAACTATGAATGAGACTATATTTCTAAATATATTAAATGAAATGAGAAAGACTTGTAAAATTTTTACTATTAATACTATTGTTATTTGATTTAACAGTTAACTGGTGTGTTTGCAAATGATTGCATTTATTTTCATTTTGTTTTTAGTACTATAGTGTACGTTAAATTTGAAAGCACTTGACATATATTAAGGTATATAGTACCACTGATAAGTAGGCCGCTCAGGATGTGATTGGGAATTAGAAATAAACATGTTTCACAGCATCTCAAGGGGAAAACCCCACAGATTTCAATAAAGGTATACTGTTTTGGTTTTGGTTTTTCTGAAAGTTAAGTAGTTTTCAGCTAGCTAAACTTCTATCTTTAACTAAATGCCTAGTTTTATAGTATAAAGGCAAGCTCAGTCCCATCCTTAAAGTACATACAGGACAAACAGGCACATGATCCATAACACCCCAGTTAACATACTCACACAATGAACTACAGATCTTAGGCTGTGTTCCCAGAGTCAGTCTTCTGATAAGCTGAACCTTAGTTTTCTAGGATTTCATTTACAGCTGTGCATTCCTAATCAAAGGGGTCTGTAGATGCCTTGTCCACAAGTAAACAAAACATCTAGAAAAGAACTGAAAGAAACTGTAGAAGGCTATCTATACCACTGGACAGGCTCTCCTCAAAGCCTTAGAAAGCAGACAGTAAACCACCACTCTGGCAGGATGTTTCTGAAAGTAGAAATGCAAAATTGTTTACTGAGGTGCTAGGCAACCAAGCCAGATTGCTGCAGAATTGAGTCTGTACGGCAAATTGTATTTGAAATATAAAACTCTGTGATGGTGCGTTGGTTTTTGGTTGGTAGTATGTTTCGTGTTCAGTTTTGGGTTTTTTTTTTTTCTGAACATTAGTCGTTAATGGTCAATTTACGGTCAAATTCTGTCTTATACCGGTTACAAATGTTGTGGAGTTCTTTCCAGAGTATTACTAAATAATCCTGTTGTCTGTTGGGGACTCCGGCCAAAATACATTAATAAAGGAAATTAAGAGGCTATCCATAGATCAGAGAACAATTAGAGATTTGAGTTTACATGTAAAGATTTTGTGGTCACAATTCTTTATCACAGACATTCAAGCATGAGCAAACATGGATTGCTTATGTCCTCGGCATGAGGCTCTGAAGCTCATAAATAGTTTTATAGGAGGTATTTCAGGGTTTCATTCTAGAGCTGTAATTTGAAGTGATTCACATTTCTTTTCCTCATTTTTCACTTTATCCCGTTTGAGACAGATTCTGTCACCCTTATTCAGAATGAACAGTAATTTACATTGTGAATCATCCCAGTGATATCCCTAACATCACTCAATGAATAAAGTGTTACTCAGACAGAACATGAACCATAGACAAAGGAGTCTTGATGTACTCAATATGTACTTGATATTTTGATATAGCTGATATGTCTATTACATATAATATTTCTTTCTATGAGGGATATGGGAGGACCAGTTTTCAGTTTTGGACGTGTTTTGCATTTTTGTCCTTGCGTGTGTAATGGAACTGGTCTTGAAGTAGCAACAAAGCCCTGGAACTTCCCACAAGTCTCCAGGCAGTGGAGGTTTTCATTCTCTTTTGAAGACAGTTTTCCACCTGATGTGAACAGTTGCTCTGAAGAGCAAGCTGAAATGTCACACTCTAGATTGCTCCTGTTCACATATCTGAAAGGAAAGTAACAATTTTTAAAGACCTTTACAGTTAGAAATATCAGAATATCAGGCTCCTACGTGAAGGAGCATACAGTCTTTACACATAGCCAGCAGTAGTTAAGTTATTAAGTTTTATAGTTTATATATTTTATTCCATGTGTTTCTGCTTATTTTATTGTTATAGATGACCCAGTGGTAATCATTTGAAGACACCGCAACCAGTTAAGCACTGTCTGTGGTTCTGTCGGCAAAACTATTCAGGCTTTCTTTTTATTATGCCGTGAGTATGAAAAAGAAAACTTACTGAGGACCTTGGGGCTGACCTTTACTTGGAATTGATTTTAAAAATGGGTTAGGCAATTAGAATTGCATATTATTTTGTTCTGAAATCATGCTTTGATATTCAATATTGTTATTATTTTATGTAAATATACTACCATCACAGGGAACCTTTTCAAGTTTCAACATGATTAGCGCCAAGGTTGATTTTATAATGAGAGAAGACTCTAAAATCCAGGTCCACAATCTTGGTTATAAGCCTTCTTTGTCAAATGTAATTCCTTCATTAACAGTATTTTTGCTTTTCCAAGTAACCCATGACAGACTTTATATTTTTTCTAGAGCTCAAAATATCTGGGTCATTATGACAGCAGAGAAGTGTGTTTTCTGTGGTAATCAGGACATTTGAACCTATTGTTCATCTGTATGATGAGCCATCCACAAAATTCACTTCATTATCTTTCATTTGGTGATGAACGTTTAAAGAGAGAGAAAAAGAGAATGAAAGAAAGAGAGAGAGATATATTGAAAATATACTGATGTAATTACATATTCTGGTTAATGCCTCTAGGAGACCGATGACTTTCTTATAATTCTGGGGCTGAATTAACCTCTGTTAATATGAGTTTAAATTCTCCAGTTGGTTATTTTAAATTGTTTTTGTGCACTGGAGGAAGCTGAGGGATTGGAATTTTTTATTCAATTCCTTATTAGCAGAAGTAGCAAACCAGGTGTGTGGACAACTTGCAGAAAGTAAATTACAGTAGTAGAGGCATAAGTGAAGCTCTGAAATGTAGCATAAGTCAGCACTTGCTCATTCAAAATTGTCTAGGAACTCTGAGGCAGGTATGTTAAAAAAAAAGTCTCCACAAGCTTTTTGTGTAATATTCGCCTCCTGATTTAGGAGTTAAATCTTCTCAATCTTAAAGAAAAGCTTTACAAATAAATAATCTTTCTACCTTATCTATATGTATGATGCATGTCACAAATTTAGTAGACTAGACCTATTCAGACTGTAACAGAGAAGTCTGAGGGTTCTGATGACTCCAATCTTTGAAAGAGCCTCAGACAATGGAAATGGGAACAGTCATTCATTGTTTGATGAGAGTAAACATTTAGCATGAATGGTGGAATGGTGGAAAAGGTGTCAAGTTTAAAACAAATAAAAAAGAACAAGAAAAGCATTGCCACAAGACATGAATATTCATAATTTTGCATGAGTACAAAAGTTAATTAGACAAATGGATAGAAGAAAAAGGCATTACTGTTCCATAAAGGAAATTTGTGGGCTGCACAGTACTAGAAGTTAGTGAGCTTCCCGATGTGCCTAACCTGTTCTGCTCCTTCCCAAGATATTTATTGAGCTATTGGCTGTTACTAGAGACAGGCTGCTGAGCTGAAGGGATTTTTGGTCATTAAGAATAGTAATTTTTATATAAAAGAGGTTACAGTGAGGTTTGCAGTAGAGTTTAAGTGTTTTAGAGTATCAGCTTCTACAAAAGTTTGATAACATCTGGGGCTTTTATTTAAGAGAGAGCAAATGACCTAACATGTAACTGAAATAATTACGTACATCTGAGAGATCCTCATAGAGAAGACTAGAATAAAAGATAGCCCCATACTTGTGACATTTTTATGTCATTCTGTTATTGGAGGGGGAAAAGAAAAAACAGAGATATAATCCAAGAACATTTTGTTATAATGTAATACACAATTCTAAAAGTTTGTCTTTATGTAACTGTCTGCATATTTTTATTTTCCTTGAGTCGTTACTTGTAATGGTTGTGAGTATATTATGCAATTATATGTTGAAGTATATGTTACTTTAATTTTTCTACGTTAGTCATTGTAGGAGGAAACAGCTGAGCATAACAGTAAACTTAAGATTTTTTTTAAACTTGATCTTTAATAAAAATGTAACAATAAAATTTAAAAAAGCAAACAACCTGTTGGGAAGGAATAAGTGAAAAACTAGAATTGAATATGTGAAAAACAATGGACATAGCTACTCCTTGAAACAACTGTTTGAAAACGTGGAAAACTAGAACAAATATTACAGAAAAGGATTCTAGACACTGGCAATGCCTTGTGCTACTTATTGGAATAAATTAATTATTTTTTTTTCTGTCCCCCCCCAGCCCTATGCAAATTATTTCCTATGACTTTTTGTCATGGTTTGGGCTGGATTGGCCACTGAAGCTAATGACAGATGCTCTCCCCTTCAGATTCTTTCCCTTGAGGAAACTCAGGAATTTGAAAGGCATCCTGTACCTACAGAACAGAAGAGACTGAACAAGATGTCTAACAGTATTGAGTAAAAATAGTTCCTAGCACAGAAGAATGTGATTCCTGAGGGAAACCAGAAAAAGAAAAGTTGAAAGAAATAAGAAGGCTCTTCCACTCATGAAACAAGAACATTTTTGTGAGGTGCTGACTGCAACTTCGTATCTCAGCTATTAAAATGAAAAATCACAAAACACTCAAAATAAATACTACTATCAAGAGGGAGATAAAATGATTGCAATCAAGTGGCTAGAAATGTCTAACTATGTAATGTAGGTGCCTCACCTGAACTATCCTACATAAGCTTAAAAAAACCAAACCAAACATTTAAATGTATGAGTCAAATATTGACAAGAGTAGATGATATTCATTGTATATTCCCAAACTTGTTTAAGTCACACTCTTTTGTCCAAGACAATTGGATGCATCATTATCATTCTTGCTTGTAATAAGACATATATAAATTAGAAATAATGTGACGAATCATCTGCTGGTGAGTATCAGCAAAACTCCATTGACTGAAATGGAAATGAATTGAAGTCAGTTAACTGCACGTTCTGGTTTATACCAGCTGAGGACCTGTGATAATTTATATTTTTGTTTTCACTAATATATCTTAAGTATTATTACTGCATTAACAGTATTATTTCTGAGTCCACCAGTTTGGATTAAATGATAGACAACCATAAATATTCTGCATTTGAATATTGTGCATGTTACAGAAAACAATAATTTTACCACAAAATTTCATGGGATGTTAATCATTCAAAAATTCATGGCAATTTTTAATTCCTCATAGCATATTTCACATTCTTTTGGAATTCTTAAGGAGTATAATACACAGGCAGAAAATTCCCACATGTAATTTTAACTATAAAGAAAAAATAAGTCTAGAAAAAATACTTGAGGACAACTTTAATAGACAAATAATAAGGACCTAACAACAGATAAAGTAACAATACTGTACAGCAAAAATTCAAGACTGAAGTGATTTAAACAATCTGTGATCTGATTTTACTAGAAATTGTGTTTTAACATCTTTTACTTCAAGCATTTAAACTGGTTATTCAATTTAAATCTGTCAGTTCCTGCAGACAAAGATTTAGACCAACTAAGTTAAAGAGCAATCAGTCTTTTAATCTGGGTATGCTGAATTGCCTCCTGGAATACTAACACAATAATAAAAAGAGCCTGAAAGTCATACAACTAAAGAAATAGTCTACCTAGTCCCAGGTGCTTCACCCCACTGAGGGAGGTAGGATTTCCAGACTAATTTTCTATGGGTCTATATCTGTGCAGAAAAAAAGAAATCAATTTCGTGGGTTTCTACATGTGGGATGTAAACCAGAAACCACAGTGCACCTCAGCAGACAAGTCTGGAAGTAACCTGTATCATCCTCTGTGGGAATATAAACAGACTATTAAAATGTGGAGCTTAGGTGGTACTAGGTTGTAACCTACTTTAATCATGTACATACAAATCTGACCTTTATAGTGTATTTATTAGAAACTCTGTTAATGTTTTACAGATAAAACATTAGTTAGAAACATTAAACCATTAAGACTTCACTTGAGTGAGTTGAGTCCCATTGCGTTCAGGATTAATTTTTCCCCTGTTTGCAGGGTCCTTCTGAGGTTTTTGTGCAACCTTAGCCCCACAAGACATCTCAGGGTATGAATGGTGCACATGTTTTTTTGTGACATTCTGTCCTAGGGAAACCGTAGCCTGCAGAGTATTGGCTTTGTGTTTCAAACACTTCAATTTACTTTTCTCTTCTCACGGTTTCGCAAACTGCATTTCAGAGAGCACATTCTATCCTTTCAAATAAATGAACTGTTTGCATGAATGAGGGGGAAAAAATAGAAGAAAAGCTACATTGTCCACAACTGACTTTTATAGCTTAAAAAAACCCAGAACAACAAACAAACAAGCTAAAAAAATCTAAATAAAGACAACCCTTAATGCAACGTCTTTGAGATTTAGGGATGTAACAGGCACCAAGACAGGAAACTATCAAGGTCTTGTACTTTGATGTAACAGTATGTAAGCAGTGTGTACATTTGAAAGGTGTGAGGAGAAGAGAAAACATAGAAAAGAGAGGAATATGTGAACACAGGAACCCAAGTATTCTGGTACTGATCAAATAAAAAAGCAACATCACTTGCTGCAGAGCCTGAAAGTGGCAATGCTAACTCATAGGAATATTGGATAGCTCCGCTTCCTGGAAAGCAATACAACAACAGAGAGCCCGGATTTCTTAGATCTTTATTAGGGATGATCCTTCATGAGCAGAGCACTTAACGCTAACTTTGAGAAGATAACAAGGAATTTGACAACTTCAGTAATACTCTGCATGCAGAGCCTCAAATAATTTGGAAGATCAAGCATAGACTGTGACCTCATAGGATCGTAGAATCATTTAGGTTG
>VWZL01002485.1:0-11390 GCA_013396915.1 Stercorarius parasiticus
AATTTACTTGCTGCTGGATATCATGCATTCGTTTCCGAATAAGACAGAAACTTCAATCGACTCCTTCCCAACTGCCTTTGCCATCCCTTGGGGTCTTGTTAAGCTTGTTGAAGGTTTTTGGCTTCTAGACCACACTGATTACGAAGTAAGTATGGTAGAGTTTAGTTGGACGTACATTGCAGTACAAAGCTATAATCTTCTTCTTTGCCTGTCACGACGTTAATATAATCTGCTTGTCTGAAAGAGTAGCTTAGTATTTAGTAATGTATTTCTAAAAAGTGGTGTTTTTACACAGAGCTTTCATTAACCTAGATGAGCGTGTATTACTGCTTTTAAAACACTTGCTTTGGTCTGCGTGCCTAGCTGAATTTTTTTTTTTCTGTAAATACTTAAGAGTTTTTGTTTACCTGTCCTGTATCAAGTATTTCATTATTCTCCTCTGTTTGTTTAATAACATGCATTTACCCTTATTAAGAAACTTGTGAGTATCTTTGTTGCATGTGCCTGTGTTTACCTGGTAATAAACCCGATCTCTAACTTGTACAGAATTCACTGGCCCTGCTCTTTCATCCAGCTACAATCAAAACTGCGTCGTGGCAACATCAGAGAATTATTCAATGCCTCATGTGCCAAGGAGAGCATAGGCAAGCCCTCAGATACATACAGATGATGAATCCATCAGTGTCAAGCAGCGGGGAAGTGCAGCTTTTCCTCACTGTGTTGCTCTCCAATAGGTAAAGAAATATACCCCACCATTTTGTCATGCAAATCTTGTGAAAATGGAGAACAAATAATATAAATCATCATGCCCTAAGTTTCCTTTAAACTTTGAGTACAAGAATTTTGGGGCATCTCTTTGGTTATACTTGTTAATATCCCTTTACGTCTGAAAAATTAATTACAGGTGCATGGCGGAGGCTTGGGGTCTGTTGCACCAACATGCCACTAAGGGGAACTTAGCAGACCTCTTAAAACACATGTATGAAACGTGCCGGGAGATGGGCCTGATGGAAGAGTTACTGCAGCTGCCTTTCACAGACCCCGAACAAGTAAGCGGGAGCAAGGAAAAATGTTAATCGTCTCTTTGAAAAGGGAAAAGGCAGAACCATAACACATTTTTGGATTGAGATATGTATGTTACGTGTGGTTTAGATTACTGAAAGTTGTTTGTGTCACCCCTTTCTGTGGCATGACGAGTAGGTTGTATGTCATCGCTTGTGTCTTGCACGCAACTGTATTTTTCTAGCTGAGAGCAGGCTAGATGCCAATCCAAAGGTTAAATTTGTGTGGGTTTGTTTTTTTTTTTTAATTTCCGCAAGTTATAGTGTGCTCTGCAGTTCCACAACTTTCATTTTACCACTTTCATGACAGAAATTTGTGTCTAACCTCTATTTCTCAAAATAGCCACATTGCATTTTGTGTTACGTGAACTTGTGTTCCGGATCTGTGATGCATTTGCTGTTTTCCGAACCATAGTTTTCCAGTGAATCAAACTTCTAAGGTGGTGGTGGAAGTTGTAGGTCCTGCATTTGAAAACTGTCATCCAGCCAGAAGGTGTGCGTAGGTCGCTTTTTCTTACTCTTTTTAATCTTTGCATCATTTTGTCCAAGGTAATTTCCGGTTGTCCTGTATATTCAGGGCAGTGGCGTTTCAGGAAGAACAAGGGAAAGCCTGCTATGTAGCAAGTCGTTTGCAAACTGCAGGTGATCTCAGAAAATTGCAGGTGATAACAAGGGTATCAGAAGAAGGTTCTGCAGAGTGCCAGCACTGTTTTAACTTCAAGTTGTAGGCTCTGTTGCTATTCCAGTCTTCCTTGCGCTTTGCTAAAGCTATCAGGTGAAATCGGTGTGTGCGGATGGGGAGAACTTGCCGCTGTTCTGGGCAGTGGAGGTATTTTACCACACCCGTGGAGGAAATCTGTTCACTAATGGGAAATAGCACAGAGAGGTCTGTGCAATGAAATTCTTGTAATTAGTTAACATTTTCCTTTATGCTTTTCCTTCATCAGAATGATCGTGATCTTCGCTTGAGAGAGAGAGCAGTTGCCAGAAATTCTATATTAGAGCAGTATGGCAAGATCCTTCCTCGAGTTCAAAGGAAGCTGGCTGTAGAGAGAGCCAAGCCTTACCGTTTGCCTGCATCGGTCGTAAGAGGAGGTAACTTTTAGCGGGGGAAATACAGTGGAGAACTAACCGTCCCTTTGATGACACCAGGCTGATATTTTTCCCTCTTGCTTTCCAGTCTCAAGACCAACGCCATTATCCACAGTAACGAAACAAGCTAATGCAGGGAACGTGCATACAAGAGCAACTTTCATCAGTACTGTATTGTCCAAAATTGGAGAAGTCTGGGAAGGAAATGAGCAGAACACCGGTTTCTCACAAGTGGATAGGTAAGCAGCCTTTTATCAAAGTGTAGTCTTGATCTCCACGTTTGGAGAGAGAGAGAAAAATCCTTTTGCATCATGTGAGTGTTTTGGAGGGAAGGTGCAGCTGAATAAAGCCTTCCTTGGCTTTTTTGCACGTTCAATATATAACATTTAAGAATCAATACATCAAAAGTACTGCGTGGAGAGAGAGCTTCTCTGCTATGGTAATCTCATTTATGCAAATACATACACGTTTACATTAGGGGAAATGTGTTTACAGGTTTTAAGGTAGCTGAAACTAAAACTATGATTACCATCAAGGTATGGGTGTACAGATTTTGATAGACTTGATTGTGGGATCAAATAGTCCTGTTTTACCACGTCCTGCCCAGTTTCTGCTTTGTTTCTGCCTTTTTTGGTTAAAATTAGGCAGAGTTATAAAGAGCAGGAAGGAGGCTCCTAGTTGTCAGACGACTTTCCTACAAGTGGCATGGTCAAATGAACTTGAGTTCTGGTACGTGTGGACTTCAGGGGAATGACAGTCAGTTCCATTTTCCTTTTAATTCTAGGCCTCGAGCTACAGAACCGCCAGCCATAACACATCCTCTGCCTGATGCAGAGTGGCGCGATGCATTTGTTGGGACGCCAGTTACGAAATCTTCACGGAAGCGTTGCAGGTATAGTACATGTACAGAATGAATATTTCCAAAAGGTGTTGCTTCTCACAGATGTATATGTGTGTCTGTGTGTGTGTAGACTTTCTGTGTTTTCAAAGTGTTGTGTTTGCATTCAGTTTTGAATAAGTGTTAAAGAGAAGGTGAACTTAGGGACACAACTAAGTGGAGAATTCAAAGTGGTCCCAGCATAGAAATGCAGATGCATTTTCTTCTGGCATGAGACTGCCATGCCTTGTGCAACTTGAAATGGGATTACTCTTGCCTCAGAGGCAGTGATTTGGGAAATTAAGTATGAAATGTAGAGAAATAATTAAAAAAAGGAAAATCACCCGAACAGTGAGGCTCACCCGTGTTTCTTGTTCATGGAATGGTTTTGTTATGTGTCACGTCAGATTTCTTGAATGCAGCATAATTTTTTTCCCCATTCATTTATCTATTTTCCTCTTTTAAATTGTGTATCTTAACAGATTGCTGGATTTGGTGGTTCGTCCAGTTCCTTCATGTTCTGCAGCAGAGGGTGGTAGCTGGCATTCACCATGCAGAACTTCCACTTCATTCATGGCATCCAGCCCACCGAGATCAAATCTGCATGGTTCCATCTCACAAAAGAATTTTTTAGGAGCATCGGAGATGAATTTACTCGAGACTCCTCTTGTGGTTAAGGTTTGTACTTTAAAAAAACAGCCAGTAATAACCAGATAAACCAAAAGCCTGTAAACTTGGTTTAAAGTGAAACCACCAAAGCATTTAACACAAACACTGTGGCATTCAAATTGTGGAACATTTTCAATGTGCATGTTGTTATTGTATATATAGTCCTTATGGAAGCAGTACGTTGGGACCGGTCTTCAAGAGCGTTGTTCTAATTTAATTGCAGTATGTGTGTTGTCCCATAGCATTTTGGAATACATTTGTTTATGTTGCATGGACAAAGTAAGTTAACGTTGGACTTTTCAGTGTGCCGAGAAAGTTAAAGATGCAGCTTTCAGCTTAACCATCTCATTACTGAAGTGCTCAGTAGCTCTGTGGAGTTTGACTGGCATACCTACAAGCAACAATGTATATGCTTCAGTTTATTAATCCACTTGAGTGAGTGATAACTAAATGATGTCAGTTAAGTGCTATCACTCTGTCAAATTCGGTGATGGCTTCCAGTAATTTTAGGTATTGTGTTAAATTGTATTTCCACTTGCTGCCATCAAACTCTTAATCATGCGAGGAAGGAACACTCGACCTATCTTCTTGCTGCTGATCTTTTTGCCTTTGCCTACCTGAACAAAATAGTTTTGATCTCAGAGTTACAGCCTCTTTCTTCTTATTACATATTGTCCATATCATTAAGCGAGTTTCATTATTCTCCTTTTAAACCCTTTCAATACTGTAAAATCTTTTCCGGGTTGAGGTAAGAAGAGCTGAATGAATGCTTCTAGGTGAAGATGTGTAGGTGCTTTTACAGCAGCGCCACTTAATTTAGTCTAGTGTGGGGATTGGTTAATTAGTGAAAAGATAAGGTATCACTATGCTGATGGCTACTTCACAGGGCAGAGTTTTCAGTCACTGTATCCGGTGTAACATTTGAAATTTTATGCCTTTTAGAAGAGCAGTGTAGAAACTGGAATGGGAGATACAACATTGCAAACAACAAAATGCCATATCCTTGTTTCTTTGGGAAATTAATTTGAAAGATAATGTTTTATGTTGGCATTAAAGAAAAGCCAAAAAAAAACTAAAAAAAAAAAAAACTTGTTACATTTCAAGATTTTCGTACCTTTTGGAAAAAGAGCAGTGCAGAGGCAAAACGTTGTCCTCTCTGCTGGTACAAACTCAGTTTGTAATTTAAACTCATGCTTTTGACAAGGGAAGCCTTCCGTTTTGAACATTTAATGCATTTTAAGCTAAATGTTTTTATTTCTTTTCCTAGAGAGCTAAAGTTTTGGCCGCATCTGCTTCTGGTGTTGCTGGGTTTACTCCTCAGTCTATTCTCAGATCCAGTCTTCGCACCACTCCCCTAGCAACTCCCTCTGTGTCTCCGGGACGATCGGTTACTCCTCCTTTACGAGCAAAGGAACCTAGGATATCATTCAGGGAGGAGAACTCTAATGCAACATGGACTGTTGGGGTAAGTTGGGCTGTAGTTAGTGATTTTTTTTCCAGTTAAAGCCTTTATAGACTGTGTTTGGATTTGGATTTTTATGAAGTTTGCCTGCCTACTTAAAATTGAGAACTGGAATTGCAAATCAGAATGGCAGACTTGAATTTGGTCCTAAAAGGTTCTGTTAGACCTTCTGTAGCATCACCTGCCTGCAGGAACACCTTCATAATAATTATCAGTGATCTTGGTGGTTTTTACTCAAGTGTCGTTAGGAGCCGTGAGTGTTCCCAATTGCTAGTTCAGCTTCCTGCTATACCTTATCAAGGGGTGGTATGGCAGGAAGGTAAGGGATATAGATTGAGTCAGGTGTTTGGGTTTGTTAAACTTGGATGAATTAAACACCTTTGAAAGCAGCATAGTCCTGAGCTGCATTACCTTCTAGTCTCTCTTTTCGCAAGGCTGGATTTACTTAAATGATGTTAAAAACAGACTCCAGATGAAGAGAGCTGTAGCGCTGTCTGTTCTCTAGCCCTCAAGTGCTCAGTTTTGCTTCTTGCCTTGCACCAGGGGTAGCATTTGGATAGTTGTCAAAGGAAGTTGGTCCGTCTGAAAGTTGTCCCCTTCCCCTCCTCCTTTTGTTCTCTCGCTTGGATTCCCTGATTCAGCTCATCCTGCAGTTGTTGAAGTAATGTACCAAAATCAGGGGCAGAACTGGGGCACGTGCTAGTGTCTACACATACGAGCTTTCCGTACATGTACTAAGAAATTGTCATAATCAGTTTTTATTATACCTTTTATTGCCTGTTATAAAGAGCTACTCAATTATAGCAAGAGGCTCCCTCTCCTCTATGAAGTTCTTACTGATACTGTAGTGTGAGCACATGAATTTCCTTGTTCCATGCTCCAGGCATAGCGAAGAGTAAAATATTTGAGTGGTGCGTCCAAGTTGAAAAATGCAAAATGCAAACGTAAAGAAAGAGAAATCTTGAGTTATGATTTTAGAATCATAGACTTATAGAATCTTCATGGTTGTAAGGGACCTTTGAGATCATTGAGTCCAACCATACACACACAAAAAAACCCCCTACAATCTCTGTCACTAGAGCATGCCCTGAAGTGCCAAATCTAGACGTTTCTTAAATACCTCTAGGGATGGTGACTCAGCCACCTCCCTGGGCAGGCTGTTCCAGTGCCTGACCACTCTTTCAGTAAAGTAATTCTTCCTAAGATCTAATCTAAACCTCCCCTGCCGCAACTTCAGACCATTTCCTCTGGTCCTGTCATTATTCACTTGGGAGAAGAGGCCAACACCCACCTCTCTACAACCTCCTTTCAGGTAGCTGTAGAGGGCAATGAGGTCTCCCCTCAGCCTCCTCTTCCTCAAACTAAACATGCCCAGTTCCCTCAGCCTCTCCTCATATGGCTTGGTCTCCAGACCCCTCACCAGCTTGGTAGCTCTCCTCTGGACCCGCTCCAGCACTTCAATGTCCCTCTTGTACAGAGGGGCCCAGAACTGAACGCAGTGCTCGAGGTGAGGCCTCACCAGTGCCGAGGTATGTAAAGCTCCCTCTTCTTGAAAAGACAGCAGTGAACTCAATGAACCGCCTTGAGATGACAGTATAAGCAATCCCTTTCAAGACTCACTTCATCCTAATCCTCCAAGGTCGTGGAAACTCAATAAGCGGTCAGAAGTGTGCTTCATTGTGACACTTGGCTTTAAAAGCTAACATAGTGCCAGAATAAGAATTAATTTTGAAGCGCCTTGGTTAAGTTGACACTTGTAATACTTATACTTATCAGTTTGTTTTTTCTTTTTTTTATTGCTTGCTTTGAGAAAGAGCATTTGTGTGTTACTGATTGTCAATTTTTTTTTTTTTTTTTAAAAAAAGGTGACAGAAGATGCTAAAGTGCTGTCTGGACCTTCATCTGAGCATCATCATCATGGAGTGGTGGAGGATGCTTGGTCGGAAAGTAGAGCTAAAACAACTCTGTTCACTCTGAGCAATCCTGAGGATGATCATGCTGAAACGGAAGAGTCTTCAGTAAGCATACCTGGAGATGGTTTGGAGAAAATGGATGTCAGCAAAGAAAACAGTAACATGTCTGCCAGGTCAGACCAAACTACTTTGGAGTATCATGATGCAAAATCACCTGGTGATTTGGAAGATGATGTCATCTTTATAGCTGCTAAACCAGCTCATTCTTCCACTGAAGAAACTGCCGATTTTCAAGAATTCGAGAAGGAAGAAGGCAGTGAAATGGTTGAAGATAAACCTTTACAGATGGAACAACCAGATTCATCAGAACTAAGAAAAGAAGCTGGTGTGTTTCATCCTATGATAACCTAAGTTTCTGGGTTTTTCAAATGTCTTTAAGAGGTTAAATTACTGATGAGTGCAACAGTTAACAATGAGCACTCGCAAGTGTCCTAGGCACTTCCTTCCCATTATGTTTTAGGGGTATTTCTGTAGGCTGCAGGTTTTCTACAGCAAGTTTACTGTATTGCATGCTTTGACTCGATAGATTTGTTTTCTTCTTTTTTTTTAACGACCCCGTCAGTGCTCAGTTACATAGTTTTCTTGTGGAAGTGAGTCTGCTTGTGCATGTGCTTCTCCTTACAGCTATGCTTGCTCATTTTGCTGGCTCAACAGCTTGTGCAGCCTTTTCCAAGCCCATTTCAGTTGGTCTTTGGGGATTCAGCTGAATTCAACTCATTCAAGCCTCTTGTGTGTTCACAATTATACCTTTGTGCTTTATTACACATTTGTGTTCATATGAGCAGGGCTGCTGGCAGATGAGAAGAGATGGAGCTCACTGGCTGGTGAGCAGCGATGAAGAGCTGGGAATGAAAGTAGTGCAGGAACGGTTTGCTCTTCCTGGGACATGGATGCAGGTGTCAGAGTTCTGGGTCTGAGGTCTCAAAACAGTTTGTAGCAGTGAGTGTGTGCTCCAGGATCAGTGCACCGTAGGCATCCCCATTCAGTCTGAAGTCTGAGAGGATTCGGGAGGATCCTGGAGAGCAATTGTTGCTATTGAAGTTCCGCAGCACCTTTTCTTTTTTTTTTTTTTTAAATAACAGGAGCGCCTGGATCAATGGTCTTTTTGTATTCTTGACTGAAATGATGTGTCAGAGTTCTTGTTTTACTGGAAAGAAGAATTCAGACCGTCTGTGCATTTGAAGTCTTGGTAGCATAATTTTGTTAGATCACCATCTAGATGAAATACCTAAAGGATCACTTTAAAATCACATGAGCATTTGAAAAGAAACGATGTTAAGTGTGTCAGGGAAGTCATCCATCAGTCTTTTTTTTTTTTTTTAGGATGTGTGGAAGATTCAAATGCTGAATGTCTTGCCCTTCCTGCGGACAGTAAATTGGTGTTCAAAGCAGCTGAGGCTGCTACTTTTGGGACTGCAAGTGAAAGGTAAGTTTATAAAACAGACGCATCTTTGGGTTCACACAAGACGTAACTGCTGCCTTTGCTGTGTTGGAAATCTATGGTTTTGACCTGGAATTGGTTCTTTCCTGTGTTCTCCTAGGTAACGGCTTTTCTATTCCTTTCTGTCTGTGAACAGAACTAATTTGGCATGGATTTAAGTCAAATTGGCTAGCTGTCTACTTGAGCCTTTTTTCTCAAATCATTGCAGAGCCCGAAGTGTGGTGATAAAGACCTCAGTCAAGAGGCTATGTAAACCTTCGTATAGTTTGAGGGTTATTAAGCAGATACTGTGAACATACATAAGCCCTGCTTTTGTCTGAGAACTATGTAGCTAAAAATGACACCTGAGGTTCCTGTAACAGAAGTGGGTTTATTTGGGGGTTTGAATACTTTCTGGCAGTATTTTATACACTTAATTTCTATTTTCTGTGTGTGCTCAATTAGCATCTATTTGTTTATGGAAGGGGAAGCAGGTTTCTCACTAGATGCTTTAAAAGCTGCAACTGCTTTTTGAGAGAATGTTAGTAATTTGTGAAGTTCTTCAAAGTTTGTTTTGAAGCTTAACGAGGAATTTATCTTTTTCTGTTCATGAAGTGAAACAAACTACCAGGAGTCCAAAATGTCCTCTTCATCAGAAGAAAAAGCCATACCAGTTGCACCAAATCCACAGCTTTCTGCATCCCTGGAGACAGACAGTGAGTGTACGTACAGTGTGTTGGTGAGAGTACGTTATGTGAGTTGAGGTAGCTGGACTCCTGAAGTAAAATGTGTACTTGGCCATACCACTACAGGTGTCTCAGACTGAAGTAGTACTAGCATGTTACTGCCAATTTTCATCAAACTGTAGAGAAAAAACCCTCCTCAAACAAAAGTCCTTGTAGCAAATGCATTGTAAATGTTCCAGTTCTTGATATTGAGAAAACTGGTAGAATTTAAAATATTAGAGGGAGAGATCAGTATTTATTTTGCTGTTGTGCACCACTACTAATTTGTGTGGTATGGGATTGTTGTGGTTTAACCCCAGCCAGCAACTAGGACCATGCAGCCCACTCCCCCCAGTAGGGTAGGGAGAAGAGGGGACAGAAAAAACTCTTCGTGGGTTGAGTAAAAGACAGTTTAATAGAAAACAACAGAAGAGGAAAGTAATAATAATGGTGGTAATAACAATAATTATGGTAACAGGGTATACAAAATAAAATGATACAATACCCGATGATCCGTTACCCAGCCTGTCCTGAGCAGTGATCGCGGATCCCTGTCCCCCCTGCCAACCAACCCCCATTTATGTACTGAGCGTGACGCCTGTGGTATGGAATATCCCCCTGGTCATGCCTGTGTTCCCTCAGCTTCTCTGGGAAGCTGAAAAAGTCCATGACCAATATAAACATTACCTAGCAACAACTGAAACAATCTGTGTTATCTACATTCCTCAACATTCTTCTCATACCAGATCCAAAACACAGCAGCTACTAGAAAGAAAATTAACTCTGTCTAGCTGAAACCAGGACAGGGATCCGCTGCTTGAGTTCCTGCGTTAAAAGATGATGCATCCTCGGTGTTCAGGCTGTGAAGAATAGCAAGCTATGAGTGTGCCTTTCCAGCCCCCCTTTCCTCCCTTGTTCTTCTCTATGGACTTGCCAGCTGATTTGCCCCTTCCTCTTTTTTCTTTTTCTTTTTCTTTTTCTTTTTTTTAGTATTTTTTTAAAATTTATTGTGGGGCTGCCTCCTTCACCAGGTAGATAGTTCTGGCTTCTAGTTTTTGGAGGAAGCCCAGTATAGGTGACAGGATGGAGATCATCATTGTTGGCTCCTGCTTCGTCTGTTACTTCTTGTTCCTTAAACCTGTGTCATTTATATAGCAGTTGAGTTTAAATTATGAAAATCTCTTCCAGCTGTGATAAGTATCCTTGACAGTGAGGACATGGTCAGTACTCATTCAGAAAATCGCCTTGAGGGGAAGTGCGTGGATTTACCTGAAGAACAGAACCATGAAGCAACTGAAGTTGAAGATGATGTTCCTTTTCTGCAGGAAGAAATAACTCATTCTAACAATCTTCCTAAAACTGAGGAAATGAATGTAAGTAAACTGTTTTCCCATTTTCTACAAAATAGAAGACACTTTGCAAGTTGAGGACAGTCCTGTCTTACTGACAATTAGAAGGCACACAAAAACATCTCTGTTTCTTTAGCTAGCTAACACAAGTGAAAACCTCATTACGTAAGGGCAGATCTGTTTTTCTCCTGTGCATTTTCTGCCCCTGTAACACCGAATAGAACCTGTCAAGACTTGGGCCTTTAAGAGCTGTAGAAGGACAAAAAAATGTCTAAACTATTTTTTAAAATAACTACGCATTCATTTGGTTTACTGGAACTTAAACGTTTCTTATTTGACTTAACAAAGTAGTAGCTTAATTGCTAAAGATGATACAAAAAGTTGGGGAGAGCAGCTTTTTGATACTGGGGGCCGTTTACGAAATGATAAAATGATGCAGGAACCAAACTCATTTTCAGAATGATTTAGGTGCTTGGATCCTTTCCTCTTTCTTCCTTATTAACATAAACAGAAATCCCAGCAGTGAGTTAATGTCAGTGTCAAGATATTTCCAGCTACTCCAGGTACTTAAAGCTCTTTTTTTTTCTTTTTTTTTTTTTCCAGTAAAACAACATTTTTGCAACATCGACACTTTGTAAAAGAGCAATTTTTAAAGGTTGTTCACATGGAGTGAAAATTAGCACTGGTGATTCTCTAGTTGTCCCATTTTTTTCCCCATTACTCTTTACTTCTGCTGGGGCTGCTGAGTTCTTTAGGGGACAT
>VWZL01002486.1:0-18008 GCA_013396915.1 Stercorarius parasiticus
GCTCCGTCCTGTCAATCATAGCCATTCCCTCTCCTGATTGGGCGGCGGCGCAGGACTCATCGTGCCTTATGGGGCGGCGGGGGTCGCCGTGGAGCCGTGCTGCGAGCCCTCTCCCGGCTCTTGACCTTTGCCCCCTCGGCTCCTAAACTTACCTTTGACCTCCCCTGAGGCCCCGGCCCCTCACAGCAATGGCGTCCGCCCTTCAAGGGCCGTCGCCCCCCCAAAAACCCTTCACCTCACGCAGCCGAAGGGTCTCTCAAGATGGATCCTTGCTCCCCTCAGAGCCCGGCCCCGGGCAGCAGCAACAAAACCTTCACTCAAGGAGAACGGTGGCTTTTTCCTCAGGTTTTGCCCCCAAAACCAAATTAAAGCAGCTTAAAAGTGACTGGCAGCAGCAGGAAATGGGTGAGGAAAGGGGTTTTTGTACCCCAAAAGCGGCCATAACCACACTGTGGGCTTCCTCAAGCCCCGCTCCCTTTTCCAGACCTGTTTCATACCTTTATTACCTGAAGCGAAGCACAAACGGCTGAAGGACACACTTTTATTTCAAATTCTGAAAGAAATTGCTATAAAATTATGTAATGGATGAAGGATTGCGGCATCTGGGCTCTGCCTGGTGTCAATTGAACCTATTTATTGCAAGGCAAAGAGTGATACTTGAATTCCAGGAAGGTTTGAGTAATGGAGGTTGAAAGAAAAGAGAAACGATGTGGAAAAAGGTGAAAAAATGTATATTCCACTGGGAGAACCAGGAAAACTGTTGGAACAGCAGCGGCTCGTCATGGAAGAGGGGAAAGTTGGTACAATAAAACCATCACGTCAACCCTGTGGTGGGCAAAAACTACCCCAAAATATCCCCATTGTTGCTCCTCAAGATTTTTTCCTGCTTCTTTTTAAATTTTAGTCCCTTTGAGCCCAAGAAAGTCCAGAGTTTTGATTTGTGCGAGGAACAACCTCCTTTTATTTTTTGCACCGCCAATGTATGATTTCATTTGATGTTCCCAGTTTGCAGCCGCAACGCCTAGAAAACGCGATGGAGGAGACGGAGCAGGAGTGGAAACATTGGGAGGCAGTTTGAGGGAGACGATAAAAGCTCCAAGAGCAGACAGGGGTTATTCCAGCCCTCTCAGATGCCAGAATGGAAAAAATCTGTGCTAAATTCTGGGGTTTTTTTTAACAGAATTAGTAAAAATCCTGGGGAATACAGAGCCCCGATGAAGAGAGTCCCAGTGACTTTAGACAGAAGTGCTGGAGAAATGACAGAGTTGCTTCTGTGGGATCATCTGTAGGACGTGGAAGATGGATTGGTGGCACCTCAAGGATATCTTCACCCACTAAATCTGGAAATTACCACAACAGAGCTGAGATAAATTGTTTTCCTGATTCTAGAAGGAAATCAGGAGGATTTAAGGTCTGTGTTAATAACAAGTGGCCATTTCAGCACGTCGATTGGAGACTCTTGGAATCCGCACTTATTTCCATACCTTAGATTATGGATTGCATATAGATTTCTGGCCTGGAAACATTCAGACTATGAAACGATGCTGTGGGTGACACATAGTTGAAAGAAGCCCTTAATGTAATAAAGTTTAAAATCTTGCTCATGTGTTTCCCATCTAAAAAATATAAAATAAAGGAACATGAAGCTGTTGGGAACTACATCACCAGAGTAAGGAGTTAAATGGGTGCCGCCGTGCTGCATTATCAGTACGTTTCTACGTGTAACGCCACAGAAACAAGTTCTACGAGCCGTTCTTAATTACTGATGACTGACTGATACCCCAGCAAGCTCGAGCGCCTCGAAACTCCTCGCTGTGAAATCTTCCCCACGGCCTCAGAAGGATGCAGAACTATGAGACCAGCCCCATCCGCTGGAAATCCTGCCAGGAGACGGGGCTGTCTGCTCCCAAACACCCCAAAACTCATCTCAAAACCTCCTTGCAGTTTCTTTTCCCCAGATCTTTCCGGCAGTCTCCTCCCTGGATACTTCTTGTTGAGGTGCTACAAAAAATACTCCTCCACAGGAGGAAAAAAGCAGACTGACCTGGGCACAGGCGTGATCAGGCAGAGTTTATACAGTGCTGCATGTGATCAGTATTATAATTATTAACTAATACAATAAAATACCCAAGAGCATTAGCAGAAACTAAGATCTGGGCTGAACGATCGGAAAATAGTAAGTTAAATCTGCTGCCACCCCTGAGCCAGGGCCACTGCCGAGGGTAGCGCAGTAGCCGTAGCTGACATAAGGGGGTTCTGGGGAAAATAAAACACCCTTATTTATGCTGAGCTGCATAAATTTGAATTGTGGCACTTAACTGCGTATTCTTCAACACATCAACGCAGGACACGGCTAGAAGATGTATGGAGCGTGGAGGGAAGCAAGCCCAAGTAATATCTGAGCTCACCTTTCCTTGGGGAAAAGCAGCAGCATCCAAAAAGCCGTCATGACGGGTGTAAATGGAGCGACGGGCAGATGTCTAGCACCTCTATCCTAAAGGCTGTCCCTTGGAGCAGCCAGCACGCAGGAGGAACCGTGGTGACCTCCACACAATCAATTACTCATCAGCACTTTCCTTAAGAAATAGTTTGTTCAAGGAAAGCATTTACAGGGAAGCTGGTGCCAAAGGATTTTAGCACCTGCCGACTTCTCCGAGTCCCTCCTGGCTGATTTCCTCTCCTCCGTTCACGTGCTCCGACTCCGCAGCATCCCCGAGGACGAAGTGCTTGGGTTGTTCCTGCAGATCATCAGCAGACCGAGGTCCATCCTGCTCAGCTTCGAGCAGGGCTTTTACTTAGCACAACTGATTAATTCTTGTCAGATGTCTGGAGTTTACTGCCTGCATCCTAGAGGAGCCATGAAAACCTTAAGGCTACATGTAAATGCAGATAGGGAAATGCTTAGTGCTCGTCATTTAAGGATTTTGACCCAGAACACACACCCACAGCGATATTTCGTGTATAAGGACCTGTCTACATCGCAACCGTGAAGCCCCAGACAGTCACGAGAAGCTGGATGAGCCCTGACCTCATCGCTACGGCATCAGGGATGGCGATCCAGGCTCAGCACCAGCTGCCTCTCAAGAAGGACTCGCTCCTTGGCCAGACCTTGCCCCAGCTGAAAGGGAACACAAAGCTCAGAGTCCAAGGGAAGGGCTGGTTTACAATTAATCCCTCACCAGAAGGTAGAAAGCTCAGCAAAATGGCGCCAGGGAGTGTCCAAAATGCATAATTTTCCCATTAATCGACCTGAACAGCAGCTGTGGAAGGGATAAAAATTCACTTTCCGGATTCTGCTACGAGGAGGCGAGTTGTTCCTTCCACCCCGAACTTCAGGAACACCGAGGTAACCTCACTGGGGCTGTGCCCCAATTACAGAAGAAGGAAATTAATTACAAATTGATCTTTTGTGCTGACACCTGATTTTTCTCTCTCCTTGTGGGTGGAAAAAACCAACAGATAGAAGATAACCGTCACAGCGAAGCGGCCCAAACTCCACTCCCTTGGAAGCTCTGCGGATGTTTTGATCGATGCCAACGCTTCTGGAGCGAGTGAAAGGGCGCAGGAGAAGCCGCTGTTGCTGCTGACCAGGAGGTGAAGAGTTTTCTCCCCCAAAAAAACAGCTGGGAAGCAGCATATTTAACACACAACCTGATTCCTTTTCTTCAAATTCATTTTCTAAGCCAGCATAATGGTGTGTTAGAGAAATACGGACAACAGAAAGGGGAAGTAAGGAAATGAAGCAGAAAGGGGAAAGCCTGAGGAAAGTGTAACTCGCTCTATTACAAATAAAGGCGGATTTTGTTTGTTTTTAAAAAGAATGGCTGGCTGACGGAGATCTCACGACTTTCATGACCTAATAGTTAAGGTTACAGAGAGCCTATCCCGATTAAAGAAGCTCAGTTTTCTTAAGTAAACCTTAAATCAAAGGTATTTCCCCGTATTCCTTTCTGGAAGTCCACCCTGATTAAAACATCGATCCTTAATGCAGTAAAACGCAAGCAAAGCGCGGGTCTGAACACCTCAACAAAGCCAAGCCCAGTTGTTTTCATCAGGATGGGATCAGCTAATGAAATCTAGACTTATTAAATCTAGATCTGAGGGTTTCTACAGAGAGGAAAAACAGGAGGAAACCTGGAAATCACCACAAAGCTCTGCCGAGCCAGGAGGAAAAAAAATCAGCAGCTGTAAAAGGCAACAGAATTAAGACTCTTTTCTTGGCACAGGCTAAATTGAACAGATGATGGTGGCTAGCTGAATGCCCGCCTGCCTTCAAAGCAAAAACATGCGATGATGACGCTTCCGGGGCACATTTCTAACCCCGCACCCTCCTCTCGTCTTTTACAGCCTCCAAAAATCATCCCGTGTCACCCTCAAGTGCCACCAGCATCCTCTGAGGCACCCAGTTCATTCTGCTAACGGCACTCAGAGGTAATTACGCCGCTCTGAGCTCAAACTCACATCAAGGATCAGACTTAATATGCTAAACACCCCAAAACTGGCAGATGTCTGATTAAATCCATGCAAAAAGGCCGAAGCAAGCGGCAGCCGATGTCCCCGACACCCAACAGCTCGCAGGGTCAACCTCAGGCTGAAGCCACACGAGAGGGAACGAGTCACATTTGTTACAGCGCCCACAAGCTATTTGGTGACTCAGGGTATTAATTCCATTTGGAAAAGAATTTTCCAGGACGAGTTTGAAATGTCCGTCTGCAGGAGAGGGGGTTCACCGCTCGGGAAGGCGAGGGTAAACATTTCAGGACCTGAGTCCTTCTGCAGGAGAGAGGAGTCACGGCTCAGAAAGGTGAGGATAAACGCTTCAGGGCCTGAACTCGGTGTTTTCATGGGTAATAAATGCCCCTGGCATGGAGGAGGTGAAATCTTCCCCCTCACGGAGCTTCTCTCGTCCATCCCGTGATCCCATTAGCTTGCAGACTTCCCGGACACGGCTGAAGCATCCGGCGGTCACTGCCATCAGGGAGCCGCACTGGAGGAAGGGGTTTGAGATCGGGAGCAGACTCAGCACTTTGTCTTCGCCTTGATCCTTAAATCTCCCTTTCTGCCCCGACATCGCTGGGGAAAACTTCTCTCGTACGAAGAATTTCCACCGAGTTGGAGGTTTCTAAGACTGAGTTTGCCATCACGCCAGTGATTCAAGCCTACACACATCTTTATCCATCAACCCATGCGGCAGGAAAGCTCCCAGCTGTAGCAGGAATAACCTCTAGAAACTAATTTCCTTATTTCTCCCTCATTTCAGGAAGAAGAATCCATACTCCAGGTGATGATTAACCGCTGACGGCTTCAACTAAGTGTTTATTGCTAATGCAGGCGAGGAAGTCGGCTCCATCTGCAGCACTGGAGAGAGGAAAGCGGAACCGAACCCTAAATACCGAACCAGAGCACGGAGACGGAGGGTTTTTTAGACTGGTTTTAAGCCTCCAACCTCTCCCAAGCCTTACCAGGGCACCAGAAATTAAGGCAGAGTCACAGGGTAATCTCAGGATCGTCCTTTTTATCGCCACCCACCAAAACATTCACCTTTAAAATGAAAGCATTTTTACAAACAAGACAAATGTTGACACCACTTAAGTTTCGCTCCGCGTTAAAGGGAAGAATAAAACATCAGGGAGAATATTACAGTCACATGGAAGTTATGCAGAACCTTAACGGCAGAAATTAAAAAGCCCGGAACCGAATTTCTGATGTTTCCAGACAGACAGGCTAAGGGGACAAACCACATTTTTGTTAAATATAGAAAAGTTTCAATTCGATGGGAAGAAAAGAAGTTTCGTTTGCCCGATTGTGAAGTAGCACTGGTTTGCACGCATGCTCAAAGGAAATTCTCCTAGTACAAAGCCATCTAAAAAACAGAGACCGCACAAAACCTAGCTACTAAAATGAAGATTTGGTAAAAAAAACAAACAACCAAACAACCAACCACCCTATATTTTCCAAAAAAATCACTTTACAGGTCAAGGCTTCCACTGCCTAAGTGAGTTTAGTAGAATGAGAACTCAAAATGTGTGCTATGAAACTCACAGATACAGTTATGTTTTTAAAAAAAAAAAAACGAAACCAAAATACGTCAGGTCTTTTACACATCCGTTTCCCCATCCAGAGTTTACTCCGCATCCTCGTCCTCTTGTGCTGCAGCAGCTTCCTCGCTCTCTTCCTCCTCATCTTCCACCTCCACGCCTCCTACAGGCTGTTGCTCTTCTTCCTCGGGGAGAGATTCCTCTGTGGGCAGGGAATTCTGCTCCTCTGTGTTTCCCGCAGCCGGCTCCACCTCTGGTTGTGCTTGTGGCTGGGCCTCCGTTTCTGTCCCTGTTTCTTCTCGCTCTCCCTCATTTTCAGCTCCTTCAGGGTTCTCCTCAGCATCCTTGTTTTCCTCATCTAGATTTTCCTCCTCTGGATTCTCTTCTTCCAAGTTTTCCTCCTCTGGATTCTCTTCTTCTGGATTTTCTTCCTCTGGATTCTCTTCTTCCGCATTTTCCTCTTCATCCTTATTTTCATCAGCTCCTTCTGCTGTTCCTTCCTCTACATTTCCACTGGCTCCACCTTCTCCTTCCTCATGCTCCTCTTTTTCTTCTGGGTCATCCGTGAAAGGATTCTCACCCTGAAAAGAGAAAAGCAAACATTTGTCTGCTGTGAGTTTATCTCTAATGACTTCGAGGAATTCATGCCGGCTACGCGCCAGCGAACCCTCCCAAGAAGTTGAGCGTAACTGTTGCACCGAAAGCAGCTCCTGAAAGCAGACGCCACCTCGAGAATTCAAATCAACGCTAATATTAGCAGCAACAGCGCAACGGTCAGGTCGCCGGCCAAGATTTAAGCTGGAGGCCTCGCTCATGCTGTTCACTCAGGGTTCGGTGTAACACATGGGACAGATGACAGATGAAGTAATCATAGCAAGTTTGCTGGCGACCAAGCTGGGTGGAGCGGTGACACACTGGAGGGAAGGGACGCCATCCAGAGGGACCTGGACAGGCTGGAGGTGGGCCCGTGCCAGTCCCATGAGGTCCAACCGGGCCAAGTGCAAGGTCCTGCACGTGGGTCAGGGCAATCTCAGGCCCAAATCCAGGCTGGGCGGAGAACGGCTGGAGAGCAGCCCTGAGGAGAAGGACTTGGGGGTGCTGGTGGGGGAGAAGCTCAACAGGAGCAGTCAACAGGAGCCTTGGGACAAGGGGGAATGGTTTGAAACTGCAAGAGGGGAGATTGAGATGAGATCTGAGGAAGAAATTCTTGGCTGTGAGGGGGGTGAGCCCCTGGCCCAGGTTGCCCAGAGAAGCTGTGGCTGCCCCATCCCTGGAGGGCTTCAAGGCCAGGTTGGCCGGGGCTTGGAGCAACCTGGGCTGGTGGGAGGTGTCCCTGCCCAGGGCAGGGGGTGGCACTGGAGGGTCTTTATGGTCCCTTCCAACTCTAACCATTCTATGATAATCAGCAACCAGGAATCCAATATATTCTCAAAACATCCCCAAATCACCTCAAATTTCAGCTAATAAACACCCTGCGTAGTCAACGGCAGCTACCACAGAATTCCTACAGCACGGAAGAGTTGCTACCGGCTTGACCCTGCACCAACCCGCTCCGTAAATACCTACCTTCAGGTACCGCTCCAGTTTCTTACTGATTAGTTTGTTGTTGAGAATACTCCTTGCAACTACTAGCGAGGATTTCTTGGACTGCTCCATCATGGCCTGTATGGGAGGACAAAAAAATCGCGCTTCGATTTTGTTCTGAATTAACTTACGAGGCCAGTAATTAGTCACATCTCATCAGCCGAAGACAGGCTGTAGAGCAAATTTAGGTATTTGAGTAGGTGACAAGACAGCGATATTTAAGAAATTGCCCATTTTCTGTATGTTCTCCAAATTCCGTGCTTGGGAAAGGTGAGTATCAGGCATCCAAGGAAAAGCTGCGTGGGTTGTTCCACCCGTTTCCACCAGCGGGATTGTTTCAGCTTTGAATTTTGGGGGATTGAAGTTGAAATTCGATGCGTTTTTGATTCTGCTGAGGCGTGGGGAGCGACGGACGGCTGAACAGCCGAGCGCCGCAGATGGGAACGCGTCAAGATTTACAGTCGCATGCCGACAGAGCTATTTTATACCCAGAAAGAGCTGTCATCTGACAGCCGTCACCTCGGATCACCGCTTGCGGGTATAGTAAAGCTTGTAACAACATCATCCTACACGTATGTGGAAGCGGGGAAGTCACAAAGCTGTTTATTTTGCAAGGAACAGGGCAAGAGACACAAGATCTCATTTTCAGCGTGGCCTGAGGCTGTGCTGAACGTGCTTTAGGACCTTGCTCGCCAGCTTTTGCAAAAGGGAAGTTTCTGGGGATGCAAAAACGTCAAAATTAACTGCAGACCGTGAAGAGAAGCGCTGAAGAGGATGAAGAAAAGTTCTTCCCTGGTTTCAGGAGCCACGCGAATTAAACCCATCCAAACCCCTGCTCCTGTTATCGCGGCTGAAGCCTGCAAGAGCCCCGAGGTGCCCGGCCGCCCACTCACCCGGCGGTTGTGGTTGTGGTCGAGCGACTTCAGGTGTTTCTGGATGATGCCGTACTGCATGGGGATGAAGAGGTCGCAGGCAGCGCAGTGAGCCGCCTCCACCTTCTTAATGAAATGCTCCATGCCAACATCTGGAAAGGAAGAGAAGGGTATGAACCGGAAAATAATCCAGGGATCTGTGCTGTGTTATGGATTTTACTCCCTCGAGGTCTACCACCACCACCCGCTCCTCCTCCTCCTCAAGCCTTCCTCCACCACCCGCTCCTCCTCCTCAAGCCTCCCTCCACCACCACCAGCTCCTCCTCAAGCCCCTCCACCAGCTCCTATTTTTACTATTTTACTATTCCTGGAGTTGACTGGGCAGCAGCTACACGCAGCAAAGGACCTCGTGCACATGCGCGGGTAGTAAATCTTACCTTGCGTAAGATCTTGGTCCCTATAAATCTGCTGAATCACCGCATTAATGTCTTCAATTGCTTTACGACGCTCTTCAGTTTTCCTAGTTTTATTAGCAACGTATTCCTGTGTGGCAAAATATTTGGAATTTAACCTTTTTCCCCACCACTTTTAGGTGCATTTCCAGCCTGCTCATCCTAAAAGTCCTAGAAATCCCAGTCCTACAAGTTCTGTGGGTTCAGCACTTAAATCACCCACTCCGGACACCAAAATCCGTGGTGGGCAAGCATTTTATTTTCTACCCGTGCAACCAGTAAGACCAGAGGTTAAGCGACCCGCTCAGAAGAGGGCAGCTGAAGCAGAGCTGGAGTAGCACCTCTGATGCTTCGGCCCAACTTTACTCCACCTTCTCTAGCAGTTTCCAACAGTTACTTAGAGGGGCAGTTTAGGAGCTTTACAGCATCTCCAAAATAATAATAATTAATACTAATAATAATGCAACTCTCTTAATCCTAGGGGACAGAAAGGTCACCAGCAGCTCACCTGGAGAAAATCAGCTGTTTGTTGAGGCAACTTGGTTCCAACAAATTTGAAGTGTTCCTTATGGAATTTACTCTCGAGGTGACTGTTCATCTCGTCATCGTAGAAGGTCCGATATTTGCATAACGAACAAACAAACTGGATCCTGTTGAGAGAGTCGGAGACAAAGGGAAGTGATATCCAAACCAATCTGTTCCAGCTCTACACGGCAGCGCTTTCTCAATGGATCTACTCCCTCACTCTGCTTAAGGGGTAGATAAACTCATGGAATTCAGCATTTATGGGACATTTTCTAGAGTTTTTCCCATTTCTATTTCTCTTTTAAGCACGGACAGCAAGAAGACTGGCAGGGGAGCAAAGCAGCTTCTACAAGGAACAGACAAAGCACTGGGACAACCGGGCACAAAACGACAGACCCCAACTGCGAGTACTACAATACAACATCACTAAAGAAACAAAATAAAATAGGAGACATTACCTTTCTACCATGCGATCCCGATGCCTCTTCTTTTGCCTCTCTTGGGTTTTCTTGCCCGCCTGCAATTTGCGTTTGATTTGACTGATCTCTTCTTGAATTGTTAAAGCACCTAAGTGTTTAAAGCAGGTTGGATTTCAGGGCACTACTTGAGGACACCACCTGATTAAAGAGAATTTCCCTAGACAAGTTTAGTCGTCAGCCCGACCAACCCGCACGACCTACAGATGACGTTGAGTCAAGAAGCAGCTCCCACTGGCCAACTACGGATAAACCTCCGGTTTATACGATAGCGCCGTCCACCCCAAATTACCTTTTTCCAAGAAAAACTGCCCTGGGACAGGCTTGGGGGCGGGGGGCAGAGGGGAGAACCATGTCAAAAAGACTAACGCGGTTTCACAGCTCTTTATTTTAATTACTGTTTGCTACTACTGGTTTTACGAGGTTTTAAGTACTCATTAGTTATGGGTTTGATTTTTTTTTAAGTACCGCCCGCTCTGATTTGTTCAGCCTCAAAGCTAACACTGGCAACGCAGTAAGGTTTGGGTAAGGGGGATGAATTTACACCACTTATTTTTGGGACAGAAAAGCTCCTTCTCTGTGCAGGCGCATCCCGGGATGAAATTTACGCTGCCCACGGGTGCAATGAGGTTTCTTTCCAGCCCTCCTGCTTCTCTACGCTCCCTTCGGGTATCGCGGTGCTTCTCTGACTGGTCCCAATCTCTCCAATCCGGGAAGCTCCAGCCCAAACAACTTACCCAAAGTCAAATCTACGGCAGAGCGGGGAAATTAAATCTGGTTCCCTAAGCCCCAGGTTAGCAGCTTCACCAACCTACCTTGACCAAAGGATCCAGCTCCTCCCTAGCAGGGCTTTTACAGCATTTCCTTATCCCTGAGCAGACACAAAGGATGGGATTCGTCTGACTAAATGCAGACATTACAGCTGAGCTAGTCCCCTGTCCCCCCAGCAGCGGAGATCTGACGGGTCTCATCCTGAGGAACAAGTGAATTGATGCCCTGGGAAGGGCTCCCCCCAGCTCCTCTCGTCAATAAAATCCCACCGGAGCCTCGCAACGCAAGAGCCTCGACCGCTCTCGCTCGTAGGACCCCACCTCTGATATCTACCACAGCACCAGACCGGCGTCCCCAGGGGACTCGGGGACATGCGCAGAGGCCAAATCACCCTCCATGGAGAGGGTGCAGAGGTTTAGCTCAGGTCACCAAGACGCAACGAACCAGAAGGGACAGCGAAGCCACAAGACAAACGGATTCTAAGAACCGGAGGAGCTTGAAAACCCATCGGATTTAACTGGAAACCTCTCTTCTGGCCACATCGGAGCCCTCAACTGGAAGGGGGTTATGCTCCACGCGGCGCTTCGCAGCACAAACGAGTTGTTGCACAGCCCAACTCACCTTTCTCTGAATCTTTTCCTTCTTCGTCTTCGCCCTCCTAAAAAACGCAACATCGGGAAGTTAAAACCCCCTAGAGAAAGTGAACATCTGGAGACTGGTTCAGCATCTTCCCCAGCCTCTCAAACCCTCCCCAGGCACTCAAAGCACTGCACGGAGGAGCGACATCTCCTCTGGATCCGGCCACTGCACGCTTGGAGAATTCCAGCGTGGTGCTCGCTCGGCAGGAGATGCTTCTCAACACCTGCAGGTCTTATTTCCAAGAGATCTCCCTCCACCATGTTGAAAGGTGGCAGTAGAGGGGTCCCTTCAGTCCCCGACTAGAGCGAGACGATGTAATCCCACGCTCTGGGATTCCCCACATTGCAGGAAATTGACTTTTTGGCATTTCNATTTTACTGCGTTTTGACACCATAAAGCATCTCGCAGCAACACCGCAGCCGGTGGGTGTAGCTGGCAAGCCCCTGTAGCATCCACGCTTCCCTCCACAGAGCATTTTACTTCCATCCTCTCTCCTCTATTCATCCGAGTCTCTGCGCCTGACTTGGTTTGGGAATAACGGGGGAAATCAGGGATCTACCCTCACCAGCTCCAGCACCTCTAAGCAGAGCTACGGTTTTTTATTACGATAAAGTAGTTTTCAGGAGTTACTTACACCTCTGGAGCCCTCTTTTTCCTCTTTTTCTCCCGATTCTCCTTCCGTTCCCTCCTCTGAAACAAACAACACAGTCGGTATCGAGACAAGTAACCCAGATCGACGCCAACAGATTTGCCACCACGTTAAACACGCGACAAAGCACAATGACCGATGGAAATAAAGAGAACAGCGGCTTTATACCGCTACCGAATGCACTGCAAAACCACTCCGCTCTTACCGTTGTCAGAGTCGGAGTTATCGGAGCCGTCCGTCTTGGCCGCCTTGCTGTCCGGTTCATCCGAGCTGTTCGTTTGCTTCCGTTTCTTCGCAGTGAGATCTTTTTTGATTTTCTTTTTCTGGGGCTGCGAGAGAAGGGAAAGGTTAATCCTGGCAATATGAGCAGCTGCCCTCTGCAGCCAGCAATGTCTTATTTTACTCATTTTTAGCAAGTTAAGCTTCCTGCATTCAGTTTCTGACAGGCAGAGTTGACAGGAAGGACATAATCCACCACACCTCTATCCAGTGATGTAGGGAATTAAGCCGTGAAGGACCACAATATCCTCCTACCTTCAAAAAACAAAGTTTTTAGGATTAAAACATCCCATATATCAATACTGCTGCACAACTGAGCGCAGCCTCTTCTGTCTGCTGAGAAGAAAACATGCTACGAAGCCAGTAACAGCCAGAATTATATATTTTTGCTTCCCAGAGTGTGTTTTGGAGCCCTTTGCAGCAGCACGCGAGGGTCTGTTAGGAAATAAGTCTCTAGCCCAGCTGAGCAGGGTATCACGCAAGTACTTACTTTAAAATCCGAGTCCCACATTTTCCAGTTTCTCCTCATTCGTTGTTTCATCATTCCTCCTCCGTACCGCATATTCCCCGAAAAGCCTCGCATTCCCTGGAACATGCTGAGTTCTGGGATAATGTTGTGGGAGAAGAGGGAAGGGAGCCTGGAGGAGCCGTGGGGACCGAGACCTCGAGATCCCATCGATTGCGGAGGCTCATTCCACTGTCCACCCATGCGCCCGGGATAGGAAGACGCCATGGGTCTGTTATTGCGTCCGTCTCTACCCCAATTTTGACCCCGTTGACCAAAGTTATCCCGTGCTCTGTTCTGGTATTGATCCCGGCGGTTCCCATAAAAGTTGTCGTAGTGACCTTCGTAGGCATTATCGTTGTCGTGTTCGGACTCGTTGTAATCATAGCCGGATCGATACATGTCACGGTCGTTCATCGAAGACCTCGAGTCGTAGGATTCATACGAGTCGTACCTGCAAGAGACGCGGCAGCAAGAGACACCACTGAGAAACGGCAGCAGAGGTTAAGCAAAACCCTTCAAAACAGATTTTCGGGCTTATTTTTAGGCTTATTTTTCAATTGACAGATGGGTCACGCAACATGGGACGTAGCTCACTGCGTGGTGGGACAGGGACAGCAAAAGCTCATGACAGAGCGTCAAGGTTTCAGTTGCAGGGTGGGAGGAACGAGAGACCTTTAGACACAGGAAATCCCTGATGACAGGGAGTCCCTCAAACCATCCACGTCTCCCAGAATTACCAAAATATTTTAAAAGAATAAAGAAGTTAAGCAAAAAGTTCCTTCAGCAGTTGAGGCTGGCGTTTATTGCTTTGTCCCTGCTCCCAAACATCTGCTTCAAAATGAGCTTTAGGAGCAGCCAAAGCAAACCAAGAGCTGCTCGTCCTCACAAGTTCCACCTCATCCGGAAATAATTCCAGAAACAGCACAACCTCAGCTATTCAAGGAACACCTTGGCACAACCAAAGACCTAATCCAGACCCATCCTTCCTCGCTCCCCTTACGCAATCCATCCATGAAGAGACTGTATTCCCCGACTGCAAAGCCAACATGTGTCCCAACTGATTTAAATCCATTTTCTCCTCTTGCAAATAAGGCCGTGGAGGATTTTTAACTTTATATTTTGCAATACTAAAACGCTTTGTACTGGAATTTAAGGTTTCCTGTGCTCGCCGGCAGTGCTTTCAGTGACAAGGCAGGCGAGGAGGAAAGCCAGTGCTCAAGAAAAGATCGTGACGCCGAACTAACGAGTCTCGTCAAAGCACGACCCCTCGCTGCTGTGCTTTACAGCGAGGCCTTGAGAGCATGGAGATAGGAATTATCAGGGGCAAAAAGATGTTATCCCAGCTCCAAGGTCATCAGAAAGCCACTCCGCGCATACAAGGAGAAATGTTGGGGCTACAAAATCAGGTCAGGCACTGATGGAGGAGCTGCCAGTGTCTGGTTACGCGTCAGCCGGAGCAGCTGAAGGCTGAGCAGCTCCTTTTCTGCGCCACGATATCCCGGAGCTGACATTCTCCAAGTGATTTATCTTCCTCTTACCACATTTCTCCTTATTCTTGCACAGAGCGGGAATTTTTTTGCCTCTTAATAAAACCTATCCCATTCCCAACTGGAAGCGGTGGAAACACACCGCAGGCAGGAGCGTGTCTGTGACCGCTAGCGCATGAGATCGAAGTGGAGAAGCCCAAAACAATGTTTGAAGGGACAAGGATCCGGGGAATGATTCGGCAATCCCCTTCCAGGCTGGTTAAACCAAGCGACCAACCAAAACAGATCTATTTGATATAATATTACAGACATATCGCTTCGTAGGAGAAGCAGACGCATCATTTCGTAGGAGCGGAGTAGAGAACATTCACGTCACTTTTATCAGTATTTCCTCCTGAATTTTGCTTTGTCCAACATACTTTTACTTATTTAAGGCATTAAAAACTGGGAGTAAGTCGTCACCCTGCAGACATACCAAGTCCTAGCTCAAAACTCACACTGCACGTTAATAAATAAGAAATCTTTGGGGAAAGAATCCTGTTTATTAGGACTTAAACATTAATAAAGATCAGCGAGGAGTTGACTATGTCGTAGAGCTGAGCATCCGTTGTGACTCTGGCTCCAAAACCCTCACTGCAGCAGCAGCGGTCAGTCTATTAATCAAAATTAGTAATTTTAACTCGGAGTAAGCATGAAATAGTGTGTTGTTTTCCTTGGTACTTCCCTAGAAGTACAGAATGAAGCTCAAGAGAATGTCCCTTGAAATTATTATTTTACTGAAGAACACCAAATTTCAGCCACAGCTAGAAATGCTGCGCTGTAAGTCTCAAATCTGGATTTCTTTTGCAAGGCACAGATGAAAAGTGAGTGTAAAATCCTGTTTTACAGTTGCAGCAGATGAGAGGAGGGCGACTGAGCCAGCTCCGGGCGTTCACTTGAGTCACGACACGAGAAAAGGCAAGAATGAGATTAGCGAGGGACAAACCGAGCAGCAACGACCCTCAACAAGCAGCAGATCGTTACGGCGTCTCCTCACCTCATGCCCGGCACTCACCTGTCTCCGCCAGACCCGTAGTGTCCTCCTTGCATGGTGTCCGCGTCCATGTGCGACACCATGTCTAAGCGCTGGTTCATTTTCGCGATGACAGCGTCAGCGTTGCCCCCGCCCGAACCATCGGGGTTCATGTCAACGTCCGAACTGGCCATTTCCCAGGAGTTGGATGTGGCCATGCCATATCCGTAATTCCCCGAATTATCCTGGCCGTATCCATAGCCATAACTGTATCCCTCATAGCCTGGAATAACAAAAAAAAAAAAAAAAGACCTGGGTTTATTTCCAGTTATCTGGCTTTGCTAATATTTTAATTCAAATTAAGATGCCCCAAGCAATCTCCACAGGGAGTTAAAATAATAATAAAAAAAAAAAAGCTCAAGTTTCTATTTAAGTCGCCTATAAACTTCGAACCGTTGAGCTCACAAAGGTTTAAGGCAACAATTTGCTCGTGTAAGTCCCATAAAACACAGCCACAGCCTGTAGCTTCCTCCATCTAACCTGCTCCGGAGAGGAATAAACCCGGCCAAGGCAGAGCCTCCATAAAAGCCTGGTTTGGGTTAACACTGAGATATCGAAGAACCATTTTAAGCTGGTTTTTAGTTTGATATGAAGCTGTCGGTAGCCAGAAGAATGCAGTTACCTTCACCGGGACATATATAAGCTGCTTTACAACCCCTTAAATCCAAAGGGATGACACTAGAGCATGTACCTGTCCTCTTCAAAGACACAACCGAGCACTGAAAGCAAAAACCCTTTCAGCTTAGTGTTTCCCACGCATTTTATACCAGGAAGTGACAGAGAGGACTCTCCTCTCACTAAAGAAACCAAAACTGTTATAAAAAGGGGAAAAAAACCACCTTAGAAATAACGCACAAAGCCAATTAAAAGCCTGCTGAGGCTTAAAATTTAGGTTTTTCTCCCCTCAGCCCTTTTATTTGGCTGCTGACACAAAGCGGAGAGGCGCTGTCTCCCCGAGCCTCAATTTATATCATCGCCTGCACTGACTTCATACAGGTTTTCCAAGAAGCAAAAGGATTTCTTTAGGGGAAAAGAACCCCAAAACCCAATTATTCTCCTTCACAAAGTTTTTCTGTGTAACCATTTACAGCAACAAAAGGGATTTTTAGGGGAAAACAACCCCAAAACCCAAATATTCTGTTTCAAACAGTTTTCCTGTGCAACTGTTTACAGCAAAAAAGTTTTTGGTTGGCTTTAAGGCGAATTTTTAAAATAAAAGAAGAAAATTGCCAGTAAGAGGCTGCACGGGGTCTGTGCTGTGGTGGTGGGTCATCACCGACCTCGGAGTGTCTCCCTCAGGCTCAGGAAACGGATCTGAAGTGGAAGGTAATAAACCAATCTGCCAGAAAATTACTCCAGTTTTTAACTGTACTTGCCTCTGTTCGTCCCAGAGTTCCAGTCTCCATAACCTAGAAAAGAGCAAAAAGCAATTAGAGATGAGTTTATCGTTAGTGTGGCGCTTGCAGCTGAAGAGATTCTCGTTACCCAGCATCAAAACGGAGCGACACCCCCAATCATCCACAAGTCTTGCACCAAACAGCGAAGAAATCAGACCTTAACGTCACCCCGGCAGTGACACGTCCCCACCAGACCCAAATCCTTTGCTCATCTTACACAAAATCAGGTTTTAGTTTCAAGCTGAGCTCCCACTAACCATTTCGCCAACTGAGTAGTATTTTGGGAGCAGAGGCCAAGCGAGAGGGATCTCACATGGAATAAAACCTGCTCCGACTAATGCCTAAAAAAAGGGGGAATCGGGACACATTGGGGAAGTTTTAATCCCAACCTGCAGCCTCCCAGGACTGACATTCAGACGCCCTTTGGGGCAAAATGGATCTCGACGGCATCGCTGCACTTTGCCCTTGCAGGAAACCAGCTGAAGATGGAGATACGGGGATGGGAAAACGTCGTCCAGAAGAGCCCCGGCCGGGACACTGACATCCCGTCGAAAAACTGTTACCCCAACATTAATTTTCAAAGCAATTACAGCCTCATTAACCAGGGTACGTATGCACACAGCTCCCCTTCATTATCTAGACACATGCTATGGGAAAGCAATGGTACCTTACAGATTCTTGTTACGATTTCAACCCTAATTAGAAACCTCTCTTCACAGATGAAAGGTAATTTATTAATTTTATTTTTTCTTTTTTCCCCTCCCCAGTGACAGCCACTTCCAGCCAAAACAGCTGACAGCGAATATTGTGGCAAATCGCTTCCTACACCCACCGAGCTCCACAGGTGAGGCAAGATGCCACTCCAGGAGCCAGCAAAGGAATAAAACCGTCAAGATTAAAAGGAAAATAAAGGNAAAGGAAAATAAAGGCAAAACCGCCACTAAATTAGGTGAGGAGGCGAGTTCCAGCCATAACCTGAGGGAGGATGAGGGACTCCTGTCAGCTGCCGCCGCCAGGCAGCAATCAAGAGGGCACCTAATTAAGCTGGTTGAAAGAATAAATCATTTTTTCTGTCAGAAATAGAGCCTGGCTCGCTCCCTTCTCCCCCGCCACCCGCACCGAGGCTGGAAGCTCCCCCTGCCCCCCGGGGAGCACCGGGGCCGAGGCCACAGCGGCGTTCTGAGGCGGAGCCACCCCCCCAGCCCTGAGACCCCGCTGACAGGGGGACGGGGCGAGGCCGGGCGGGCCCCTGAGGGGAG
>VWZL01002487.1:0-72519 GCA_013396915.1 Stercorarius parasiticus
TACTGAGCCTTTTCTTCCAAGGGCAGCAAATTTTCCCTGTCTAGTATTTTCTTTTCTCTATCAGAAGGTTTCAAGCAGGTTTGTTCATTGCATATGTTCATGCATGATTCAGGGTTTTCTTTTGTCCTTTCAGGTAAAAAGCAGCAATTAATTGCTACTGAAACTAAACAACAATACCTTCTGTTTGGCTAGATAGTAAATGGAAATTAATTTATGTCCTCTGAGTAATAAAGTTATGATCCAACTTTATATCAAAGGAACATTCTCCATATGAGGGTATGAACTGTTACCACATATACCACTTATCTCTGGATGGTTATAAATACATCAGTGAATGCTGCAGATGGTTACAGGCCACAGGCAGAAACAACTTGCTGGTCTGTTGGATTTTATGACTTCATGAAGAATGTATTAAAACATTTATTAGCTCTTTATTTGCAGAATTTTAATGGCAAATGTAAATGACCAGGGTCTGAAGTTAAAGTGTTTCAGGGACTGGGGTGAAATCTTCAGAGGGTGGCTGACTGTCATATGAGCATCTTCTGTTCAATGGCTGGGATCCAAGTTCTGAATAAGAACCTCAAGGGGAAAACTGGAAGCACCTCAGTACAAATGACTGAGTGCCAGATGACCCTTGGATTTACCAAGGCCTAAATCTCACAATCTTTTTTAAAAAAAACAAAACAAACCCAAAACTTTACCTGGTCCACAATGGAGTTGCTAACAATCTTTCCTGCCCGTGATTTTACCTCTCCGATTCCTTACTTTGACACTTCAACAGCTCCCCTGAGGGCTAAATTAGTGAGTGCAGACTTCTTGTCTTTGTTCTGTGATTACCCTTGTTTAACTTTCGGAATTTGTTCTCCCCCTCCCCCAGCGCTTCTTCCCTGCTTCTTCAAATGCACGGGTAAAACATGGGCTAGTGGTTTAAACCAGGGAGAGCTCATGCTTTTTATTCTGCCTGGAACGACGGAGGAACAGAGCAGGAGCCTCACAAATAAGTGTCATGGGTAGGTAGCACATGAGAGGTTTTGAAGCATACACTGTCCTGACTTCCTCCATTACCCACTGAATTGCATTGGCAGCAATAATTGCTGCTCCAGGAAAAGTAACTGCTAAACAATGATAGCAGTAAAGCCCTACAGCCTTTCTCAATTAAATTAAGTGGAAATTTAGTCCTTGAGTACTACTCCTGAAACTGGCTGAGCAGAATAAGAGGAAGCACCCTGGTCTGTTGGAGGATAGTTCAGGGCAGGAGAATAACTGCTCTCTTTGCTCTGTGACCATCATTCTTATGGCCCCCATCTGAAAAGTCAGTGGCCACCTGTGCCCTTTATCTACTGTTCACAGAGGAATAAAGGCAACAGATTGCAAGTTGAATCTACTCTAACAGAGGCCACGTAAGCTGGTGAATTTAGGGGAGAGCCATTGTCATCTCTGTAGCCATCATTTCTCTTCTGTTCTGCATCAGCAGCTTGTACTTCCACCATTATTCATCTGTCTGCGCCGCAACCTCTTGATCTTTGAAGGCTATTTTGGTATTGTCAGTATGTCCTTTCTACCTCATTTATTTCTACCCTTTCTGCTTATCCTGGTACTTGCGGTTTTTACCAATGCCATCTGCAAACATCTCACATTTGTTAACATGTCTTACAAACTTTAGTCATACAAAATAGATCTTTTTGTCTCTATACACTCCTGTGTGAAGGGGAACCGGAGTAATTTTTTGTAACAAAGGAAATATTTTTACACTGATTTGATGTAAACTACCCAAAATGAAAGAATGAAGCAAACAAGAAGTCTTTGTCATAATACTCAGTGAATCCAGGAGGTTTTCTTCAAATGATCTGAGAGAGTGTTTACTTCAGCCTTCATATAGGAAGGGAAACTTTGCCTTAATGAACATTATTTGGGATAAAGATGGGACAAGAAAGATAAGTTTTTATGGAGACAACAGCCTGCAAATTGATATAGCCTTTTAATCTCTTACCTCTTTAACCTCTTTCTGCAGTGCTTAGAAACAATAAGCCAAATAAGCAGAAAGGTTTTTAGCCAACCTTTACATAACGTAACTCTTTTAAGGAGTGCTGTCTCAAAGTGATGCTGTCACTTTAGTACCTATTAAATGAAGACCATGCAGAAGGAATAAAGAAGGTGAGATGAATTTAATGTTTTCTATTGCAACTGAAATAAGGTTTTCTGCAGCTCAGAATATTCAGCTGTCTGCACAGTCTGCAAGATAGCGTGTGGCTTGCATTCAGAGTTTGAGGTTATTTGTATCAATGCAAATACCTTGAGGGAAAACAGCAGCATGCGAGTTGGTAGGATAGGCAGCAGTGGCATAGCAGAATAATAGTGACTTCTGAAGAGTCTGCTCAGCATGCTGGAGACAATTTATTCAGGTTAGTCTCTAGGGGACATGGGCTCTAACTAGTGCTGGGAAAAGCTGGCTAATTTCTCCCCTCCACTTCCTTGTGGCATACCTCAGTTAAGGGTCCCTACCCCCGGCACAGAAGCTGTCCCCAGTGGCAAGTCAGGAGGTTTTATCCTAATAGCATTTTTGTCAGGGGATAGTATTGCATCCCAACTCACATGCATCAACCCTTCCACAAAGCACAGAACTGGTTGGATGCATGCATCTCTGCTGCTGAGTGCAAAAGCGGGGGGATGAGGACATGGCCTTACACTGTCTCCCTTAGGTCAGACAATTCTTATTCACTACAGTGCAGTTCTTATGTGAAATATCTGGGCACAGATTTTCTGTATCCAATTTGCTCACAGTGCTTAGAGAAAAGCTATCTAAAACTTTGGAAAGCAGGTAGACACAGCACATGGCTGTGACCTAAGAAAACTGGGTACGTTCACCTTGTCTACCATCCAAACCTTGTCCACTGAATTGAATTTGTTCAGTTCTCCCCATAAGGTGACCAATGTGCTTGGGTCTAACCTGAAGTTTCCTTTCTCTTTCATCATAATTTCTTGTGCCAGTCCCCCATTCCTTTTGGTGTATTTTGAGGAGCACTTAACCCCAGCACTCTGTGACAGGCACATTACCAGTGTAACAAAGCATCTCTGGTCTTCTGGGAAACAGAAGTCGTCATCTGTCTGGAAGCGGCCAAGACTTACTACAGGTTGTCATGCAGAGTCAGAGGCTGAGAAGAACGAACTTGTCAGCTTTACTTTGATAAGCCCATGAGTGTGAAAGACATGACACATGCAATTTCCATTACAGAGATCACCAGGAATCCATGAGAAGCATGAATGAGCAGGAGTCAGGCATGTGGAAAATTATTCAAACTAGAAACTATGGGCAGTTCCAGGTGCGTCTGTTTTCCCAAGAAATCAAGAGGCTTCTCAAAATTGTTTTACAAGATCAAGAGAAGACCATCCATTACAAAGTACATCAAGATAGCAAGATAACATTTTCAGATTAATCTTCCTATATTTTTTTCACCCCCACCTTAAGCAAAAAAGGTGATAAATTCGCTCCCAATAGGAAAGCAGTCTTAGTATCACCAAAAATGTTTTAGTGCTTTTCCACTTAGTTAGGACCATCTTACTGGTTTCACTTAAGAGCAGCGTACTATGTCTTCCTTGTCTTTCCCTGACACCAGCAACTTCATCCACAGGTATGAGCATCCTCTCCCTTTGTGTTGGAGGAGGGATATGGACTATTGATGGAGTGGGATTTCAGGGGCTGAAAACCCCGGGTGTCCTTACAATGAGAGATTGGAAATGAGGATCCTGTTCTTTGGCAGCATCTCAAATTTTGTAGCTGCTTGAGCAACTCACAGCAAAGGAATTGGCATGCACTATACATGGAAGATTCCATCCAGGAGCTGACTGCAACTTGGCAACGAAGAGGATTGGCCATCAGCTGGACCCCTACCACTCCTTCTCCTCCCTCTGGAGCACAGCAATGAATGATGATCTACAGTAAATACTTGCACTGTGGCACCATTACCAAGCAGTAGCAGATGTCACATGCTTGAGCTTGGGATTTCTATCAGATGAGATGTCATGATTTGCGGCATGTGTTTGCACAGCAGTCTAATTCATTCTTGCACCAGCCTACAGTGGAAGAGGTCACAAAAGGAAAGACCCCAAAGGAAGTCAGGCCAGTCAGTGGGCTAAATCAGGTGATGTCCTCCACATAGACTATACACATGCCCCACTGCTGGCGTTTAGTATCTTTGCAGCTCAGCAGCCTTCTTGCAGCTGACATGGGTCCAGCCAGGAGATTAAGGCTCAAGATTAAGGCTCATCTTCCTGAAGTGGGCTGTTTGGTGTCAGCTGGGGGAGATGCAAGGAGCCATGCAACTCAAACATGTCTTTGTGCTTGGTTTCCAGGCACCAACTTTGTTTTAAAAGCTGATTACAGTTAAGGAAGGAAACAAGCTTTTGTTACTTGTGTTCACCCCCTCACATAAAAAGCTTTTGCACACCTGAAAACTAGTGACAGCACAGCATATTTGTACAAATGAAAAATACTGTTTCACTTACTTACAAAAATAATGCCCTTTTGAAAACTGCAGTGAGTTGAAAAGCAATGTAATATGCATATAAGCTCTTTCAGACCAGTGTTACCCCTGGACAAAGTGCTTCTTCATCAATACAATGCAAAAATTCAGCAGCCTAGTTTCAAGAACTAAAGTCAGGTAATGGTTACTTTTGCAAGACAAGTAGAAGCAAAGTCTGCTTGTGTCAATCAGTATGAAAATGTAATTTAATTCAGTGCAACAGAAATCAATTTTTCTCCTAGGATCTAAGATAACTAAATATCACACAGTCAGCTTAATTAGTTTCTGATATTTGTACAACTTCACCTTTAAACTCTGGAAAAAGCACAGTTCATGTGTTTGTTCTTTATAATTCCTTTCTGTTCTGCTTTACTGCTTAGAAGAAGAAGGCTTACAAAGCTTCACAGTAGCAATAAAGTCTTACTCCAATTCAGACTTTCTTTTGGTGACCATGAGATGGAATCAATGCTCCATCAGATCCATGAGGCCAGCTCATTTGTATCACTAAAGCGCACTCAACAAAAGGAAGAACACAAAACCAGAGGTCCTTAAACCCTTCAAAAAACCCTTTTCTCATCAGTTGACTTCCCTAGAGAAGTAGCAGCACATAAACTGCACAAGACCCTCATTCAAACCATTGCCTGTTCCCCAAAAAGCATATCTGTCCAAGTATTTATCAGTATCAGTGGCTTCTCTTAAAACCCCTGCTCTGCCACCTTGCAGTCCAGCAGCACTCAGGTCCCCAGGTTTGGTATAGGAGCTCTTGCAAAGTAACCCAAGTTTCTCTACCGCAAAGAAACTAAGGGTCCTGTGCCTTCATGTTGGCCTGCCCACACATTCCCCAGCTGCATTTTCTGATCCCTCACACCACACAAGGTCCTGCAAGGAGCATTACGTTACCAACACAAGTCTTAGTACCCACGTCATGGGCAGACCTCCTGCCTCAGGGGGTGCTCAGCCAGTCTCTAGTGCACAGGGCGCTTACCTCGGGGGTAGGAGGCCAGCAGCAGGGCGCAGGAAGGATAGGGCTGCTCTGATGAGGAGGACAAACCAGGACACACAGGTTCCCATGCTGCAGCAACTTCACTAGTGAAGGACACAGTGCCAGGCAGCACAAGCAGAGCAGGGCTGGTGGCAATAACAAGTCCCAGCAATAGCCATCAGACAAGCATGCAAGGATAAAGCAAGTCCTAGGAAAGCTGGCTTGCTTACCAGATTCAGGTCAGGCTCAGCAGAGAATAAGGCTAGAACAAAACCCTCTCTAAAACACAGTTCACAAGAAGGGTGGGAGAGATGAGACCTGAGCTTATATAGAGCTTCTGGGCTATGGGTGGAGGCTGGAGGTCCTAGGAGAGGTTGATGAGGGTAATTAGAGCCTATTAGAGCCTATTAGGACCCTCATGCCCTGTCAGCTGGCTCTTCTCAGGCTGGTTTGAGTCGAGAATTTTACCACTGCTCCATGAGCCACAGTAGTCACTTTGATTTCCAAAATTCAGACTGTGTTTCCTCAGTTAAAAGAGTTTTACTTGTTATAAATGTTTTAAGCAGAATCATGCACTCATCCCTCATCCAGGATGAGGTTTGTAATGGTTGAACTAAATTGGCTCTTGCACTTGGGTTTGTGCCTCTAAGCTCAAGAAAAGGGTGATTTCTGAGACCCCTGCGGTCCCTCTTTTTCAGTTTGCCCTGAAACACTATGCTTTTCCCTCGTACACCCTTCTGGCTCTGTAGTCCTTCTCCATACTCATACACTTGCCATGAGCACTGTCCTTGAAGAACAAAGCCAGGTCCGTGAATTTCACAGGCATTTGGAACAGGCATGGTCCTGCTGTGCCCATAACTCAACCTGAATGGCCCAAGGTCACACAGGTAGTAAAGGATGAAGCACAGATTTCAAACCCCCCCATATGATTAATGTCATGTTCTTTAGACCACAATAAGCACTTTTATAAAGCTATGCTCACTGAAGGGGGCTTCACAGCATACTGTAGTTATCCAAAATTTTCTTGACGACTGTTGGTTGGAGAGAGAGAGGATGGTTGCTTTAGCAGAGCTATGTGCTCCTTTAAGCGCAAAGTCATGATGTGATAAAATGAAAGATGGAAATCTGCATGGCTGTGCAACGTGCAGTGATAAAGATGATTATAACCTCCAGTTCTCTTTAAACTTACCAAGGGCAATGGGGTGAGAGCTTAGTTAATCAATCCTGAGGAATCCTTTCCTGCTATCTTTTCCATCAGTGAAGGAATGAAAGCACAAATGATGAAGATGATTCATGCCCAGCAAACAAAGGCATAAGAAGCTCAAAGTGCAGTTGGCTCAACACAGCTTAATTAAAACAGGCATTGTAGGAGGCTGGATAATGCCCTCTCAAATCTCTTCTTTTTGAAGTGGCTGCATCCCAGTTATGTCTTGAGGTAAAACTGCTCTAAAACAGAAGGCAAATAGCATGTCACTGTTTGTCCTACCCCAGCACTTAGATACATTGGGGCAGAAGGCAGCACTAGTATTCCAGGCAGGGTACGTATGTCAAAGTTGTATTGGGATCACTGTGGTTTTGCCACACATTCAGCCGCTTGAGGCTTTCAGAGGGCTTACCTGAGTGAGAAACTGGTTAGTGGCAAAAGCTGAGGAACAGTATAAAAACCACAATCCTGCCTTCAAAAGTTCACAAGTCAGAGTTTCATTATTGACTCTTGGATTAGTTATAGGAGTGCAGAGGTAAAGATATTGAAAAAAGAGCTCATGCATGTGTGTGTGCATGGACTGATTGTAGAGGGAAAGAGAAAAGCATCAAAATATAAAAATTCAGACTGGCAGGGGAAGCAAGTTGGGGTGATGCCAAGCCTCTGCAGAACATTTAATTGCCAGTGATGGCAAGAATTCTGTGTGTGGTTCAAAGTCGTCATCTTCGTATTCCCATTGGGGTTGATCATAACATGTAAAATGAAGCACCTTTCTAGAATCAGGGCTCTAGTTGTTCTCTGCTAAGGCAGACACTGCCCTACCAACAAAGACATTAAAAACATCGCATGTGAGGCATCAAAGATGAGAAGTCTAACTTTTTGTTTATAAAAGCTGATACTGTAGCATAACCACTTTGCTCCAAGAGGTGGATTTTTCCAGGAAACCTCAAACACCTCAAAACTTACAGGCTTAAATCTCTGCAGATCTGATTTACAGCACAGGATGATTTTGGAGAAAAAAACAATCGTAGCCATAATGGTCCTTATTATTGTGAACAACAGATTTTAAACAGGTTAAGTGATGAAAAACAAAGGAAAGATCCCCCTTAGGAAGACTTCTGTAATAGAAAATATAGTTCATTTTGCCTGTATTTCATTAGTTTAAAGATCGGCTAGTTTCAAACTGCAGCCTTTAAAATCCAGAATAATTTGCAGTGCAGTGCACCAGCTTGTCAGAACTTCTGATGAGAGCTCGACTCAGGTCTAGGTTTGTCTTTTCAGCCTTACTTGCAACTTTCTCTTCATGTAAATTGCTGGTCAAGCTACTCAAATTTCAACTTTTTCCTGTATTGATTTGGCTCTTATCTTCTTATATCATTAATTTTTCACATTTGCTGGGAACTCGTCTGGACTCTGCTACATACAGCCTCCTTTATGGTACTCAAGGAGCCTGAATTCAAATCACAACTTCCATGTGATTAACCTCGGATTAGAAAGACATCCAAAGGTTTTGCACGTTTCTCAGATGGAGAAAAAATAAGATTTATGTGGGGTTGGGAGATGTCAAGAGTTACTAACAGCATGAATTTCTGGATCGCAGTGGCTGTACCCATGTTTGGCATAGATCAGGGCCAACCCTTCAGTGTCTGAGAGCAGAACTGACCTTTGAGACCGTTAATAGAACAAATATTAGCACCCATTGTAATATTACTTGCATCTAATAATGATGCAGAAAAAATATGCAGTCCATATAGAAGGAAGGTACAGATCATATCTGCCTGGGACCTGCTGGTTTTCTTGCACTGGTTCTGTCTATATTAAGATCCCATATATATGGTACTCCAGAGCAGCTTTAAATGATATCGTGGACAGTTCTGCACTTGAGAATCATTGCATCGGGAACAGCTTTCTTATAGTCTGCAGTTTCTAATGTGTTAATCAGTCTGCATCAAGAAGCTGACAGTGTTCAGTCTGCTGTATTTGAAGGTAAAGAACAGGATTTTCAAAGCTGTCATGCTTACTTTCGGTTATTTAATAAGACATAGCAAGGAGTTGTCTAATTAGTAAATATTGTCTGATACAAATTGTCCAATACCAAACATCTGATCCCCTGTCTTTAGTTAGCGTGAAGGGCTGTTTATTACTAGTGCTATTTCCAGTGTGTCTGAGAAGACAGTTTTTATTTCATTAACCCGCACATAGGTAATTCTCAGATAGCCGTCCTTTTGTTCCCCTGTGGGGTAGATGTATATAGCTTATGGGATGCAAAAGGTGTTCAATTTTAGTGTGGAAGGGCTTCTCACCCTTCAAAACTACAAACACCCTTCGAACCACAGTCGCCTTTCTAGAAACTGGCAGTCACGCCACTGTCCCTTATGTTGCTGTTCTGAGAGAGTGGGTAGAAGGTAATTCCGTTCATCTCGCACAGAAACTACTTGGCCATGTTGACATTTGCAGCCCTCTGGGATAGCCCCAGCTACTGACCTGTTTGCTAAACACTAGTTCAACTGTGTCAGTTCTGTCGAAAACTATTTCCTGGCATTTGTGTTCAGCTCACACTATTTTGCAGTACCCCAGCCATGATTGTTTCCTTTCTTGAGGAAAATAACCTCTCTACTTAGGCCATTGAAAACCTGGGTGTTAAATGCCTTTCATGTCTTTTATCAGCACTGCGTGCCTGCCTTCTCTGTTGTGAGAAGTCATAGCATGTCCATTTGTCATGCTTTGTGTCTGCAGACTGTTAGTGGGGTTGTTGTTGGGAAGCTGCATTGCACAGAATGACCTCTGGATACTCTGGACTGTGCAACTGCATTTATGCTTAGAAGCAAAACTCAGAAGCACTGTCCCTCATGCAGCAGAAACAGCAACATCTGCCTTGGGCTGGGAGGGAAGCTGAGTCCTCAGAGGCACAAAAGCCTAAAGCTATTTCCTTCTGTCAGTTATTCAGCTGAAATCATTGGGAAATTACTGAGGACCACACATCTAATTAGAGAGATCAGTTCTGCCCATCATGACAGCTCTACGCAGTATGCATAGTTCCTTCAGTAGCAAGCAATGAAAGTTACTCACGGGGATGCCTGCAATTCTTTGAACGTACTCACACTGCAAGCAGCATAGACAAGGACTAGCGTTCTGTTTGCATAGCGGCTAGATAATAATTAAAACTGGAGGACAGCACTTCTACTTCCTTCCTCCAGTTCTGTACTGTAGACATCTGTAAGCTCCACAGATGTTCCCCACATCTCTCCTAGTGAGCAGGTTTGAGTAGGTATTATGCCATCGCATCCCATACGCTTAACTGGCTCACGCTCCAACAAGATTCATTTGGGGCTTATGTTTTAATCGATGAGATAAACAGACCTGAGATTCTGTGATTCAACAAGAGAGAGAAATGTGTTGGAGCCGGAAAAAACTACAAAACGATACGTGGAAATGAGTTAAGTTGTATTAAATTATACTTTTTTCCAATTATTTTACTGAAAACATCCACATGCATGCAGCATAGGAAGAAAATACTGAAGGAGAAAGAGAGCCTGATAGACCAGAATCAGAAATTGGTTTGCAACCCGTTTAGAAAAAGCCAGTGGCAATCTAGGCTGCCTTTACAAAAGTACTCCAGTGCACTCATTTCTTGAATGTCGTGCTGAGTCTGGGCATTGTGTTATCAGTATTAGGGAGAGGTCAGACTTGAAAGAGAAAAAATTGATGAGCAGATCGTTGACTTGGAATGAGCGACTTGTACAGTATGAGAAAGATTAAAAGTACTAAAGTGATTTACACCAGCTGAGGATCTGAGTTGGCTAGTTTAGTTTTGGCTACTAGCCAACCTAAAGGGTGAGAATGGAGCTCAGCAGTCTGCAAATAGCTGAAGGCTGTTAAATACCAAGGAGGAAATGAGATGATTTAATGAAGCACACAAAGGTGTAACTAGAAGTAGTTGGACTTAATTAAGGAAGGGAAAATTGTAAATGAGTATCCAGAAAGCTTCTTGCTAATGAAATAGGATAGTCTGCAAAATCACCTTTGCCTGAGACTTTTACAACTGGGTGTGACAGAATACAAATGTCTTGCAGGTCGAGGAAGATTGTGTGCTTATCGCATAACAATTTATAGTTACCATGGGGCTAAGCTAGCTGAGGCTTCGCAATCTTGGGCTCATCATATTTAAAACTTCCTAACAGACACACCAAATAATATGCGCATCTTACCTGTTGCACACCATCATGTATGTTTGAGAGTCATAAACACATACCCAGTATATTTTTTTTGCTCCCTTTAATGTGTATCTGCTTCTCTCACTTCTAAAAAAAGCACCCAAACCCTAGCGTGCTTAGTAGTGAACCAGTTTTATGGTTAAATGGAGAAAAGTGATGATATGATAACTACGTGGAAGAGTAGCCAGGATAGCCTTCGCTAAAGTTCTTGGATCAAAAGATGTTTTCTGAGCTGTCTCAAAATTCTTAGAAAACATCCACCCTGCAGTGACTGCAGCAAAGGGGCTGCCTGTGCAGTCCCAGGCAGGAGAGAAACTTGAGCTCAGCTGGAGCATTTAGGTACCTCTATGATGCAAAGAAGAGGTATAGAATTGTTACTGCTCCCTTGACATTAAAACCAGTAGCAACAGAGTGGGGGAGTGACATTTCCATTTGTGAACAAACTGTGAATCATTAGCTCAGATATTTGAGAGATGGAGATTATTCTGAATTTGCTAAAATGGCCACATCTGAATTTATTTCACAGCTCATTAGGGAGCTGCGTATAATAAATTACCCAGCATGTTATGTTCAGCTAACCTGCCAGCTCCCTGGTTTGTTTTATGCTGTGGGTTGCTGAATGTGAATAAGTGAATAGTGCCTATTCGACCAGTGTTTCATTGTGCAAATGACAGAGACAGTGACATGACAGAGCTTTTTTTTCTTTCCATCAAATCTAAAATGGTTTCTCGCAAACCTAGAGGTGATTTCCTGCACTCTGCATACATGAGGGCTGTTTCCAGTTGATAAGAAAGGACCCATTAGCAGAAGGACAGAGCTACCTCAGGGCAGGAGGGTCTGTTTTTCTTTCCTAATTGGCATCCACAAGGATGGTTCCTCTCTGCCGGTAATTTCCACTGCCCAGTGGGCAGGATTTCCAGACAGGCTTGAGATGTCTTGTAGACCTCAAGGACATGCTGGACACAGGCTCAGCATCGTTGTTTTGTTATTCACTTTGGGCTGTGGTTTCATGTGGCTGCTGCACAGCATTGGGCATAGGGAAAAGGCTTCAATTCAGTTTCCATCTATGTGGGGGTTTTTTTTGTACTCGACTACGCAGTCCCAGTTTGCTTTGTGGTCCCCCCTTACTATCTCTAGAGTTATGGGAAGGCGCAGCTACTGACGTGGGGGAGAGTGGCAAAGCAGGAAGAATTCCTGTGTGTATTTTTTTTAAACAATTCAGCTTTTCAAAGAAGAGGGGCTTTTTATTTTTTAAATATTTTTTTTTTCAGAATATGAACCCTTTTGGCAAGATTTTCTTATTTCTACTTAATCTTTTTTTCCTTTTCTGTGTTACAGTTATTACCTAAAATAGGTCTCTACAGAGTGAGAAAATGTTTCTTTAATTTCTTTGGTGCTTCCAAGGAAGGAATAATTCATTACTGGAACTAGTAAAATATATATATATGTATGTATGTATGTATAATAGTAGTTATGCTTTCTCATAGCAAAAGCTTTTGATGATGAACAGGGAGCTTCTATGAGATGTTTCACTGTGGAGTGTTTCCACTTTCTGTCAGCACCATTCATCGATGGGATTGATTTTTTTCACAGACCGACTGTTCCAGGCCATAATGCTGGCTATACGAGACTGTGGGGACAATTCCTGTTTCCTAGTCTCTGGTATGTTTGCATTAAATCTGGTCTAAACACAAAAACTGTACTGACTGTCTATGCAGATTTCACAGTTGATGTCATTAAATCAGCAACATCCATGACTTTGATATGTATTTTAGATTGGAGAGTGCTTTATTCAGTGTTCTGTGACTTCTTAAAAGGAAAAAATCACCCAGACAAGCATTGGATGCTCTTTTCTCATATAAAGAGTGCCATGTGAACGAAATGTGTTTTTACCAAATCAAATTTCAAGCAGATACAGGAAGATTGGTGCTCAGATGGACTCAGATTCTTCCATAAAGTAAGTCACAATCTAGACTTTAATTTACAGGTTGGTGTTAAGGGATAGGTAGCATTCAAAGGTACATGAAAGCAATACACAGGTGTTAAGGCACCTGAAACCAGTGGCCACATTTTTAAAACCAGACACTTCCATCTGCTGGGCCGAGGCCAAGGTTTTGTCCACTCGTGTGGTTGCGCGGCTGACCAGTTCTTGCACTGGGCTGGCGTTTGAGAACTGCAGGCGCCTCGCAGCAGGTAGTAGCCATGCCTCTGTTTCGCCGGCTGCAGACAGGGAAAAAAGTGCTCTCACTTCTTTACACATGCTTTGATGACAAGTGCTCTGTTAGAGTCAGGCACTAGGGCTAAGAAACTGTCTTTATTCCCCTATGCAACGGGTAACACTAAACAACCACCCCCTTCACACACACGTACACCTGAATAGCTCTGCAAACTTCTGATGTTTTTTGACACTGACCTAAATAGGGGATGGAAACAACCTGCTCTGTGCAACAAATCTGAGGGATTTCCATTTTCTCCAAATCATACAGTCTACCTTAATTGCTTTCCTGTAATAATATAGTGATACGCTGTTGGCTCTGTATGAATAATTCAGGGCAGTAAAATGATAAAGTTATCAACAAGAGATGGCTTACAGTGATTATTTAATGCACTTCATAGATATTTCAAAGACAAAAAGATATACCTGCAGGTGGAATGTGAAATACTACATTGAGAATGTGTACAAATGTATTAACTCTATTACTGGGGTAGAGGAAAAATAAGAGTCAGATGAAGATAGTGAATAAAACATTTTTATATTCCCTGAATGTATGCTATCTTCTGCTATTAAATAATGAACAGAAGATCTTTGCAAAATTCAGATAATCTCTTGTGCAATAGGTACACCTTAATTTATGAAAAGGAACGGGAAGACTTGAAGAAGATACCGGACTCTTTTCTAGTGGGCTGGTGAATAAATGTGGCACTATGTATGCAGCAGCAATATATAAGGGGGCAGATTTTATGTGTGGACCACACATATCAGAGGGTGCTAGGGCTTTACATTAGAAAACGTGCCCTGCATGCAAAAGTTCTTCTTTCTTTGTCCCACTCACTCCCCAAGTCTCCAGGCACTGCATGGTGTGGGAGTAGTGACCCATAGTAGCAACTGAAGGCAGGTTAAAAACAGAAGATGAAATGTTGGAGCTCCAAGCTCTCAGGCTGTGGTAGTGTTTTGTGCTGCCTCTCTGGCCCAAGCCAGTGCTAGAACCGAAGGAACTGAGGGAAACAGCTTTTCAGAGCAAAACCCAGTAGTTACTAAAACCTGCCGATGGCTTCAGCTGTGCTAACAAAGGTGAGTGACAGGGTGAAGAGCAGCCCACCTTTCCACAGGTCCCCAGTTCCCAGAGTGGAGTGAGCCTGTGCGTTTTGCTGCCTGCTTGGAGGATGGGGAAGGTGATGAGCCTCCTCAAAATGCAAAGCAGGATGGCCACCTCGTGTGCTGCTCTTGCAAGCCAGCCATCAGGCAAACAGCCAAAAAAAGATGTTTTATCTAGGAATCTTCTTGCATGCCGAATCCTCACATCTGCACCACCCCCTCAAGGAAGGTGATTTTCCCTTTCAGTGTCCTGATATAAGCATTTGGAGAAGCAGGGAATGCATGGTTGCACATTTGGAGAATTGCCTGAGGCTCTTGGCAGTTTGCATCTTCAACCGCTGCCTCTGCTGTGGAGGCTCAAAGCACTGCGGTGTATCCATCACTGCCCCGTACCGCACTCTCGGGAAGTTGTATGGGCACAACCAGCCTGCTTAAGAGAGCTGCAGGCTTTGCAGCCTAGACCTTGAGAACTACTTGACTGAAGACCACTGCTTATCAGCTGCTGTGGAGAACAAAGACTGTAAAGATGGAGGCTTTGAGTTTTTAGGGACAAGTCTCAAGTCACTCTTAAGTTTGGACCACAGTTTTCTTTATTGTAAATCATTTATCCATGCAGTAAAGTTCTTTGTGTCCATTTACCCTTGAGAAGTGCAAGCACCACTAGAGATCTGCCCCTGAAACAAGCTTTCAGATTTCTCTTGCATTAAGTAAATTGCCTTGTTAAATACATCTTCCTTTTTTTTTACATTCCTCCTGATTTAAAGCAAGTTAAAGAGGCGTCTTCACTCTTCGGTATCTGAAAAAAAGAAAAAAAAAGTCTTGACTTAATTGTCTTTTTTCTTTTCCCTCCCCATTCTATTACCCTTTACACTATTCATTTACCTGTTCACTATTAAAATAACTACCTGATGGTGGCATTACTTGGTGAAATGATACAGATATGCTAAGTGGAGTGTGACAGATGAATTCCATAATTTGAAAACCTGCTAGCTACGAGATAGCAAGCATTGCCTTTTTCTGTCTTTATTGACTATTAAAGCTCCATTTTGCAGCACATACTGTTCCAGTGACATGGTTTTCCATGCAAAAAGTCTTGATTTTTTTTTTCTGAAACGAAAAATCTTCCCTTCTGAGTTCGGGTGAGCTGTGTAATATTGGGGTCATTTGTTCAGGCCAGAGAAAATACTTTGTTTTGTTAATAAAATGGCTTTTCATTAGCTTCCTAGAGCGTAATTTTTTCTAATAGGTAAATTAAAACCTTGCTTATTAGTTGCAGAGCATGCAAGTGCCATTGGCATTCTTTCAGTATACCCGTGCCAAAGCTGCTGCTGCCTAGGATGTGACAAGGCAAAGGGAGAGATCTGAGATTGTATGAATCCATCTGGTCTGAGTGATCCTGATGGGAGATCTGTCCACAAATCCCTCTTAATTCCTTTCTGTGATTGTTTTCTGCTCTAATTGCTTTGTGAAAAGACAGAATGATTGTCTTTTTGATAAGATGACATACTTTTTAGATTGAAATTGTAAAGTGTTTTCCTTCGGTGCAGGCATCCACTTTAATGGGCTAGGAGTGCTTACAAACTCAGTTAGCTTATCTCATTCTGGCTCAGTTCAGTTCAGGAACGAACAGCTGAGGAGTAACTTCATTAAACATGTGTTGTGTGGCAGGGGAACACTGCTTTGCCAAAATCTATGCTTATTGTGAAGTATGTTATTTTAAAGAGGGAAAGCTAGGATTTCATTATACATTTATTCCCATAGTAAAGATAATTGTATTTGTCTCTCATACAGCAACTTTCATGCACTTTAATAAACATGAATTAAACCTAACCTAACCATTTACTCTGCAAACAAAACGATAAATCTCCATCTTTAAAAATCAGCTTTGAAAATAGGCTTTTATTTTATGTATATATCTGTTGTTAATTGGACTGCATGCTGAAAATGAAAGACCAGATCTTGATCTTGCTTACCCACAAAGGAATGACAGTAAACGTGCTGGGGCTAACAGGTTCATGCAGATGTTTTCATAGCACAAAGCTTGTCTGCAAGTGTTAATGTTGGAATGGTGGCCTTGTCCTTCACTCTCTGGTGGCATGCGTGCGCGTGCACTGCTCTGAGAATGGGGTAGTAACTTGTCTTACTTCTAGTGAGAGTCCTGTGCTACTGGAAGGCTTTTTTGTAGCTGATATCTAAAGTGCAGTTTCTAATTACCTGCAGCTTGACTGGATCCCTGCCTACCTTATCTGAGAAGTCTGCTAATCCCAAAATTTAGGCCACACAATGACTAAAGTGGATCAGAAAGCAGAGCTTTCATCCCTTGTGAGTTTGTGATGGTGGACATCTAGAAGGATATTCAGAGGGTCCAACCTGCGTCACACAACTCCATGGAAAAGGGAGTGTTTTTTTTCCCAGGCTTGATTTAGGTGCCTTAATTTACCTTCTGTCCACTGACTATGTATGTAGGAAAGGTATAAAAAGCAGTTTCCTGTGCTGGATGATGTGAATAGCTGTATTTTATTCATTTCTAGTCTAAAATCATCTGAATGAGACAATGACTAAACTGAAATCTCTTTAAACCTTTTATCCCATAAAATGTTACTATCTTGCTTAGTTTTCAAGATATTTCATTTTTTAAGTGCTTCATTCAGATACTTTTAAGCAGGGACACAAACACGCTGGTGTTATTCAACCGAAACCAAAGAGTTTTATTTTGGTTTGTGTTATTTCTGAGCTCAGCCTCCAGGTCACTGTCCACTGAGCCCCCTGAGACCTGCAGTTTTTTGGAAGCTCCCTCTGGCCAAATGCCCAATCCATGCTAACGCACTTGCTGTGATTTTCAAAATTCTGCCCAGATGGTCTTTTCCTCTGGAATAGTTTGCAATGCTCAATCTCCCATTTTCCCCAAGGGAGAAATATATAATTTAATTTGTGGGTTTCAGTAGTCTTACTAACGACTTTCTGCTTGTTCTGTTGTTTTTAAGTAGTTACAGATGCTTCACTGGCACTTTTATATTGTCCTGTATTGTTTCCATCAGTTGTTGGATTTCAGGAGGGAGAGATGTAAACTGTACTTCAGCTTCTTTGAGACAAATCTGACAGAGCTATTAAAAATGAAGCACGTGCTGCTGCTGAAGATTTTGTCTTTTTGGATTGCATTTTGCAAGAGAGCTGGAAAAGCATATCCATGTGAGAAACTACTGATACTGAAATGCTTGTCTCTCAAAGTCTAAAGTGCATCAAGTAGGAAACCATTAACTTTTGTCTCAGAACTTGCCCTTTAGCAATACACAGAACATTACTAAAACAACCTTTAAGGATTTTGCTGCTGAAGATGTCTGACTACTTCTTTATTGGCATGTCAGCAGTGCTAACTTGAGGCGTGGGCCTGAGGAGCTCAGCCTGTCTCCTGATCTGATGGGTTCACAGGTCTGCACGGTGCCCCACCGGCAATGAGTCCAGCCTGCACCTCTTCTACAACTGGGGACCTGCTGGGCTGCCTGTGTAGTATTCCTGGGGCCTCTACTGTTCTTAAAAGATCCTCTCACTTTGTTTAGGAGTGTTTTAAAATGGTGTGCTGCGGTAGTTAGCATATACTGACAAAATTTGAACAAGCAGAAATTATTTCATCCATACCTTCTGGTAATCCATGCAAAAGCAAGACAGAAGGTTGCTATGTTCATGTTCTGGCAGAATTTTTTTTTTACCCTTGAGTGCTACAGCTAGCTGAAAACAGAAATATTTTCTGGGAGAAGCTTTGAGAGAAACTTCTTTTTTGGCCCTGTTCATTAAAGCTGGGTTTTTATTCTGGCTGAAGAACCATTAATTCAAGTTTAAATGGGTGTTAGCCTGCTAAGGAAGTGCTCTGAAAGAAATATTCCAAGGTGGAGTTTATGGTTCCCTCTATGTGGGTAGGTTTGTGCTTAGCTTACACCAGTGGTCAACACCACCAGCGGTCAGCCTGCTTTGTTTTATGTGCCGTGAATTCAGGGAAAAGCTACAAATTCAAGTATTCATTAGAAACCTGAGGCTTTGCAATATGGCCATTTTTTTTTATTACTAAAACTGTATACACCAACAGTTCACATTGCAGCTGGGTGCTCTAATAGCTAAACCTACAATGAAAAACTGCAACAGACAGTGATTAAGTTTCTTTTACTATTTTCCATGCCTGTTCTTGACTGTTGTGCTTTGGCATGTAAAATCAGCTTTTTTGAGAACAGAATGAAACTCCCAAATATCCCTGTATTAACAGCAGCAATGGCAAAGCAGGTTCTTTGTGAAGAGGCTTGCAGGCACAGCCAATTCCTCTTGGGCTGACATGACGCCAAGAGCTCTGGCACAAAGACCGCTAAACTGGATGGACTCAGATACAGCATCTGCGGCGCTTGTGCATAGTTTGCTCGCAGTGGAAAGTCGCAGCAGAAAGCAAACTGAAGCAGGGTCTTTTTATGGCGGTGATAACCACAGTTGTCTGCAGCTCTGGAGAGAGAGAAAAAGAGACAGAGGCTGTGAAGGTACAGCACGGCTGTCAGGCATGCACAGCGAGTAACCCTGGTCAACTCACACCTCCCAGTCAGCAGCAGACAAGGATTATGTCTAAGGACATCTGAAGCATTACATGGGTTGCCAAATGTCTGACAGCTTGAGGCGCCAGGCATATGGAAAAATAGCTGATGGTCAGGAAAGAAAAAGCCAAGCTGTACCTCGTTGCTCTTCAGACGGGACACAGGACCAACTATTTATTAAGGCTGTATAGGATGTCTAGCAACCTGGCTGATGACAGTGGTCCTTTCAGATGCAGACAGATACTCCAGTCCCCTCCTGTAAGACAGCACAGGTAAAGCAGGGTTCTTGGAGAGTTTCCCTATTTGTAAAAAAAAAAAGAATTTATTTATCTCATCAGCTTGTGCAAATAGCGATAACTGCACCAAGTCCCACTAGGCAACTGTGGATTTTCCCTTTCCGCTGGCAAATTTCTAGCCCTGGAAGATTGCAGATATGATCTTCCTTCATTTCACCCTTATAAATGAGCAGCACCTTCAGCCTTTTAGAGTACTTCCTACAGTTGGGTATAGAGGAAGGACATTGTTTCTACTCAGGGGATTTATTTTACAGCATTTTTAAAGCTATCTGAGTTGCTTTCTGCTACAGGAAGTCCTGGTGAAGCATGCCGATATCTTACCTGTAATCCTGCGGCGTTGCTTCCCAGACTGTTAAATGCCACGGCTCTCCTGTCACATCTATCTGTATGACCTTGCCCCCAGGATGGCTATGGAAATTGCAGGAATGCTTTATAGAGACAGTTGTCAGCCTACAAACAGCAACAGCTTTTTTTTTTTTTTTTTTTAAAGAAAAGATAATTCTGACAGCTGGATGTAACCACACGGTGGTTGTCCTGACGTTGTTTGCAAGCTGGTCACAGTCATTCCTGAGTAGGAGCTGTTAAACTGGAACTCAGACTCCAGAGGTGTTGAGTGACATGCTGTTGGCCTAATGTGTCAAGCAACAAGTGCTGTCTTTTGGCAGACAGAGTTTACATATCGGCTCCTGTCAAGGTTTTAGAGTCTACTGTGGCAACCGTCTGCTTTGGCTTTGCTTGTCCTCAGAGCCAAACTACTTACCGCTGAGTTGTCACATGCTAACTAATATAAGCAGCAAGCCTCTCTCCTTCCTGATTTGCCACAGGACAAGGGAAGTCTGTGCGTTGCAAACTTCACACAAATTAGTACACTCTTCCCTGCCAACAGTGCTGTCACAGAAGCAAATTTTTTGCTTTAAAATGCTTCTGTGACAATGTTGGTGTGATAAAACAAAGCATGAATAAATTGGGATGTGCCAGCAACAGAGCGCCAGGTGGAAAATACTTTCTTCACTAGGAATGCAAGAGTTTCTCAAGAAACCACAAAAGCATTTCTGGAGCTAACAGTACAATTTTTCCTTGAAGCTCAAGTTTAAAACCCTGTTCTTCTCAACTCGTTCCAGGTTGCTGTGTGGTATAATACCATTACATAGATGAAATGCACGCTTGTTTGTGCCTGTATTTCTTTCTGGTGGTTAACAATGGAAGTGAGGGGAGGCCTGGAGCTCACTTGGGCTCCATCCTCTCGTGTGTGGCAGGATGCCCTGACACTCTACTGAGATTCATCGACTTTATGTCTGTGGGCAGCTCACTTTCCCTATGGGTCACTTCTGCTTTCTCCTCAGAGTACAAACTTGTGGCATGCAGCATGAGAGCACAGGTCGGATCCTAAAAGGGACCCTAGTGCTACAGCACTCTGCTCTGAGGCAGGTGGGTCCTGGAGAGGTGTTCAGAGTCCGGTGTTGAGCTGCCAGGGCACCCTGTACCTGTGTAGGGGAGGCAGGTGTCTCAGCATGGGGAACTTATCTGGATCTCGTCCTTTGGAGGGATCTACAGACTACAAGAGTCTGATCTGCTGGGTGTTCTCCAAGAAGAGAGAGGCAGTCAGGAGGCAGGTCTTTCTGTGCCTGGTTTCTGGAGCCTTATCATGCTTAGGCATGAGCAAAAGGGCCAGGTTGCTCAACTAACTTGAGAGAGAGCCAGCTCTCATGATTCAGTGTAGCACATGTGGATGTGCCATGGGGCTCCCCATGGAGGTACTGCTTACTGTGATTCTATCGGTATCCTCTAGTCTGTCTGGATTTCCCCATGAAAGGCAGGTTTTATTTCAGGGTATGTGGTGGCTCCAGGTGTGAGGATGGCAGGTTTGATGAGGTGGGGATCTTGAGCGCACAATCCTGCTAAACTGGAGGTAGCACATCAGTGACATTTTCACCTAAATCTGCTGCAAGCAGAACTGGCTGGCTGGGCGCTGCTTTCCATGCCGGACCAGGCCCCAGCCCTAGCAGAAAAATGGTCTGATCTCAGGTGAAACCTCTTTCTGCTTCTGTGGTGTAAATAAAGAGTGGATTTCATGTAGTGCCTTAAATATGATAGATTTCCTGTACTGTTTTAAACAACAGTAGTGAGGAGACCCAGGTCTCTGATGCAGCCTTGCAGAAGCAACGGCCAAAACATGAAACAGAAGGCGCTGTCCCAGGACAATACCCAAACTGGGGTAGGATCACTTCTTCATTGGGGTCATTACTGAGAATGGTAGTAGTCTGGGGGGAGATGATTTAGCTCTATAGGTAGAAAAGTCTAAACAGGAGAAAAAAACTAGGAAAAAAAAAGAGTATTTCAATCTGATGAGCATGCTTGCCTTTGTTTTTTAATTTTACTGCATGGAAATATTTTTCCACACATTTCAAGCTTGAAAAAACCTGGCACCGAACAACCGCTCTAATGAAGTAAATAAAATCCTCTTTTGTTTGCTTGTCTAATTCCAATTTTGCAGGAATTCTGCTGTTTCTCAAAACCATACTGCTTTGAGAGAAAAATGTCACAAGAATATTTTTTAGTCAGAAAATGAATGTAAAAAAAGACTGATCATTTTTCTTGTAGCTCGAGAATAATTTTTGGGCTCAGCCTGAGTATTAAAAATGTCATACTAAATGGCAACTTTTCTGAAAACTTGAAAGTTTGTGAAAGAAGGAGGTTATGCTGACAGATGTTTCAGAAACCTAATTAATGAAGCCCTGAAATGAAAAAGACTGAGAACAATTTGACTTCTTGTATGAGAAGAAATAACATGTAACATTTCAAAAGTAATAAAAGACCAATCACCCCAAGAACTTCAGACATAAAAGAAGTATTGTAAAACAGGAGGTAGGCTTCTTTTTGTCTTTCTTTTTTAAACTTTTTAAACATATCTCTGGGTAGAACTGTCTGAAAGACTACGATTATATTTTGTGACAATTATTGAGGTTTCAGGATTTTTGTACATTTTACGTTAGCAAACAAAACCTTTTGAATATTTTTATGTTGAAATAGCTCCATTAGGAATCTGTAGGTGTTCTAGTCAAGGTTGTTCTTCCCTCCTACTAGTCAGAAATTATTAGAGAGACCAGAGTGTTCTGAACCTCGGAATCTTTTCATCCAAATGAGTAAATCTTTAGAAGTGCTTCAGCGTCAATGAAAACTTCATATTTGAACAACATTTTGTTTTCCTGAAACTATTCCAAGTGACTCCAACTTCATCTTGCACATAATAGTTTTGCACAAAAGAAAGATGTGTTTAATCTCAGCTGTAAGACCATTTACCAGTTCTGTACTGCTGCCGTTTGCGAAAAATGGCTTTGCCTTACTGTATTTCTTTTCATCATCCTTACTTAGTGGCTGATCAGCTTCTGATAATGTAGTTACTCGATCTTACCCTGTGAAATTGCAATCCATTATCTCGTCAGGATATGTTCTAGGAGGGGGGTTAAAAAAATGCTGTGAGTAATACATATACTCAGTTGAAATTAAATGAAGACATGAAGTCAGCTTACACCGCTGCAAAGTACAGGGTATCAGCACCTGTCCTTCATTAATGCGCTCAGTCCTCCCTCTTTACACTGTGAAGTGGCATTATAACATAAAGCCATGATGAAATACATGGAAACTTTTTGTCTGTCCATGCTTTGAGGGCTCTCATCCACTTGGACGCTGCCTTGTTGCTTGCTTTGCTTCTGGGCGTGATTACGGGTGCTGAGATTGACAGGGAGCTCATCACAGGGGCTTTCCTCAAGTAAGCAATGGCACATTAGAGTGCACAAAGCCTATTGTGAAATCCTGAAATGAAGCCAAACATTTGGAAGCAAGTTTCTAACCTTTGTTAACTGAGCTGCTATTTTATTAGGCAGAATTGATGATGCAGCAAGGAGACCTCACACCGTATTAAGCCAATGTATGGAAATACTTGTTGCCATTGAAAGGCAAAGGCTGGTTAAGGAGACGCTAAAGGGCGAGTGTAATGCTATAAGGAAAATTCTGCAGGTAAAGGTCAGTGGAATTTTCCTTAAAAGTAGTTCTTGGACAAGTTTGGGCGACATTTCTTTGCTTTCTAATACTGCTTTCTAATCTTTTCCTCAAAGAAACAGTGGGGTACAAAGCATATTGTCTGTGTAAGGACTTAAGCATGAACAGTGTTGATCTCCCTGTTTGACTGTCTGCAAAATGCCAAGACTGGCTTAAAAATCAGAGACTTTGTTTTGGGAAAAAAAAAATTATCTTTGTTTCTAGACCTTTTGAGGTCAAGTTTTCAGACATTCCTGTATGTTTCTAAGGGCTACATACTTACCTGAATGAAAAAGAATAACAAAATATAAAAGTAAAAAAAAAAAAAAAGACATTTCACATAGTCACATACTTCCAAATACCATGTATTTAGGGGAAAAGACCATCATATGTCTCAAATAATGAGAGCCAATAACATCAGGAATAGCACAGTTTGCACTGATTTAATTTAAACAAGAACAGAAAATTCTCAGCTGCACATCTGTAATATACTATTTATTGTCAATAACATTAAGAGATTAATCTAGCAGGTCACCTACAATGGTTCTTTGGGCCTCTTCGTCACCAGGAGCATCTCCTCACGCTTCTTCTATGCTGCAGTCCAACAGCTGTTTCTTACAATATTTCATGACTGTCATCAGATTTGAGCTCTGTATCACGCTGTACTTATTTTGGTAGAGAAGTAGGTGTGTGTTTGTGTGCGACAGGGGCTGGGGGTGGAGGTTTCACTTTGTACTTCTTGCAGATAGAATTACTGTGCCAGTCTGTTGGCTTTGCTTATTTGTCTTGCATCTCTTGTGGATATCTGTGGGGGATAAAATAAGCCCCGGCTTTGGATTGGATTTGCACTGTGAATTTGCTTCTAATCGGCACCACCCACATCAAAGTTTAAAGTCAACATTTTCAGTTTTCAAAGCCAGAAGGATAAAGCCAGGCTACTAGAGTGAGATTTTAAACAGCTGGCAAAACTCCATTGCTGCAATAGTCAGTGGTAAAAACTTCTCCTGCGGGGACAAGGTGGTCACTGGAGATGTCTGGGCCCTGCTCGCAAGCTGTTCCCTGGACTGTCCCTTCTCACAGCCTCTGAAGGATGTGGCCCGAGGCTTGTAGCTTATGGCTGTGTAGCGTTTCCATTGCACAGCTCACAGGGTCAGAAAGGCTGGTCATCCTTTGCTGAGGAGCCCTGCCAGTTTAGCTGAAGGGGAGGGACCTGGGTGTATATCACTTTTTCCCTGTCCCTTAGCGCTGATGAGGTCTAGTTCTGACTTCAGCATTATTTAAAATAGCTTTAGGATTGTTTCGTGTTACAGAGCGAGTGCACTGTCCTTCTGTGTCTTTCTGTCCTGTGCATTACTTATTCGTCAAGAGATTTAGCTTCAAGAGAGAAAATTAAAGTACCAAGTGGTTTTAGTAATAACACTGTGGAGCTGCTTCTAAGTTGCTTTTTTTTGTGTGTGTATGCACATGTAGATAAAATGCTTTAAATTGATTTTGAGGCTGCTGAGGTAGGCATGTGCAGGCAAAGAAATCCCAGAGGTTCATGCAGAGTTTGTTTCTTTATTTGTTTGTTTGGTTTTGCAGCTTTTATAAACAGTATTTGGGAACAATGGTATCAAATTTCATATACTATACACTGCAATCTTAGCTCTACGTTCTTAATTTCTAACAGCTGGGCTCACATGCTTAAATTTCTACTATGCTTCAGAAATGCATTCTAGTTGTTACTAATACGATATGGATAACAGAATCAAACAAAATATTTAAAAGCATTAGCCCCAAAAATAGTCTGGTAAACCTATTCCTAAACTCTCATCCAGATGAAGCCAGGAGCCAGACAAATTATTGTTAGTGCTTTTCCAAATGAGTACATTGTATCAGGTTCTCAAATCCTTCCTTGGACAGCTCAGTAAAAAGAGCCTGAAAGCTCTGCTCCTGCCTGGCTCTGAAAACATTAAATCCAACATTGAAACAGGGAGCCGTGGAGCAGCGCTGATTAGATGAGGCGCAGCACCAGCCCTCTGGGCGGCACAGCTCCGAAACAAGGGTGGTGAGAACATAGGGCATGGTGGTACCACCGGAACCTATTGCTTCAGACCTCCTTTAGCAAGGGGATCTCACAGCCGAGCACTTGGTCCCAGCAACTCCTTCCCCAGCAAAATGAATGGCAGAATCTCCAAAAACGCGACACTGATGTGAATATGTGTGACCTTGGGAATCTGCTTTGCTTTAGACTGCATGACCTGCAGTATGGAACCCCACTTACTTTGGGCTCTGGAGTCTTGTGTCTTGGGGCCACTGTTCAGTTCTCTGGCATCACAAAGCCGGTGGGAAAGGAATAACTCCGCTTGCACCAAGCATTTGAAGTGCATGTGATAAAAAAAGCGATGTGTGAGGTGCTGCTGACAAGCATCTGGACTGACAGAGATGACCGTCTGCTGCTGACTTAACAGGCGACATACTGCAGACTTAAAGGAGATGACCAGCTCTCTGGGGAAGGAGGAGTACAAAACACGACCAAAGATGAAAAGGAACTTCAGAAGTGCCTTAAGGCCCCAGCTGAGATCTTGCAAAATCCCTTTGTGCTGGGCTGTCTGCAAAATGCGCAGTGCAAGTGAGCCTCACGCAGAGAAGGCATGTGGAATGGGAAAGGAAAAGCAGGAAAAACAGCAGTTCCCTAACACCTCACAGGAAGTCAGTGCCATAAGCAGAAACTGAATGCTAAGTCTTAGTCCCTTCCCAGCACTTCATTACCTGTTTTGTCATGACATGCACAGGTTGATGCTTATTTCAAGATACTGTATTAGAAGTATGCATAAAGTCCACTACAGGTGTCGCTTTTGTTGTGAAAATACCAGCATTTTTGTTAACCAGAAATGATGGCCCTGCTGCATGCTTTCAGGGCAGGCATTCCCTCCCTCCTGGAAAAAGTGCCTTTCAGAAGGATGGTTTAACAAAATGCCTGCCCGTCTGCAAAAGAGCTCATGTCAGCCAAGTGCCAAGTGAGGAGAGGAAGTAGAGCCACAGTTTGAGAAGAGTTATGCCCATCCTCGTGGCCCCTCAAAAATACCGGCCCCTTATATGGCAGGAAATTCAGTGCAAGTTGATGCTGTCAGAGATGATTTAATTCTTGATGAGTGCTCTTTGACTCCTCTTAGAGTCCCAGAATGAAGCTGAGGTCAGGGACTCGGTGACTGCTGGCTACTAGCCCTGCCACAGCTCCAGGAACAGCAGCTCGTACCCATGTAATGGGGGTTAATAAATCTTGCCACAGGACCGATCGCTTGTCCCCATGTGCTGGGACTCCCCATCTCTAGTGCCGGGGACTGAGATGAGGTACATATAACTGCATTGAAAGGGAAGATTTGTCTTTTGTCCAGTAATTAATGTTTCCCTTCTATGTGCATTTCTACATAGAATGGGCTGAATTACTTCACATTGAGCCAGAACATCCAAACCCATTTATGATGTTTCAAGCAAGTGCAGCACTTGTCACATTAATGGCAAAGTCCCCAGTGCTTTTATGCACCTCCCTTTTAGAGCTCAGGTTATCAGTGGTAATGCTATCCCTGATTATTTTTGGTAGAGTAGCTCTCACCCACCTTATATGCAAGTAATATGTTTGCAGTAGACATGATGCTGCAGTCTAATCCTAGATCCATAATTTAACACAGTGAGAAAAGGGCCAGTCACCTTCAGGGAAGCCCTACTAGTTTATGTCAGCAAAGTATTTGGCTCTGTAAAGATTGTTGTTTATCAAAGTATTGAAATTGGATATGATTAGCTTAGATTGAACAAATAAAAATACATTTTTGTAAGCATTTTCCAGTAATTGGTACAGATACTCAAATACTCATCGGTCAGTAATAAAATTCTGATCATTTAAATGTCTGCAGTAAATCAAAAGCTTTTTTTCAGAAGCAGCATCTCAAATGTTATAATTTTAAATAACATTATAAATATACCCACAGTAATGACTGCAACACCAGTTCCTTATTTACACAGAAATTAGCCATGATGATCAATATTATTCTTTACTGCTTTTGAATTGAAATAAATTTAGAAATTTATTAATATATGCTATTACAGCTCACTGATTCATAGATTTTATGGCTAAAGGGGGATTTTATATCAGTTTGTCTCATCTCTTGTAGAGCAGCTTAGACTGTTCAAAGAAGTGTATCTCACACTTGGAATTTAGGAGCAGTGTGTTCTGTGGTCTTTACCTGGCTGTTTTTAGCAAACCCCTTACAGTTAGCCAATAATTTGTCACTCTCCATGTTCTAGCTTATACCAAAATTTCTACTTGCTATATTGACTCCACCAAGGAGTTCCTTGCATACCTTTCATCTAAACTGGGAGACAGGTGTGCTTCTTTGATCACAATATAATCTTGTTCAAGCCTAGCAATTTTTTTCTTTAGATGCTGGCTTGTTTTGCATCAATGGCAAGACACTAACTAATTTCAGTATAGCCAAAATTTAATCCTTGCTTGTGTTAGGTGACCAATATTGTTATACACTTGCATTCCCAAAGTCAGGGTTTTCCACTAACAAAGCCAGTGAAAGCATTCAAAGGCTGCATGACTGCATCAACAAGTAACAGGGACATTTTTCTCAGACCTCAGCTACACAGAAGTTTGTCATCTCACATGAACATAAAGCGTCTTGGTTATGAGTTGGGGTTAGCCTCTTTAGTCAGAACAACTGGCTAAAGAATCATAAATAAATTAGACTAGCTCTTGGTGTTGCAAGTATTTTGTCATTTCAGATGCTCAGTCCTGTTACTGCTGAGCTCAGACCTGCTCACGAGTTCATCCCCTGATAATTTGCTGTTTCCTTCTCCAGTGTCTTGTCCATATGTCTATAAGCGGGACACGTTTCATATATGCAGGCTTGATTCTCCAGAACTTAATCACATATACAACTTGATGTAGCATGGATTATTGCATCAACAGCAACTAGATAACTCATATATGTGAAGATGAATGTATCTGTGAATATTGTCAGGAGAGGAGCTTTAGTTTGGAAACTGCGTTCCTTTGGGGGTCCCTCTCATTCTTATTTTTAATTCTTGTAACAACTCATCAATTAGTTTCTCCATTACTTCATAGAGTTTCTTGTCACATGTCACTAGACAAGGTGGGGTGACCACTAAATTTTCTGTAAGTTATAGCAGAATCAAAGAAAAGAGACCTGTTCTCTTCCCACTTTGCCTCCCAGAGCTATGAGTTGTGTGGTCAGTTTTGTCTTGTGAAAGGTTTTTTTCACTACATTAAATTTCCTTAGTGTAACAAGCCTATATGATTTTTCTAATAGTGATTGTAGTTTCCCTGAGGTTTTACCATGTAGAAATGTATTCAGAACTTACTCTGTGTCTCCACTGGAAAGAGCTGTCTGCAAAAATCCACGGTGCCCTTCTAACACTGTAACCCTAGGCAGCCCAGGGAAATTTAGGAAGAATCTCAGGGTGGAAACATGCTGATAGTTCTATTAAATCCTATTAAAAAGTCATGCAAGGAAAAATGAAGTTTAAACAAGGCTTGGGGAGCCCATTTAGAGAAAATTTGTCATTTTAAGTTATCCTTATTTTTACCATTAAGGCTACTTTTGTTTTGCTGCAGACTTGCACCGTGAAAGTTAATTGTCAGGAAAGAATAGGAAAATAGTAAAATGATCCAAGCCCTGAATTAGTACCTTTATGGTTATAGTTTCCTTTACTTCTGTTGAGTTTCCCTGGCAGGCTGCAAGGAAAGCTCTACCCCATTAAATAACAGAGAGAGTCCATAGTAGTAAATACAAGCAGGTACGAGATCCTCTCTATATTTGCAAGCAACCCCTAAATTTTGATGATGAACTCCTGGAATTTTGTTAGTAATTTTGTTTGTTATTCTATAATAGATGATATCTGACATAATTTTATAGATACATATATGTGTGTACATAGACACACATATAACGTGTATATATATATAAAATATACACACATGTATCTATACATATGCATATATGTGGACACTTTTAAACAACTGTCTCCGTAGATAACAGCGGAATTTGCTGCTGCATTCATTCCTAATTCCTTTGGAGCTCTGGAATTTCAGGATCTGACTTCTAATAGGGAATCTCTAGATGTGTTGTTTCAAATGCTGGTTTAAATAAAAAGAAAAAAAAAAGCAGCAGCAATACAGCACATCACAATAGCAGGTTAAATATAGACATGGATTACAGGGCCATTGTTTTCACTCCTGCTAAATAAGACAGTACTCTTAAAATGGAATGCCACTTGACCTTTCGTGTTTCATCGGTCTGTGATTGTATTTAACTGATACAGGGAGGAACCATTTTCCCCCTGGAACTGTCCCCTGTTGATATGACGATCGCTACTGCTGGGTTACACCATGCACAGGAGGCAGAAACCCAGTGCTCCAGAACACAAGAGGGATCTTGCAGCACATGGAGGAGCTCTATCCATGTCCCACAATGACACACGCTCTTTTTTCAACTTCTCTCAGCTTGTGCTCTCTGCTGGCCATCTCAAATCACCACCAGTGCTCAAACATTCAAAAATCACTTACTTCGAAGTGGAAATTCTTGATGTGCAAAGCAAGAAGCAGATCTGCATTGTGGACAAGGTAAGTGTATTACTTCAGCACACCAGGGATGCGCCTGGCTCCCACGGTGACAGTTCAGGGACTCAGTTTTCACTCTGTTGTGGTCTTACTCTGTAACAGAAGTACTTTCGTTCTTTCCTCTGGGAGATACTCAGAACTCCTCGTCAGTCACAATCCTTGGCTGTTTTTCTCCATCGTTTTTACAAATAATCCAACACTGGTTTCTTTTAGACCTCCTTTCTGCTCTGTGGGCTCAACACATGTCCTTAGGCTGTCTCTTGACACTTAGATTACAGTGTTTATTTCAGAGCATGATACTCAAATGTCTGCTTCAGAATGGATATTAACTTTTAATACATTTGTAAAGCTTAGCATCTCTGCAACGCTAAACATACTCAGCTGCGCCCTACCCATCGTATTGGGCAGGAACCTGGCAATTTTTAAAAAATTTCATTTTTAAACAAAGGGTCTTAGCTAAAAGAGGTGGGTGGTTTTGTTTGTTTGTTTGGTGTTTGTTTTTGTTTTTAGTTTTAATAAGGTGAATCAAAAAATATCAACTACAGTCAAATTGTGTAAGTAATATGAGAGGACTGGGTAAGGAAGGAAGTTTACAACACAGTAAACAACAGCTAAAAAAACGCTTCATAAATATTTTCATCACAGTTTTTGTGATTCATTGTCCCTCAGCAGAAGAGCTGGTCTCTTGCGTGCCATTAAAATGGGAATCCTAATCTATTTAGAGTATATTAGAGTATAGCATTTTTCAATAGCATAACAGAGTTATAAGACTTACTGTTTTGCTAGAAGAAAAAAATAAAAATAAAAAATTCCCTTATCCTCACTGGCAACAGATGGAACTGGTGGATAAGTTTGCTTCAAATGTTTAATTTAATGCCTTGGAAATACGCAGGGTGGAACGCTTCTAGTGTTCTTGATCGTTTAAAGGGTGTTTTCGCAATTTGTATGCCTAGTTAAAGGTAAATGTATGTCTCATTTGTTCATTCTAAATGGGGCAAAATATTTTTTGAGATTTTTTTAAATCTAGCCAAAGGGGAAACATGTACAAAATAGTAATATTAATACTAGTTCTAATGTTAGTATTTGCATTATATCATTTACTTAGTGATATTTACACCATTATTAAAAAGGGTTATCTAAATACTATACTGAATAAGGTTTCAATCCAAAAAAAGACTGAGTCTTTTCTTATCTTAAGCTTTCCTATAGTGTCATTAAAAGAAATATACTAACAGAAACGGAATTAGGTGTAGAGCCACATTTCAGGAATCCTTCCATGGAAGAACTATAGTCTGCTGGGACAATAGCAAACCTGCATTTTAATCTTCATTCTGAATTTTGATGAGCCTGTACATTTTCTACACCTTCTCCAAACCATGGACTCTGCCCCTGTAGCGGCAGAAAGAGAGTTACGAGTCGTGATTGTGCAGTACTCCCTCTATGGAGGTAAAATACACACAGAGGAGCAATAACAACTATAAAGTGAAAGTATCTGCTCAGGAATCTATGTTCAGTTTACATGGCCATGGCCAGCAGCGTGGACCTTTTTAAATTTTTTATTATTTTTTGGCACAGTACCGACATATTGGTGCAAGTATAGTGCAAGGCTGAGCTTTCTAAGCCTGCCTAAAGAATTTGGATTTTGAATGCACATTCACCTGGCTGTTTAAATCCCTTAATTTGCTGAGATAATCCCTTCCTAAGGCAACCCTGAAAGTACAGAAGTTGAGTTCCTTACTTCTGTGAACACTTGTTAGTATTGTTGAACTTCATTTCAGTTGGTTATTAGAGCAAACAAGAGACCATTTTACTGGATTATGCATGATCTTCTGCTTAATTAAATATAACATTGATACAGACCCAACACGACACTTCTAATGCCTGTTTTGTGTTTGTAAGATAATTACGATTAGCTTCATTTCTCAGGGTTGCATGTAATTATTACTTGTCAGGATTTATATAATAGGAGAGAATAGGAACCATAGATTTTAAAATGTATGTATTTACGCTCTTATTGCATATTGTTAGTAGCTCAGACTATTATGATTTAGCAAATACATTTGTAATATTCCCAGATTAATAAATCTAAAGGGACAAACAATATTATAATGGCAGAGAGAAGACCCCTTTCTTTCTCCACCTAATAGAAACTCAGGCAGAGTGATTAATGGTATGTGGTTAAATACCAGTCACTGCTTCCAGAGGGCTGGTTTCTATGAGACTCTTGTGTATGCATATGAATCCTATTCAGATTAGTAGGAGCTCTGAAAGTCTGAAAAATGATGATACATCTAACTAGTTTTGGTATTTAGAAAGAAAAGATGTCTTGTGCTCAATGCAGTGTCAGGGATTTAGCAGAGGTGTGTTTGGCTGTGGGATCTCAAGCAATCAATTGACATCAATAGGCTTTGGATCCAGCATAAGTAATTGTGAATTAATTCTCTATCTGTAAACTGGAAGTAACATTATTTCCTTTGGCTTTCTTACCCATCTTATACTTTGGGGAAGGATCAGTCACTTATATTAAGTGAACTGAGTGGTTGGTATAAGGTCTTGATTGTCTTTAAGATTGTCTTAAAAGAACAGAATAAATACATATCTGCCTGGTTTTTAAGCCTGTAAGACACATTCACATCATAATACAGGCTTTTCCATAGTCAGGACAGGCAGGAAAAAAATGCTGAAATAAAGTGGTAGAAGAGGAAAACCCCAGACATTTTGTCTCATAGTCATCCCCTCCAGGAACTGGGACATTCTTTGGGGACGTTCTCTGCTATGGACATGACATTATGCAAGTAGTTTGGTGCCGACAAGCTTTTCCAGCGAGTTAGTTACTTAAAGAATTTAAAAGTCTGAGATCGTTTTCCCCAGATTTGCTCTTGGTACAGAAATTAATACTGAGGTGAAATGTCATAGAGAAGAGGCTTCGGATTTTGAGGATGGGGAGAGAAGGGAGGAAACACAAATCTGTCTCAATATTTTTTCCCCACTTATTCTACAAAATGTCCCCAAACTACTTCTGGCAGGACAGCAAGCACCAGAAATGTATAAATAAAAGGGGGTACCTTTGACAGTTGGAAAAAGGTTTCAAAAAGGAGTTAGTAGGGAAAGCTAATTTAAACCTAGGCTACAACCCCATCCACCTGTCCTTAAAAGCAGTATATAAATGCTCAGAGGAGGTACCCTGGGACTGTACTCATGTGAGCAGAGGTACCTGCACTCTGATGTGATGGCAGCAGGGGGACAAAAGGCACTGAGGTTTTGTCCATCTGAGATGTCCGAGCGGACTCCTGCTATGCACATTGCCCATGAGAGGGCAAGAACCCAGGTCAGAGTGAATGACAGTCCTGTGTCTTCCTTCCTTCCCCGCTCCCCAGGGAGGCAGGCTGGTGTCCTCCTGCACAGCATGGCTTGGGGGTACGCAAAGCATCTTGCCTGATCTGAGATCCCTCCATGGCCCAGGAGAGGATTCCTCACAATAGGAAGGTGTTTACCCAAGCAGACAAAGGCCTCACGAGAGGTGGTAGATAAAGGCCACAGTTAGGCAAATTTAGGCAAGAAATTTGGCCCATATTTTGACAGTCAATCAAGGAGTTATAAGTAACAGTTGGACATCTTGTGGGTAAACCTTCAGTCTCTCAACATACAAATCAATACTGCATTTTTTCAGGATGTTCTGTAGTTGAAACATGAGTCGTACAGGTTTCTTAGTCAAGGACTGAAAGAAGTATTCAGCAAGGAATAAATCTCTTCTTTGCCCAGTGTAAAACAACAGGTGATCCTAGATGATCACAAGTCCCTTTTTTCCTCACAATTTATTAATTTCTATGGATGAAATTCCTGTCTGTCTGTAAAGGGGAGAGGGCGTGTAATTAGTGATTCCGTGTTAGAAATATTTTCAATGAGAGAGAGTCCCAAAATGCCTAAGGATTTTGGCTCCCATATTACTTCCAAAAAGCTATAGAAAACAACAGAACATGCAGAATTCATCAAGTCTTAAAAATGAAAGAAAATAATTCCTTTTTGTATTTTTTAACAAATAATCCACATTTTTCATCGTCAGCCACAACTTATGAAAAATACATAGCTACTCAAAAACTGTTTTACTTGTACATTATTCCAAAAGCCTGATGTAGGTTAGTTTTAAAGTTATCGATGTGCAGTGATTTGATTTATAAATGCTGTTAAGGCAACTCATAACTGTTTCTGTTATAGCATTCATTGTATAATATTTTTTTCTTCAAATTAACCTGTAGTAAAATGTATTTTCCCACAAACATAGTGCAATGTAATTAATTTTGCATGAGTTGCTTTTAAGGCAGAAAGTGTTACACAATATAGTTTTTACAGAATAAATCACCTTTGGGGAAACCAGCAAAGAAAGCTTTTTCCCATCAAAAGCCTCACAGCTCAGTAGTTTTGTGCTATATGATTTTGCAAGTTAAGCTAAAAGCAGAGGAGCAAACTCAGGTTTTGTCTGCTACACAGTGGCCCTCCTTTCCAGAAAACTTCTTAGGGCCTACAGAAGAGAGCTTGTTCCTAAGAGTGCAGGAAAGTGTCTCTTTTCTTGGTGTGCTGCAAAGATGATGGAAGCTACTTCCCTACTGTTCCTAAAACCATCCCTCTATTCATTCAGTGCCCTCTCCCACTGAAATCTTTTCAGAAAACCCAGTTACTGATAGTTAAATGTTTGTGGTTAACGATATATACTGTAGGAACTTTATGTTTGTGAGTGTAGACGTGCTGTGCAATGCCTACAATGAAAGTCACCTCAACATTGTTATTTTTCTTTAATTAAAGGACTCTTGCATTGGGCCTGTCCTATGGCTTAACAATGTATTTACACTGGCATGACAGCAAAATCAGCTACATGCAGAAATGGTATCTCCAGTATCAGAAATCTATTACTTTCGCCTGTGGGTTGCAGTTCTGTCACAGAAAGTGAACAGCCAAGAACAGTCATCACCAGCTCTCTTTTGTGTAGTCATCCCTAGCAAATAAAAATAACTTCTCACATCATGACTTGGAGGTTAGACATACCACATTCATTTTAGGTGAGCAAATGCAATCATTAAAGTAGGCAATGAAACTCTGCAAAGGAGCTGTTTGCAGTACCAGGACATTGCCTTTTACATCAGACTGTCCTCATTTGCTTCATACTAGGGAAGTATAGTAAAGAAGTCCTTTCCCAGGAAAGAGATTAGTACTTTCATTGCCTTGTATAGTCTTTTTTTCCCTAAGTCTTGCAATTAGAACATTTCACTTCATAGAACTCTATATTCTTCATTGTGGAGAATGAGCAGACCCTGTGCACTTCCACAGCGGCCTCATTTCATGCATAGGATTTTTAAGATCATCATCTTTCTCGTTCAAGCAATCTATCGTTAGAGGTGTCCTGCCTCTGATGACAAAGATGCCCAAAGGGACTGAATAACTAGCTGTGTCAGAGGAGGGGGTTCCATGGTAAGAGCATACATTGATGCTGTGTCCGACAAACTAGGGATTCCCACAGCAGTATGGGTGAAGGAACACAGACATAAAACTGGCTGGACGTAGGCCTATTGCTGACGGAGTCCTCTTTTTTACTTCCTTTTGGAAAGAGGATTTCATGGCGTCTTGTGTTTTTTACTGTATCTTTTCACAGCATCCAGCACAACAGGGATCTGGTCCCTGCTGGGAGGCACTGCAAGAAAATACATTACATTTACAAACATGTTACAAAGTCTATGTGTTTTCTTGCCCGTAAGAATTGAATCTTATGCCTACCCCCCAGTGCTGGAGGTGATGACTGTAGTATTTTCTTCCTCAGTTATTAGTTACACGTCGTAAAGTAGGTAAACATATTCAAATTCTGTTGAAGCAATGCATTACACTCATTTCTTCCTGCTCTACTAGACATTCACATCATTTTAATGTCAATGTAGCTGCAGATAGTTTCAGATGAAAAGAGGCAACTAGACGTATTAATTTCTGCTTGCTCTTTGCTGTCACCATACTCATTTCAATATGGCTTTTTACATGGAATACCTGGAGAAATGGACTTTGATTTATCTAGAAGAGAGAGACTGGGGAGGGGAGAAGCTGGTAACTTTAGGGCATTTAGCATTTATAAAGGGATAATTTAAAGAATTACGGAAGCTACTACAAAAGACTAATGCTTCAGCTGATACTAATTTTCAAAGCTTAGGAGTGCCTGTAAATGACAGGTTTTATACATCCCTTATTTTAGATAGAATAAGTCTAAGCCTGGGAGGGAAGAAAGAAAGAGTGAAATAATAAATGAACCAAAAAATTAAAGCTTGATTCAAAGTTCAGCGAAAACAAGAGAATGAATTCTTTAGACACCAGTGGTGCTTCATGAACATACGCCACTCTGGCCAACAGTAAAAGCCAGCTATGCTACCAGAGCAGTGAATATTGCCAAAAGTGTATCTGTAGAGACAGATTCCCAGCCAGTGTGAAAATGTCCTCGTTCCCAACGAAGTTATGACATTTTACCCCAGCTGCACATTTGCCCTACTGCATCAAAGATAATTCACAGATTATTGCAAATTATGAATGTACTGGAGGAATATAAGACCATAGGGAGCTGTAGGTGTTTTATTAGTCTAAGAGTTAATCGGCACAACCCATGATGGAAATTTAGGTATATAACGGCATCTCATATAGGCATTATTGTAGGATTAAAATATGCCTGCCCATGATTTATTGGTCCATCAGAACATGCTTCAGGTTCTTTCTGAAATCAGACCTGTGAATCTTCACAAAATACCTGAGCCATGTAGTAATAGATCTATAAATACCTAGCTATAATACTATCATTATAACATATCTGCCTACGTTTAAACAGTTTTGGATTTTAAAAAGTCCTTAAAATGCAAGCTTTCCTTTTCTAATATATACAGCTCTTGTGCTACAAGAGAACAAATTGTGGCAGTCAGAGAATCTGTATCAGAAGTACAGCAAGCATCTCTTCATTGCACTTGGTATTGTGAAAAGTACTTAAATTTCTAACTGACCTGATCATGTCTAATTGTTCTCATGTGACACTGCCGTTTCCCATTCCTTTCTGCTTCTCAGCTTCATACGTCCCCTCATGGACCACAGGGGGCTTGCTGTCTCTCCATCTTTCCCCGCCTGCTCTCCCCAACATAACTTTGAACCTACTGGCCAAATTTAAATACATCTGAAAGAGAAGAAAAAAAAAAAAAAAGGCTCAAAAGATGAGGTAGTTGCTGTTGGTCTAATGGCAGCTGGTGGCCGGGTAGCACAGTGTTTCAGAGCGGGGAGCACAGGCGGAGTGCAGCCTTCACCCCTGCTGCACGCCAGTAGCCAGCTGTTCACTGGACGTGCACATCCCGACTGGGCCATCAGCAAGTGCAGGGCAGCAAAACAGACCCCATTTCTTGCCCCATGGAAATGTCATAGGAGACAGGGAAGGGATATGGGGCAGCTGGAAAAGGCTTTGAGGTTCTTTATTAGTAGAAAGTAAGGCTTTATTAGCCCTGCTACTTAAAAAACCCCTTGTTTTGCCAATATGTGTTCTCCTGGGAATTTTCTTTTGAGTTGGTTAATCTCACTCTTGCTTTTTGTTTTCATACAGTCCCCCAAATAGTTTTTGACCATTCTGTGCTAAGAATTAGTTGAGTTTCTTGGGTGCACGCCTTGATTTTAAATGTTAGCAGTCCGTATAGGTATATAAAACCAAACATAAACCTCTACAGCTATTTCATGGAAAAGGGAAGACAAATTCAGAGAGATTTCACGTCTAAACTATATGTTTAATCTGTGCTAGGACTGGCAATCAAAATCCAAACAAAACCCCAAACCTCACTTTCTTCCTGAGAAGAATTGGTCAAAATGAGTTGTTTGGGTTTTTTTTAAGTGCATATCCCAAATGTTTTCTTTTCAAATTACACTAGAAAAAAATGAGTCTTGAATTTTTGATGAGGTAGAATTTGTGAAAGATTGTATTACAAATTAATTTTGGAATATTTCAATCCACTATGACACAATAAATATTGCATTTCAAGTGCAATTTATTTTACAATTTAATATGCATTTATTTGAATATTATTTCCTATTGGGTTATTTTCCATGGCATGAGAGCCATGTGTTACATTATTTTACGCTATCATGACTGATGTGTCATAAAATAATGCAAAAGTAATGAAAGTTCCATACCGATGAGAAATAAAAAGAAATGAAAATAACACAATGAAATGGATTTTCAGCATGTTCCTGAAGAGGAGTTTTAAAAAAAAACATTTTCTATTTCATTTTTAAAATTTGAAGTCAATACAAATTTACAGATCCAGAGTTTTGCCAGAACAATTCCCTTTCCCTGGCAGAAAAGTGTTGCGACAGAGGCTTCCTGACTGGTTCTGCTATTAAGCTCTCAAGATGAATACAGCAACCTTACTCATTTCCCTTTAATAAAAGGTCAGAAGGCATGGAGGCATACCAGTTCTAGTCAGATTTGCGCAGAAATAGGTGAACGTGGTGAATTCGGTAAATTGAGGGACGGCCTCAATTCTATCTGCTAATGGGTTGCATTCTCTTTACTTCCACTCTCATCTTTAGCAGAGGGAGAATAAGCTCTTTCTGGTGTCTGACACTTTTTCAGAAAACTTCTTGCAAAGGGATAGGTTTTTTTAAATATAAGTACCCAGCTAGCAGTACAAAACCAATATAACATCTTCAGAGACAAACTTGGCAAGTGTAAATTGACATGACTGCACCCAGCAAGCATGTGGTTATGTGTATTCTTAGATAATTTGCCCCATAGTCACTGGAAATATTAGTCAGTTGGATTATCTCATATGCTAAAGTTCAAGTGACCACATAATAATCTAGGAGTATACTGGAACCGACGTGAGCTAGAACCGTAGTTCTGAATATCTCCAGTTTCTGGAAAGACTGGCTTGAGATCAGAGCTAGCTGTTTGGCAGGCAGTTCACTGCAGTCTACTGAGTAAAATATTAAATTCCATATAAAGCCTTTGTGTAGTTGCTGACACCACTTGTCTATATGTAGCTACTTCTATGTCATTTCCATTGTGGGGTCATCTATTTATATCTCTTTGGACATGACTGGCATACTGGTTCACGAGGCTAACAAGACAGCAGTGTGGGACACACTGAGGAAGGTTACAGTAAATCAGTATCCAATTTTTAATGCTGTCTCTGAAAATTAACAATAAAAAAAAAGTAATCTGATCTAGAAGCCAAACACAAAACACAGAGATCAATTAGAACATGTGTTTTCCTGATGAACTTTCTGTGAAATGCTGCTGATTTCTAACAATATAGCATGGTCCGAAAGCAAGGACAGGGTGCAGAAGCAGTGATGATGAAGTATTTGTTGAGTGCTGAATTTGGAAATTACCTGGCTTTCCCATTAGCTGGTTATCTGTTTTAGGGTCAGATCCTCAGCTGAAATAAGCTGATGCCACCCTTTTGAACAAATGTACTCTGTCTGAAGATGGGGCCGTGTGTGGTTAATGAGCAGCTGGAGTGGCAGAATTTCTGAATTTCTGCAATTATGGAAAATGTCTGCCTGTTGGAAAGTAGGTGACTCAGCAGCACAGTGGTACTGACATGTCACAAAGAGAAAAAACATTCAAAGGGAAATGTTGAATGAGAGATCACTTATTTGCTAAAATTCTACTATTCAAATTCTTATTGATATTCTGCTAACCTCTAACCCCTGAAATAATTCTTTAGTGCAAGAACTGCGTGATGCAATTACATACAGATCACTAGATCTGTTATAATTCCTTGACTTATAAATGTGAAAGAGGTATGAAAGTGGATAACTATCTGATTAGCTTGCACTCACAAAAGGCAGTATTAAGTTCCCATAATATCTTCCACTTAGTGCTGTTCCTTGAGTCATAGCCTAAGTTACTAATATGGTATTTTAAATCTTAAAAAGAAATGTGATGCTTTGTGCATTGCTGCATAAAGGAAGGATAGAACTGGAATGGATGACCCAGAAGGTCCTTTCATTCTTGAATTCCTGAAAAATGAAAAGTTGTCTCGAATGGAAAGGTAAAAGTATTTTTGCAAGGAACGTATAGGAAAAATAGGACTTGAGGATTTTAAATCATCCTTTTCTGAATGAAAAGTGTAATGAATGCAACCCACACCTGTAAAATCTGCATTTCTTCATAACTTTTTTTTGTGAAGAAAAAGTAGTCTTGAACCTTACACATGATAGCAACTTACTAGAAAGTTAACTATATTTAAAATCTGGAGTTAGGCTACAAGTTAAGAAGTTTGAGGGAAAACTGGCTTGACCATCAGTCGTAGATGTGTGCCAAGTAAGAGGTGTTTTTACAATGAAATTCATCTTATTTTAAATAAAATCAAGGGTGGTCTTTCACTCTGTTTTCCCATTGCACATTTGAAAAGTGCTGAAATAGTGGAAAAGGAAGGTTATAACACCTTCAGAAATAATTTAGAAGAGTAAGACTAATAATTACAATCAAATGTTCCAGGGTGTTTTATTCAGTTAGCACAAAGGGTAATAAGAGCAGATGCTGTTCCAGTCCTTACAATTCTTTAGCTTATATTGATTGACAATGAAAAGAACAAAAGATAATTAATGGTCTACGAAGAGGACACTCTTAGTAGTAAGCTGATGTCTCAGCATCCATCTTCACACTGATCAATATTTGAATCTATAACTTTGCCAGTTGTTTTATGAGGTCTTTAACAAAAAGGACACAGAATTATCAAGATGATAAAAAAATGTATTTCATTCTTTTGTGGCTATGGCCCCATTATTCTGCCTGGGATAGGACACTGTCATTTCTCTATGTTATAGCCCATTCTGAAGAGGATGGTATTTGTGTTATTTTTCAACTCGCAATCTGTGTAGCTTGTCTCAAGTGGAGGGGTCCTTCTCGAAGCCAGCTGGCCCATAAAACAAAAGTCGTCTTACCCTCCTGGCTGGGTGTGTGCTCCAGGCCTTCCCTGGGCACTTGCAGCCTGTAGAGTGTGGTGCCATGCAGAGCTGCCAGACTGCAACTAACCAACCAAGTACACACTCTGCCTGGACCTGAGCTGGCAGGAATTTAACCAGCTCTAGCCTAAAGCAGCTTGGATGTACTCGGGCACAGCAGTCCTCTTGCTAATGAGCTCTGCCTCTCTCAAAGGTGTCGTACAGAGCACAGTCCCTCCCAGCTGCAGCTACACGGCTCAGGCACCAGCTTTGGCTGTAGGGGAAGTGGTGTGTGATGGTTCACATCACACCACATGGATACACTCACTGGTTCCTCTCCTGCAGCAGGCCATTGCAAGCACAAAACGTGGCAGGTACTTTGTAACTTTTAAACACCTAAAGCACGTGAATGGTTCTATAGGTAGAACATAAGCTTAGGCTAATTTTTTGATAGCTAAAGTTAGGTGGTATGAATCCCATGGCTGGCATAGCAGGATTTGAAGGGGAGAAAGCACTGAAAGCCTCAGGTTGAAAATGGGGAGAGAGATGGAAAGGTAGAGTTGCTAAGAAGGGATGGACTATAAATTTTGCACTGGGTGAAAGCAGTGCTGCCCCGAAGCTGACATACTTAGGAGCGCAGATGGAGACCATGGGCTCTGTTTTGAGCTGGCGCTGCTCTGTAAGCGTGCTCAGCTTAACAGTCTTTCAGCTTCCCTTGACTTAATCAGATGATCAGCTCTCTGGAGCATGGGTTGGCCCTGGCTACTCTTTCCCAGAACCTGGCACAGTGAGATGCTGATCTCCTGTAGGGATGCAGGCCCTGCTGTAAGGAGGCTTATACTGTGTTCAGAAAGCCAGGTGATCATCCATCACATTGAAAAAGACCATCCCCGTCCTTGAGCTGGCAATGCTAACTCTGAAAACCTGCACACCTGCCCTGCACTAAGACACATAACAGATTTTGGTCTGCAGTTTTGTGTGCCATGTGGTTGTTGCCAACTAACAAGCAGTTGCATCCATATCTGACGGATTCTGGGCTGCCGACCCGACAGGTGTGAGATTACAAGGTGTAAGAAAACAATTTCAGATATTTTTAGAGGTTTTGAAAATGTGTGCCCTCCCCCATCTCCCATATTCAAGTCCACAGTGGTTGTACACATTACAAAAAAGGCACCTGTAGACTATGGGAGGTGTGCTGTTCTACTGGATGTTGCATGGAATGACTTAAGTGTAATGAATACAGATAAAATGTGTTCTTTCCTTTTTGAATTTAGAAAGTTAAGATGGCTTCTTCTGTCGTTCCCTGTAGCTGGGAAGAAAAGGGACCGCATCTGGCTTCAGGAACTCTAAGGGCAATGTCCCTCTCCTGGCCCAGTACTGGTCAACATGGTTTGGGTACCACACAGACCTTGGTGATGAGGGGAGGGAGAAAGGGTACGTCCTTGGTTTCAAGGAGTCCAGCCCCTGATTTGGGTGGAGTTGACATCGCTTAGCAGGTGCATCAGAGAGAAAAGTCAGGGTTTATGTAGAGGTTCACTTAGAGCAGTTTCTGCAAATAAGGACTTTTACAGTCCCCAGTAAAACCCTCTGTAACTGGGGAAAAGAGTGTTCTCATCTAAACCCAAAGAAAAAGCTAGTAAAATCTGAACTTTATGTACCATTTAGCACAGGTATTGTTTTACAGCATTAGATCATTGAAATCTGTATTAAGCGCTCTGCCTGTTCATATTATTACTGGAAACAAGCTGGCTTACTCCTAAGCACTAATGGCACATATATTGTATATTTGCGTGGGGTGTCAAATTATAACAGAGCAAAACTTTTCCTTCTGAACTGATTTGTTGCTTTTGAGTCAGCAATTTTATTTTCTTACGTATTTCTCCAGACTCAGTCTTTTCAGCAAAACGACCTATGTTAAGGCGCTGAATGATCTCTACTAGCAGAATTTCTTACGTTCTCTATTTTTTATGCATGGCTATTGTCACAATTCACTAATATCACTAATAAGTAAAATACATAGATAGATAAATATCACTAATCACATTTGGAAGAAGTGGGGATACAGTCTAAGGGTGGTGCCAAGATCCAAGCAAGGCTCAGTAAGTCTATTAATGCTTAAGTGTATGAGTTCTACCTAATGCAATGAAATTGGAATTGGATTGCCCAGAAAACCCCATAGAAATCTTTAGGTGGGAAGACAGGCAAGCTTCTGCAGAGAAGAATTGTTGGGTTCCTATGTAACTGCCAAGGAGGCTACGTCAGGAAACTGCCACATTCTGGTTAGTCTGAGGGAAGCTGGAGATGGAGTGAACCAGGTGATGAGTGCCCAGCCAGAGAAAATGGTGCCATGGCTGTTTCTCTACCCCAGGCCAAAGAAATTCTGCTGCTCCTCAAGATTTTGCTGTATGTCACCACCACTTCATACTGGTATTACCCTATGCTGTGCAGGTGCCTAAAGTCTCCAGGGAAGGTGCTTTTCTGCATTCTGCTGTCTGACTGCAGCAATGAGGTCTCTCACTAGAACCAAAGCAGATCCCCATGGTTAAGACAGTTCAATTTACTTCTCAGTCTCTGTGCTTAAATAAACAACACAGAATATTAAATCAGCATCAACTGCAAAGGTATGGTCTTGTTAAGACCAGACCCTTGCCTCTTGCCACCTCTATCACCCTGAGCTTGAGCTCAACATACTACTTCCTGAAGTGTTCCATTGCCTCTCCTTGTAAGTACAAGGTACTTCTAAGTCTTTCGCTCTAGTAAATGCTGTGTTTCTCAGATACTTTGTACAAAGTGTATTAAGAAATCAATATACATAATAAAATAGAGCCTAAAAGGCCTCCAGACTGCCATCTAACACTGTGACACCTGAATTGCTTCAGTGCACATGAATGGCAGCATGCAGAAGGAAACTCATTTTAGGCAGAAAGGACAGAAGCTGTCCCCTTTACTACTGGCCCCTCAGGAAAACCCTTTCATGTGTCTAAGAGCCAGGCCCCAGCATGCTTGAACCTAACTTTAAAGCTAACCCTTCAAGTTTTCCCACTGGTTTGATCTTGAGGGCAGTTAGTGCCTCAAGCAGGGCCAGCAGCTTTCCCTCTTGACCCTTGGGATTTTACCCCTCCATTGGCCAAGCAGAGATGGCCCAGGTAATGTGTAAATTGAATGTGGACAATCCTTAATAACATGCCAACATGTCAGAGCAAATTTGCGGATTTGCTCCATTACTGCCTAACAAACTTGCCAACAAATTGAATCATCTCTTCATAAGAGGAGGGGAGAAGAGATCCCAGAGTAAAGAAGACAGAAAAATTAACCTGCATGCATTTTGTTTTCTTTTCCAGATACCTCCATCATCTACCCTTCTTGATGTGAAACACAAATTTCACAAAGCATGTAAGTACTATGGCTAGCAGGCTGGAGGCATGGTTAGAGGCCTTTCAGCTTGGAGAAATTTTCAGATTTATTTTTCATGAAATCTCACATTAAAGCTGAGACTGGCTTGACAGCTTCTGTGCTAAATAAGAGCAGTGTTTGGACTAAGGTTCTACTGTAGCTATCGCAGATGTGAGAGGCTGGAAGGAGAGTAATGCATAATTTATCACTGCCAGCCCATGAGCGGCAATACTTTTCTATCCTCTTTTTAACATTACACAGTGTCAATTCAAGACCACAACTGCATTTGCCCTCACAGTGTTATATTAGATAAGCTTCGGTAACATTAGACTGCTTCAAGCTGGACATAAACAGACCATGTAGACCAAATAACTACTGTAGTGGGGAACTCAAGCGCAGAGTGGTTAAATGACTTATCAGAGATCGTGCAGGCAGTCTGACAGACTTCTCAACTGACTCAGCCATATTCAGTTCCTTAATGGTCAGGGCAACCTCCCTTTCTTCTCGTACTGCCTTTTTTTGTTTTCTATATCCATGAGGAGGGGAGAAAATAGTGGGGGAGAGGCTAATTTTTGCACGTACAGACTGCAGATATGGACCTGGTACATGAGAAGAGATGAGAGCAATCATACTCCGAAAACACTCTTTTCTTCCTGCCAGAGAAAAAAGCAGTTTCGCTGGATGCTTCTTTTCTGCCTCCTCCTAACTACACACCTCCAGCCCTTACTAGAGGAAGGTGGTTTTAAAGGTGGAATAAAGAGAAATGAAAGTAGCCGAGAGCCGAAGTTTGATGGCATTTACCATTATCCACTGAATTGCTGGTCAGGATCTTGGGGAGTGGGCCCAAATGTACCTGAAACCTACAGGATGTATATGTGTGTATAGTGTGCCTTGAGTTCGGAAATGCTAAAATACTGCTGTATCTGTGTTTGTAGAGATCCTAACTGTGCCACCATTGCTCCTAGACTGAGAAATGTTTCTCTTACTCCTGCCTGTGGGAAGTAAAGTGCTACTTGTGATGAGGACTGGTAACCCTGAGTGTCACCCGCATTTGAGACATGCAGGTCTATTCAAGGCCTATTAACTTGAACTGGACTTCTTAGAACTGCAAAGGTATTTAGTTGAGTAGAAAAAGATGCAAGAAGAATTGAGAGTTGGAAGTGAGGGCCAGAGAAACTCAAAATTTGTAATGAGGTATTTGATTCCAAGAGGCAGGATGGGTTACTGTTGGAGTAAGCATCTGAGATGATGGGCTTTCATTATTTTCACAAAAATAGCATATTCAACTAAAAACTAGATGCCTTTTGCAAAAACAGCTTTAGTCAGACACTAATCCTGAGTTCAAAGTAGGGTAAGTAGAAGAAATGTTATGTTGCACCTCTGTCCTTAGAATTTTATAGAACACTAAAGCTGAAGGCTTCAGTGGTTGCGCAAAGGTTCAGTTGATGAATCATAGAATCTTCATGGTTGGAAAGGACCTTTGAGATCATCGAGTCCAACCATACACACACAAAAAAACCCCCCTACAATCTCTGTCACTAGAGCATGCCCTGAAGCGCCAAATCTACACGTTTCTTAAATACCTCTAGGGATGGTGACTCAACCACCTCCCTGGGCAGGCTGTTCCAGTGCCTGACCACTCTTTCAGTAAAGTAATTCTTCCTAATATCTAATCTAAACCTCCCCTGCTGCAACTTCAGACCATTTCCTCTGGTCCTGTCATTACTCACCTGGGAGAAGAGGCCAACACCAACCTCTCTACAACCTCCTTTCAGGTAGTTGTAGAGGGCAATGAGGTCTCCCCTCAGCCGCCTCTTCTCCAAACTAAACATGCCCAGTTCCCTCAGCCTCTCCTCATATGGCTTGGTCTCCAGACTCCTCACCAGCTTTGTAGCTCTCCTCTGGACACGCTCCAGCACTTCAATGTCTCTCTTGTACAGAGGGGCCCAGAACTGAACACAGTACTCGAGGTGAGGCCTCACCAGTGCCGAGTACAGAGGCACGATCACTTCCCTACTTGTGCTGGCCACACTATTCCTGATACAAGCCAGAATGCTGTTGGCCTCTTGGCCACCTGGGCACACTGCTGGCTCATATTAAGCTGGCTGTCCACCAGCACCCCCAGGTCCTTTTCTTGACTGCTCCAAAACTACTTGTTTTCACTCCCTGTAAGGCCTTGTAAAATGCAAAATGGGAAAGGTTCAAAAACCCCACAGCTGAATATGAAAAGACTGAGTGCACAAGTTTTACTATTTCAATAAGAGTATGTCTTCCCATCAGTTTGTGAAAGACAGTGCATTTCTGCCCACACTCCCTTAAATCAATTGAAACTAGATTTATATTGATGCAGCTTAAATCAGCTGAAGATCACTGGCACAGAGGTTTATGCCAATTTAAATGTAATGAGGTTTTTAATGGATTTGGGCTAAAATAGTACAAGTCTGTGTATAAGCCATTTTAATGGCATCTGTTTTCATATTTAGAGGTATCCTACTCCTCAAATACTCCCAGTGATGTAGGTGGAGATGAGTATAAAGGAAGACAGTAAGGAATACAAGAAAGCATGGAAGGGCTGGCACGTGCCTTCAATGCTTTTTCAGTTTTCAGTTTTTCAGTTCAGTTCCCACCATTCCCAGGAGTACACTGTGTCAGTGTCCTGTGTCCTTTCTTCCCATTCCAGCTCATTGCTTTGATCTCTCTTTTCTAGTTCAGCCTGGATGTTGTCTCATGAGGTTCCCCCCTCCTCATCCTTTCCCACTTGCAAAGAACAAACCTTCCCTTTTTTTCTCTTCATATAGTTTGGAGGCTGGCAGCTTATAGGCTACAGTTCTTTTAGGCAAGAGCTGAAAAGGGGCTGAGGCTGATCTGTGGATGCCTTTGGTTAGTGTGCTATTTTGTACTAACTCATGCATTCATTTCTGTCACTTCTGTGTGCCAGACTCACGTGTTCCCCTATAATCTCTTGCTAAAACACACTCCTACGCACACCCCCTTACAGTCTCCCTGTCTTCATACATTCTCCTTTCATCACCCATGCAATTAAGCTTTCTCCTCAGCTGGTATCTTGTCAGCCCTTCAGTGAGAGGAACCCCTGTGCAGCAATTTCACAAGCATCATCTCTGTCACTGATCAGTTTTCACTGCCTGATTCAAGAAAGGAAGAAAAAGACCGAATTATGAATTGCAGCACAGGAGGCTGTTAATAATTAAAATCAGAGATGCAAGTGACACATAACATCTTACTGCTCAGTAGTTTCTAAGTCAGTCAAATATTAGTTTGTATATGTGTTCATACAAAAGGCAGAATATGGACTTAGAGGTCCAGGAACAAATACTCCTCAGCTCTCACTTGAGCAAAACTGTCTCCTAATGAAACAGACGTGGCAAAGCCTAACCCTGTGCTTTCCGTGGCAGAGTTGAGGGGGCCAATCCCGGTTTTATCACAGGAGATTCAGGGATATACGAGCTCTTAGAAGGCAAACTGCCATTTCCACGGGAATTCAAAAGCTTTCTCCAGACTGGAGACCGCTGTTTTGTATCAGCCCCTGGTCGCTGTAGCCACTGCCCCTGGCAGGGACTGGCAGCACCAACCAGGGTCGGCACAGAACAGCAGTCTCCCTGTTGCAGCCTTCCAGCCGTCAGCTCTACAGGGGCTTTTTGTAACAGATGTTAGATCCAGGCTGTCACGCTTAATAGGAAACATCACACCTGCCCATCATGAATCTGTCTAATCCTTTTTAAACCTACTTACAGTTTTGACCTCAGCAAAATCCTCTGGGAAGGAGTTCCACAATATAAGTGTGGTGAGGACGAAAATACATCTTCTATAGTGGCATCGTACAAATGTCTACACTTCTACAGCTTGATGTTTTCTGCCTGAAATTGAGTGGCAGCTGAGTGCCTGGGTGTTACTGGCCATCACACTGTACTAAGTATAGTCAAAGAAGCCTCAATCAAATAGGTGGTGTGCACTAGGTGACTTTACTACTATTTTCCTTATTCCTTTGGCTAGGCGGCAGAGGTGAAACGAAGCCAAAAACTAAGTGTATAAGAAGGAAGCCTTTTGTCCCATTTTCTCGGTTGCTTATAATGAGTTAGGTACCTGGCGTTTTCTGTATCTATAAAGATTATGTTTTCAATGGTGAAAGAAATACCTTGTAGGCTAAACTTTGCAAGCTCTTGTCCTTGGCCATAACTCTTCACCTTTAATTTATTTTTATCTTTGCAAAACGTATTGGACTGATGGGGGAGGAAATCTTACAGATAGAAAATGAAAAACTGTAATAATAATGCTAATTCAAGTATCACATAACTAAAATAAAATACCTCTAGGACAGGTAATATAGTGGAATTGGTGATCATTAAATATTTTCAAGGTTACTGCACAAGAGTTGCTGAAAAAGCTCTCGAAAGAAGAGGAAGAACAGAAAGGAGAGAGGGAAATAAGATCTCAGCAATACTATAACAAACTCATGGATGCAACCTCCTGCAGAAGGAGGTAGCACAACTAGAGCTACTCTTTGAAGTCAGAAGAGCGAGCCAGAAATTGCCCTCTAGGTAGAAGGAGCAGGCAGGGAAGGAAGGGCAGATGGGAGGAAGCCTGATGATGGGTGGAAGGAAAAAGGGAAGTTGAAGAGAGAACTGAAAACATCACGTGCAGAATATCCCAATCTGCAGTGGGGAATGACGTGCTCAAGGAATAAGGAACATTACAAGCTGCCAGCTGTCCCAATAAAATATTAACTCCTAATTCTTCAGCTCCAAAATTGCAGCCCCCCCCATCTAAGCTAACGGAGCTAGGGTATTTAAAATAAGCAATGTTAACGAGAGTAAATCATTAAGAAAGAAATTGTCAGTAGATGGCACTCAAGAATAAATAGCATCATTTCTGGACACGATGAAACTTTAGAATTCTGCTATACAACCTCCCAACTGCTTCTTGCAGGTATTTCTATAGTGATCCTAAGTGGTATGTTCCCCGGAAAACCACTGAAATAATTTCTGTTGCTTTCCTCTAGAGAGAGGACAAGGAGAAAGACAGTGCAACTCCTTCTTCGTGGTGGGGACCAATCTCTCTTTTAGCCTCCTCCTACAGCCTCCTACACAGGCTGTAGAGCAATGTGTTAGCATGCATTCATCTGCCAGGTTTTACCTACTGCTCTCATCCTGCGTGTTCCCCAGAAGCCATAGGAGAACAGGCAGCCCCATAGATGTCATCACCCTCCAGACCACCTGGTCAGAACATACCCCGTCTGACTCCCCGCACAAAAGCAAGATCAGAGGCTCCTGTGCAGGCCCTTCCAGCACACCATTTCATTGAGTTGATCAGACATTCCCACTGACTTTCAAGTGCCTTGAATAAGATCTTTATTGCCTAATGCAAGGAGATACCTTACCATCTCAGAGGACAAACATAAGCAGAAGTACCGTATCACACAATTCTTTTCCAGCTGCACGGGAGGCCTCTGCATATTCTCCCTCCTTCGCTTCTCAAAATTAGCTGTGACTGCCTCCAGTTCACTTCTCCCCACAGCTGCCTGTCAGTAGTGCTCAGCTCAGCCAGTACTGAGCAGCTGGAAGGAGAGCAGCATTTTAAAACCAACAGGTTATTGTTCACCCAAAACCCTGAAGCAGATCTTCAAAACACCAAACAGTGGAAGCCAAGCTGGCCTGGTGAAGAGCAAGAAGGAGAATCTCTTATTGCTTAGAAATCACAAGGCAAGCCTCGCAAGAGGAGCTTAAGGCACATGAGGTACTAAACCCAATCCTTTAGCAGAGGAGGTCGGCTTTCTTTTCTCCTTTCCCAAAAGTTTGCTAAGGGTTTTCACACTCTGAATCTGCAGCATTCCTGTTTTTAATGACATCTGAGAGCTAGTAGCATGATTCCAAGAGCAAGGGCAAGCTCCACATTTTGCCAGGCCTGTGCTAAAATGCAGGAGCTGGATGCAGAGCTGTTGCTGGAAAGGATGACTGTTCGTACTGCATCAGGTAATTCCCTTCTAGAGGCTGGCTGCGATGTTAAACTGCAAGGCTCAGAGAGGTGAGAAAGGACGCTGTGAGGATTAGTCATTAAGAGCAGTACCAGGGAGAACGGTGACTGCTAAGCCAGTGCCTTGCCTACTGGCTCTGTATAATCAGGACTGTCTGATAACACAGTCTTGCTGAGAACCTGCGGTTCCTCTGATTTCTCCACACTGTCTATTACAGCTGGATTCTCAGGTTGAAGAAAGTTAATGAAATCTGTCAATTTTGATGCCTGCAGAGGCTCATGTGCCCGATGAATACACCTGCTGGGGACTCAGAGAAGCTGAATTATGCTATTTATGGCTCTCCCAAGCTGACTTCATAGTCTTGGCCTGTCAATCAACCAGGAGCCCTTCATGTGTCTCACAAACTGAAGAGACCCAACTAAGTTATATCTAGGGCACAGAGCCTTCCAGAGGGATCTTTCTTCTGCCCTATAATAGGAGATCAGGCTTTGAAAAAGCCAAAATTTTGGAAAGAAGGCGACAATCTGATCCTCCCATGAATTGTCTTGAGCTGGATGCACTGCTCAGACAGAAAGGCAGCTGCAAAGTCTGTGGCTTTTAACAAATCTCAAACTCTTTCCTCCCTGTTTTTATCCTAAGTAGTTCACGCTAGCCCAGAGTCACAGCTCGAATCCATATATGAATGATTTTTCAAAGGGACAGGCAATATCCTGCTGTGCAGGCTGTCTGACTGCAGAGCTCATAGGCCCAGCGTTACGTCCCCAGTGCAGACTTGCAGAGCACGTTGGGCTGGCAGTTACATCCAACTATTGTTTTCAATAAATTTTCCCCTCTCTGCATTCATAACAACTCAATTGGAAATTAACAATGAAGGCGAATCACTAGGGACGGGCAGTTATTGCAAATGGGCGCTAAGAAGTACAGTGATTTCATCTGAGTAAATTGCTCATTCATCTGTGTGGACTTTGGAAATGAAAATGACTAGATTAGGAGAAAACATGATGATATTTATTTCATATTATATTTATAATTTATTTTTCTTTTGTCTTAGTCACACAGTAGATAGCAATACAAGTTTACGATGAATTTCAATATCCCTCAAATGACATAATCCTAAACTCTTTTTACTTCTCTATGCCTGTCAACACAACTCAGTTTACTAGAAACTCCTTGAAATTCTTTTTACACCACAGTGAGGTTTGTATATACTTGAACTCTTTACTTTTTGTTTTGCAAGGCTAAGCACAAAGTAAGCAACAGCTCCTGCCACAAAACTCAAACCAGTCGCTACCATCTTCCTCCCCAGCTCACAATCAAAGATCTAATCCCTGAGTAAATTGCTTCCTGCCTCTGCAGTGCGTGCATGTCAGAACAGAGACTTAAATTCTTGCCTTGGCATGCTGCTTCAGTGACCAGGCCAGCCTGTCCAGTAGGCTTCACTTCTGATCTGTGCAGGAACAAGTATCAGGAGGACAGCCTCCTCTCAGCTTATTTGTGGCATATCTGTGCAAATCTCTCTATACAAAATACAAGTCTCTGTCTGATCGTACAGATCTGCGTAGCTTGAATTTATGCCTTAGCTGTCAAAATAATTGAAGCACACCTGTGAAAGCTGGAAATACTTTAACTTCTTTTGTTAATAACCAGTCAGGAAATGAGAATGCCATCATTGACCTAACACAGTTAGAAGAAAGAAGGTGGCAAACTGAATTAGCCTCATGATTTTCATCTTCAAAATGAATAAAAATTTACATTATACTTAGACACCAAAGTCTCTCTTTTTTTTTCCTCCCACATTCTGTGTTGGAACTACAGAAATCCAATTCTGGCCTATTTTCAAGAGACAGCCAATGCATGGAGTGCTCCAGCTGCAGTCACAGTGGTGTAGCCATTGGGTAGCTCTCCAGAAGGTGCCATGCACTTCACAGACACTATTTTGCATCCTGAGCTGTGGTTGTAACTCTCCCATTCGACCCCTGACTCATGTGCCTCTTGCTGACACTGCTAAAGCCCAGAACTTGCATTTGGACATTTCTAGTTGGGATGCTGACTTCTGACTTCTTGCGCCTAAATGTCAGACTTAATAATGAGAGCAAACAGCAGACTATGCACCTGCAGTTCACTTTTGATGAGCATTTGAGTCTCATTATAAGCTGTGGAGGAAGAACTATTAAATCTGAAAAGCATCTGATCAGATATCCCTGGAGTTTTGCTTTCTGAAATGTACATGTGGTTACAAAGAATATTTTCATTATGTACTGAATTAGGAAACTACGGTTGAGGTTTGGCTCACCCAGCTGGTTTAGAAGCAGTGCACTTAGTAACATAGGACCTTAAGCAAGACTTTTAGGGTCAGATTTTCAAAGCATTTTGGTCTTCTACAGATAACAATAAAAGCCAGAGGGCCAACTGGGGTTTTTGAAGTCTCATGATTCACACTGAAATTAATGTGACGTTTAAAATTTAGGTCTTTAAGACTTGATTCAAAACCAGTGGCAGTAATGCTATTGACTGGGGTGAGTTGTGTGCTAGACACTTTCTCCCTGTCGAGCTTCATTTTCTCATCTATAAAATAAGAATAATTAACCTGCCTTTCATCCACCTTGGGATCTTTTGTCTGCTTTGGCTGTGATCCTGTAAGAAACATTTGGGACAAAGAATGACTTAAATATATGCCTAATGACCTATTGAACCAGAGGGAGTAAAGTGTCTAAAACACAAAAGCCAGGCTATCCATTAATGCTCATAGAAATAAGATGACCTTCAGAAAAGCCAGCAATATTTAAACCAGCAACAGAAAAAGTGAAGATCAACTCAAAAACTTTAATGGAAATTCACATTATTTCTCCTTCTTTTTGGCAGGTGCTGCATCTGATGTTATTGCATTTCATCAGCAGGATTACAGATATCATTTCAGATGAGTAATATAATAAAAGAAAAGGCAGCGAATCTATTGAGATGTAGCTTGGAGCAGAACTGGCCCTCTTTGCTCCCTGGGAGATTGTTCCCAGCTGAGATTTACAGGGCTCTAACAATGCATCACAAATGACATCCTATGTAAACAATCAGAGAACAAATGTGAGATGCTATTTAAATGACTCATTAAGAAAAGGAAATTTCATAGCTAGATTCTTTGCTTTTCTTGCCTTTGCAGTAGATTTAATTGACAGATCTAGATGACAAACAACGAAATTTGTTTATCAGAATTGCCTATTAGTTACAACGTGTCTGATGTTAGTGCTTGTGGCTCAACTGAGAAAAGGACAGAGCAGGGCCCTATAGAAATAATCCAGGCCCTAGAGAATGTCTAGTCTCAGGTAAAATGAAGAATGAAAGCTTACTAACTGTTAATAGAAGATGCCAAGGTAGTTTTGGTTTTTAAACAGCTCCTACATCAATTTAAACTCGGGTATTACATTTTTGTCTGAAGAACAGACAGACTTCCAGGAGTAACCTGGTGAGCACCACCAGATTCATATGGAGTTATTGTTCATTCAAGGAATTCAGGATAGTAAAAGCCAAAGCGTGTCTTCATGATTGTGAAAAGAATCTCATGTCCATTAATAAGACAGATGCTTGTTGATTATGGTAGGATCAAGATCACTTCAGGCTTTTAAACATGCTCTGCATCTACATCAGGTTTTTCGTAGAAGTCCCTGGGCTTTTGGCCAGCAGATTTGGGCAGATGGCTTTACAGAAAGATCCAACAGTTTCTATTATGGGGAGCTGTACGGAATGGATCTGCATGAAAAGTCACAGGGAATTCTTCTGAAACAGAGCCAACGGGCACTAGATAACAGAAAAGGAAGCAAATCTCCCATCAGAGGAACCTCCCTCCTTCTTCGAAAACTCCGGGAGAGCATGAGAAAAAAAAATGACAAGGCCCGCGGTGTCATCTCTGCTAGAGAGCTTAGAGAAGAGGTAGCAGCTTCAGCTGCTAAGTTCAAACTTTCCCCCAGGTCTTCTCTGCCTCATGGCTTCCCCGGCTGTGCTTTTGCAGCCCCTGGCTTCCACAGGGCAAGAGGAGGTGGGACATAACAAGTAGCTGCAATTCTGGGTGTAGGGTCAGCTGAGCAGGACAAGAGCAAGGGAGGCTGTTCAGACCTGAATGTGAAGGGTGTCATCCTGTGACAGTGACTTGTTTTGCATTTGTTTACATGCACTCTCTCTTTCGCTCTCTCTCTCATGTTTGTAGTCTGTTTATTTATTTATTTTCCTGTTTGGGTATGGGGTGGGGGGGAAAACCCCAAGAACAACCAAAATAAGAAATCTTTCAAAGTCCTGCATGCAAACAAAGCAAAACAAGGAATTCATTCACTGCTTGCTATCGGCAGGCAGGTGTTCATCCATTTCCAAGAAAGCAGGGCTCCATCATGCATAAGGGTTACTTGAGAAGACAAACGCCAGAACACCGAACATCCCCCCGCTTCCTCCTTCTTCCCCCAGCTTTATATGCTGAGCATGGTGTCATATGGCATGGAATATCCCTTTGGTCAGTTGGGGTCAGCTGTCCCGGTTGTGTCCCCTCCCCACTTCTTGTGCACTCCCAGCCTACCCACTGGCAAGGTGGCATGAGGAGCAGAAAAGGCCTTGACTGCTTCGCAACAACCAAAACCATCAGTGTGCTTCCCAAATCCAAAACATAGCACTATACAGCTCACAGTAAGAAAGTCAACTCCATCCCAGCCAAAACCATGACAGGTTGTTAGGTGCCTTTGCGCATCTACCTGTGTATTCCAGTCTTGCATTCAGTTATTTCCAGTCCCCCAGTCATGCTCTACCAACTGACATTAGATTGAAACTAATTCCTATCCCCACCAATTAGCCTCAAAGTTTTCAATGAAAGACCCAAACACCTCATCTCATATCTGGAGAAACAGAGGCACAGGCCTCTCTAGATCCCTCAAAAGACTCTAGAAAGAGAAGTTTTCTGAGGCTATGTGGTGTCTCACCTACTACCTTCCCTTCCAAATTATTTTCATCTCTTTTTTCAGTGTTTGGAACAGGCAAACGCATACACAAATAGATGGGGCCTCTGAAAGTGTGGAAAACTTAGCATCTAGCTAAGAGCAGATGGGGACTTCTCTGGAATATGCTTATCTTTAGGAGAGCAATCTAGTTTTTCCTGGAGTATATAATAACCCCGATATCCATTAGGTAAGAGCAGTGGTTGCTGTATTCCCATGTAGAAAGATGACAACACGTTGTTTAGTTTGACCACTGCCAAGGGCTGTCTTAATTTACGCTGAAATGACTGCATGGCAGCACTTTTGTTGAAGGAATATTTCTGATCCTTAAAAAGCCCCAACACTATTCTTGAGGTTTTGAAGGTCTGTCATAAACTTTCCATATCGAACCGAGTAGCTGTGTGAGTCCAAATGCACTGGATTCACTACTGGCAAGATGCCTTGATACAAGGCGAGCTTTGAACGTGGCAAACTATAGCCACATTTCCTGTCTGATTCGAACAAGATTTACCACATGAAGGTACAAGCATTTGAGCCCACAGGAAAGGTGGGTGCTTTTGTATATACTTTGCTCCATTTTGGTTTTAGATAAACTTCTAAATTATTTAGCATACACTTTGGAAAGTCTTAACTTTACCTCTTCTGTTGTTGCTGTTGTGATGACATATATGGGATGTGGGTTTAAGGCTGCAGCCTAGGCACTAGCCTGTTTGCAATGCACACTTACATTTTGACTTGTTTTTTGGGTAATATAGCTCATACTTTTGATTTCCCATAAGATGAGTATAGGAGGTCTCATGTTTTCCAATGAAGATTTCCAACTCAGAAAGCTAAGTCATGCCTAGCATCACTTAATGAGACTGGATTTTCTTCTTAAAGCAGGCAAGCTTAACTTCATAGCCTGCCAACCAGAAGTTATCAAAACTTCAGACAAAGGAAAGAAAGTTTATAGTCTAAATTATCCCATAAATGGGGTTAGAAAGAAAATGTGGAGGTAGGAAAACTAAAAAGAGAACTGTACATGGAAAATCAGAGCGTGAAAAAGAACCAGTAAGCCTGTCCCTCAAAACAAGATGGAGTTTTTTTTCCGGGTTTGAATATACAGCCTCAATTTGTCCATGAACAACTCTGAATTCTGAAAACAAAAGACATGTTTCTACAGCATTAAAAATATTTTTGAAAAATTTCAGTAATTCTGCCTGCAAATAAGAAAGCCAACTCCAAAAATTGTTACCAAATGGCACAGAAATAGAACAAACAGAAGGTTATGTCAGTGGTTTGTTTGTTTTAAACAACATATGTTGCTCTAGTTTGAATAAATACTAATAGGAAGGGATTTATTTTTTTTAATATTCTGCCATTAGAGTGCAAGTTCAGAGTTCACAAACAGTTTAGATGAGTTATGGCTGTAACATTTACAGAGGAAAATCAGTAGAGGTGTTCAAAGACCATTAAGCGTTTGCCGTATAGATTGGGATGAAACGTTATCCCTCAAGTATGAGAATGAACATACTCACCAAGCAGTATCACCATGATCAAGTCCCTCATGGACCACATCTGTATAACTGGAGAAGCAGCTTGCTGATCAGTTTTAAGCATCTTGCACTTCTTTAGAATCATAGAATCACCTAGGTGGGCAGGCACCTTTCAGATCATCTAGTCCAACCATGAACCTAACTCTGACAAAAACCATCACTAAACCGTATCTCTAAGCTCTATGTCTACCTGTCTTTGATGTGCAGACAGCCTGCCTGGGCTCTCTTCCTGCTGGGAGAGCTTGGGATGACAGGTCCTGTGCTCTCCATGTGGGCTAGAGTATCGCTCACAGCATGCATGGGAGGTGACCTAGAATCAACCATGTTTGCTGTTTGTCCTCACAATGACTATATTCGCTGGAAAGGTACTGTAGGCTCATTTCACAGCAGCGGAACCACAGTATGCAGGGGGAAAATTATTTGTCCTCTGTCGTAGAGCTGAGATGGGAAGACCAGTTTCCCAAGCTTCATGGCAGTTCTTCTGAGGCACTGAAGCCTCTGCCCAACCTAATTAAGGTGGTGGGAAAGGGGAATTAAACCAGCCAAAATAAACTTCTCCCAGGAAGGACATGGGAACATGACTGAGTCTGTGGCTCACATGCTAGTGTCTGATCTGCTGCCAAAGCAGGGCAGATCTGTGCTGCCTTTTCCTCATCGTTCATGAATAAACTACAATTTAGTCCTGTTATTAGTGAGGATTAATCTTCAGTGTGGTGCATTTACCAATGAGTTTATGAGAAGTTAATTTGCACTAAGGAAGAAATCATGTCAGGTCAAATGTGTTCAGTTAATTGTTGATGGCATTGGTGTGGCCATTAGGTACAAAAAACGCCTTGCTATTAGGGGTTAGCGAGGGAACGCATCCTCATTAGATTAGAGCTGGAGAGAGCACTATCCCCTGGACAGTCAAATATTGAAAGAAAATTATAATTCATTAGCATACTTTATTAGCTAATTGACTTAGGAATGCTTTTAAAGAAACATAGCTAGAGCCTGGGGTAGGACTCTCCTCTGCCCAGTACATCTGAGGTGGAGGCACAAATGAGCTTTTGAGCCATCTTTGCTGTATCAGCTGTGATTGTTGGACCACTGGGCACTTTCTGATGCCGGAACGTAAATCAGCAGGGCCCCAAGCCTGCTGTAGCATGCACTGGCGCCGTACCACATTCAGACAGCGTGCAAGCAGCACGGGGTAAAACAGTGACCTCGCCAGTTCTCTGCTCTCTGCCCCTCGTGCAGCTCTGCGGAGAGCTGCTACCTAAATGTACTTAGCAGCTGTGCTGATTGCGGCAATATCCAAACCAGAGCTTTCTGAAGTGAGGAGGCAGTGACCTGTGTTATCAGTGTCCTGAAACAGAGAGTATCTGTAACACTGCAAGGCACAGCACTGTTTGTTCTCTCAGAAACTGGCAGAGGCTGAACACGAACAAAGGTTTTAAAAGAAACAGCATTTTAAAACAGGCCTTTATATCTTATTGCTCGTGTTTTCTGAGACCACAAGGACAGTCAGATACCTGTGTTTAAATGCTCTGCTTTACTGCCTATGAAACCCTTGGCTGGGTTGGCTACTGCCACACCAGTAAAGGTATTTGAGCAGTTAGGGATTCAGATAGACGGCGATTGATTTCATAAACCACCAAACATTAAGCTGCATTTTTAAAAATCCCAGGTTAGAATATGGACAGGCAGACAGAGAAGGAAGGATATCTTTAGTCCCTGAAAAACATACTTAGTTTGGCAAATATATGTTCCTTACTGTGCACTTTCTCATGTTTGGGTCACCCTTTGTATGAAGGCTTCACTGATAAGAGTTTATATTTAGAAAGAGAATCCCGTTCGATTTCTCACATCCCTCTGATACCTCAACAATTATCTTTGTTACCCTTTTCAAACTTGTAGAGACAGGAGAATCAAAGACAAAGATAACTGCCAGAATACAGATCCTCAGTCGGCATAAATTACTCATCTCTCTCTTAATTGGGGTTGGCATTTCAGAGCCAGAACACAACTGTCTGCAAATACAAAGCAAACTCAGTGCTGTTTCAGTGCGCGGATCACAGGGCGCACTCCTCCCTGAGGGTCCCTGGTCAAAACACGCCCGAAACCGATTACACTGAATCCAGCGTCACTGACCAACCTGCCCACCACCCCCCGGCAGCGACAGTGCGTGCCCCTGTGCAGTGGTCGTGTGTCACACAGGCAGCGAAGGCAGCACGAAGCCCATGCCAGGGGAGCCAGCCCTGCAGGGACGCTGCTCCGGGACGGGCAGAGCGCGTGTGTCACACTGCTCAGCTGGGCACTGCCGCCCCACAGTGCCCTGCTGTCCCCACTGTGCCCCACTGTGCCCTGCTGTCCCTGCTGTGCCCTGCTGTCCCCACTGTGCCCCGCTGCAGCACAGGGCATTCAGCACCCCTCACCTCCTGGCACTGGTTAAGGGCAGTCGCTTATGGCGACCTTGCTCAAGCTCCAGGCTTGCCAGAGTATCTATTTCCTTGTTTTGCTGCATTCTCTTCTGTGGTTGTTACTGATGAAGTGAAAGCTGAGCCTCATCCCCTTTCCCTTCCCTTGCCCACGCACATTAATTTAAATGCAAATCCACACAGAAAGATCAAAATTAATTATACTTTCTGCAGCAGGCTACACGGAAAATTGAAATGCACAGGGCTGGATTTTCTTTTTCATTTTCTCTTTTTTCTTTCGGAAGTGGAAAGGAGAAACAATGTAGCAAAAATATTAAAACACGCCTCTAGATGTTGCATACTTGCTTGCTTTTAGTTTCTGATGTTTTTTCTTGTCTAAGTTTCCACAGCTGCTTTCAGCATCAAGCTGTTTCAGAAGGAAAATTGAAAGCTTAATCTGCTAGTGACATAAATTGACCTCTAAATGACAAATAATATTCTGTTTACCACTAATAACAATCGATCTTCCTTAAGAAAAACTATGCTGACTCTTAAGGAATTTGTCCATTATTGCCTGATCAGAATATAGATACAGTGTGAGTTTTTTTTTTTTTTCTCAGGGAAAAAAAAAAAGGTGGAGGGGAGAGGAGTGTTCTGTTCCTCTAACGAGTCCAGGCATTTATATAAGTTTTTTTCAATGAAAATGCAATCAGGTGAATATGTGACCCAAGGTGCAGCACAGAGTCCCTTGGGCTGGAATGCCACATCTGGGCACAGTCAGAGCAGATTAACGGCTCGCAGGAACCAGCGTATGAACAGGGCTACTCTGATTGCCAGATCCTGGGGAAGAAAAGCAAAATTCTGACGCTGGGGGAAGGGGAATGGCTGCAGGCATTGTATGCAATATAATACTCTTTGCTATAGAGACGTTAGGTATGTTCTGAAAAACCTTCTGGATCAGGCTCTGCGGGGCCTCAGTGAAGGTGCCAGGGTGACAGTTACATGACTTTTTGTAGAAAAAATGGGTGCTCACAGATTTTAAGCATTTAGGGCCAATGGAAACAATCAAATGAGCAGCTAAAAATGAAGCATGTAGCCAGACACTTCATCACGCTGGGGCGTACTTGATTATTAGTCTGTGGGAAGTGCGTGTTGTTCTGCCCCTTGGCCAGACCCTGTCCTTAGCACTGTTGGTCTTAGCCAGTGTCTGAAGACATTGATTCAGCCAGTCCGCTGCTTGCCCTCCATGTATTACGTTATACATTCATGTATCACAAAAAACAGAAGAAAGAAATGGATGCTTATGATCCAATAGCTCCTCTTTCAAATTCCACATGTCATTAAGAAAGTGGTTACTTGTGTCCCCACAGCAACTAGAGGCCAAGGTGCCTTTGGGCCTTGGAAGCCTTTGGAAAGCTTACAAATGAAACAAATCAGAAAAAATACTCAGAGAAAAAAGCTGACAAAGAAAAGGGATTTATCCCTGGGTATGGAGCCATTAAAAACAACATCCTTTTCAGTACCCTGCTGAGATTTTACTGATCAGAACACACTGGATCTGCTCTTTCCACTGACTTCCCATACAAACATGGATCTAGTTCAAGACCTTGCTCCTGCTCTTTAAATATTCTGATACACCACATCGAAGATCCTTCTACAAGGAAAACACAGCCTGGCTGAATGACCCCATATCCAGCAGGTGCCTTCCCAAGGCCAGCCCTGTGCCCTAAAGACTTAGCGAGAGGTAGAAGCAGTGTACAGTCGGTAGCCTGGCCCCTGCAAGCTCAGCTGTGCTCAGGAGCCCAGTACGGTGCCAGGCCAGTACAGCTGGGCAGTACCTGGAAGGGGCCTGGCTAGAGCTGGTCTCTCTGCACTAGCCCTGAAAAAAAAAGACTCAAGATGATTGCGCTGGCATTTAGCAGGTCAAAGCAGCAAAACATCTTTTGCTCTGTGGCCAAAGAGGGCCTTTCGAGTGGGGCCACGTGAAGAGACACTGGGGCCTTGCTTGCCCCAGGGTTGATGCTGAGAGCTGTAATTCCTCAAGTGGGCTGGTCATTCAGATTGCAGTACTCAGCGGCTGTCATTTATTACAGCGAAGGCAAACATACTAAGTAATAGCTTCAGATACTTTCTCTCTTGGTCTTCTGGCCCCACTTAGTTTTACTGTGGTTTCTTAGGTGTGCTTTGCTTACAGCCATCATGCTCAGGAATCACTCAAGTGCAATGTCAGCACAATAAATCCCACAGCCTTTTCTTCCAAATAAAAGCAGAAAGCAACAGCTTCAAGTCATTTCAGCATCCCACTTCCCTGCTGTCAGCTCAGTGAAGCAAGGGCAGCAAACTTCAGTCCAGTGAAGGCTGCAACTGTCAGCACGGTGATATCTCCATCTATTCCTGTTTTCTCAGAAGCGTTCCTGAGAACACTGGAACACACCTGCTGCAACCAAGAGAAACAGCACTTATGACCATTGCTGTTTAAGGTCGCTGTCATGGTTTAACCCTGGTCAGCAACTGAGCGCCACGCAGCCAGTCGCTCACTTCCCCCAGTTGCGATGGGGAGAGAATCAGAAAAGTAAAAGTGAGAAAACTCGTGGGCTGAGATAAAGACAATTTAGTAGGCAGAGCAAAAGCCGCACACACAAGGAAAGCAAACCAAGGAATTCATTCATCACTTCCCATTGGCAGGCAGGTGTCCAGCCATCTCCAGCAAAGCAGAGCTCCATCACACATAATGGTTACTTGGGAAGACAAAAAGTCATCACTCGAACATCGCCCCCCTTCCTTCTTCCCCCAGCTTTTTATTGCTGAGCATAATGTCATATGGTACGGAATATCCCTTTGGTCAGCTGGGGTCAGCTTCTTGTGCACCCCCAGCTGGCGGGGTGGTGTGAGGAGCAGAAAAGGCCTTGACTCTCTATAAGCACTGCTCAGCAGTAACAAAAACACCCCTGTATTATCAACACTATTTTCAGCATAAATCCAAAACACAGTTATATACAAGCTAAAAAATTAACTCTATCCCAGTCAAAACTGTATTGGTTCACCATTTACTTGTCAAGGAAAGACCTCGGCAAGTTTTCTGATAATCTGTGTGTTGGTATGTCTGTCTGTCTCAATATATTATGCACAAAAGCACCATCCCCACACATACTAATACATGAACCTTTCCTAGCAATCTCTTATTGCTACGTAGTTATCAAAACTACCATGTGGTTAAGGTGGTGGAATGCATTTCAGCTGTGCTCAGTTCACATGAGCAAGTGCTGTTACATTGCTCAGCTAACGTGTAACAATCTGTGATCATGTAAGGATCAGTGCCACAGTGGTCCCCAGAATTTCTTGTATTTCTGCAAATTTAAGCATGCTGCTGCTGGTTGGTTGAAGTAATTTTGTTCATATCATCCTATTCATATCACAGCAGGTATTGCTGGTAATTATTAAGGCTATTTATTATTAGAGATGCATGGGTGGTGACATACAATGAGAAGCAAACAATTTAACTGATAATAAAATTAGCTGATCATGGAAAGTCAGTCTGCTAATTATCTCCAAACTCTGTCTGTCAGCTCTGGTTTGCATTTCTTAGACTCCTTGCTTCCCAGCGGAATAGCTTTAGCAGGGCTGCGTTCTGAGGAACACACTGAATTTCCCAGCGAGAGAGGTCTTCATCATGTTACGCCTTTGCTCTCAAACACGTTCACGTGACTTCAAAAATATTTTGTGACAAATAGGCATTTGATTGTGTAATTTACTACAGAACAGGCAGCAAACTAAAGAATTTACATGGAAGGTTTTTTATGAAAATTAGTAAAAATTAGACTGACTCCTTAAATTTCATAACTATTGGAAAGAACCTAGTACTTAGATTTCTTATTTGGTATATTTTCAAAACCTCTTCTGATATTTAAGTAGTGGAGCACACGCTAAGGTAAATTTAAATCATGTGGATAGAGAGTACCTTTGGACACTTTTGGAACTGCATATGGGCTTTTAAAACTGTCCTCAGTTCCTGTGATTTTCAGCTGATTCATTTACTGAAATTCTAGTATAGATGCAGTGGAAAAAACAAACTGCATTTTGGTTTTCTGTGCATCTTTGCATAGTGATATTGGCAGCTGGGCATGGTACTGAGGCAAGCCATGATTCATTTTAGCAAGCGTTTGGATGGTTATTTAATAGCACTACATCTGCTTTTTATATCCCATATTAATAAGTGTTTTCATAGTTGGATGTGGTCAAATTAAAGGTGGCTGTCAGTTTTTATATATCCAGTCAGTTTGCTTATGTTTTAATTTTTTGTTTTAAGTACTGGCAGGTACAAAAAATAACCCATCAAAAATTAAATGTTTTTCCTCGTGTCCATTTTTGAAAACAGATTATTAAAGGTAAGCATTGAGTCACTTTCCAAGAAAATACCATCCTGTGTTGAAAAATTATGATGCTTTAAAGGTAATAGCATTAAAATATTTTAACTATTCCTAAATAAATGTATGGATTTTTTCCACAAAGTTGGAACGGATTTCTGACAGAGAAGATCGAATAAGGTAAAAGGCTTAAGACTTATAATGAATTGATTATACTTCCAGACTAAAGGAAGCCTGTACACATAGAAGGAACATTGAATCATAACAGGATGAATCACAGAATTGTAAACCAGTTTGAGTTGGAAGGGACATTCGAAGATCATCTAGTCCAGCGCCTCTGCCATGGGCAGGGACATCTTTCACTAGACCAGGTTGCTCAGTGAAGAAGAATGATGCTGAAGACATTTACAATCAATGAGTTTGTGAATAACTTTTCAGCTGAGGAATGGGCAAATCTGTCAGGTGCCTATGTACATGCAGCTGGGAGGGGTGACTGTATTAAAGTCTGAGACAAACATCCTTCAATGGAAGGATAGGTCGGGGGGGTAGAAATAACCAAATAGGAGAAGGAAAACCAGGAAGACATTTCAATAGCTGTTCAGATATGCTGCAAAAAGATGAACCAAAAGCGTTCCACACAACTGTAAGAAACGTGGAGGAATCACAATATTGGATGAATACCAGAGCATATAATACTGGCTAAATAGGCCCGCAGTTTGAACCATGATGGCCATTCTTATTTTCTGGTCAGCCTATATATGCTTTTTCCAGACAATAGTGGTCTGGGATATAAGTGGGCTGAAATGTTGTTTTTACAACTTTGTTCCAAGCGTGAAATGCACAGCCAAAACCATAACCCTGCATAAGGGAGCTGAACAGCTCTGCTGATCACAAGGAATACACAGGGACTGTGACCTACTGAGTACCATGTGGCTGAGCTCTGATGCACCATCACAATGTCAGAAAGTAAATAATAATACATTCCTGATCTTAGATGCAACAGGAATTCTAAGATAAACACAGTCACCCATGCCCTTGGATTGCCATTAATCTCTGCAGGAAGCACCAACGGAAAGTATTAATAAGAATAAACGGGGAAGTAAACTCTACTAAAAAAAAAAAAAAACAACCCTGGAAAAGAGAAACCCTCCAGCTTTAGGCTGAAGCAAGGGGAGCTTTGCCAGGTGTGGGAGTACAGAGAGGGCTTTGAGTCCTGCACAGAGCTGCAGCTGCGTCTTTGTCTTTAGTGAGTGCTTGTTTACTCTGTCTGGTAGCGTGCACTCTCCACATGCACTTCTGAACTCCTGCTGATGGCAGGTGAAGCTTATCTGCCAGATAGTACTGGCTCTAGGTATCCAAGAGAGCCATCAACCCCCTATTCAGACAGGCAGTAGCAAGAACTAATACAGGTGATAATTAGTCACTGAATTTGGCTTCTTTTCACTGTTAAAAGAAAGAAGAGCTTTTCTCCTGTAGGCATGAGATGAATGTGTGTTTGCCAGAGCCAGGATGGACTGGAATTGGCTTCCTGCTTGCCAAATAGAAATCTGGAGCTGTCCTAGTGAGAGCTCTGGAGGATCCCTGCAGAAAACAGTCACAGGAAGAAAGCAGGTAAATGGTGACAAGTGGGGCCAAGGTCCCCTTGGCCGACTGCTACCACATGGGGAACAAGCAAATATCTGAAGCCTAGGAGTGTGTGGGGTTTCCTCTCTCTGAGTCTCCTCAGGCTGGGAGAGCAGACCAGCCAGGCCTCTGAGACCTCCAGAGGAGTAAAGTGGGGTCACACGTCGCTCCAGAAAGCAACACTGTTTTTTGCAGGTCCTCAGGGAGTAAAGACTTGGGAGCAGCCTTGCTAAAGTCTGCTGCCAGTAAAGGCTGAAAGTGGGAAACTTTCATGTTCAGACTAAAACCAGCATACTTACAAATAGAGATGATTTCAGACTTTGTCCCCTACTCCATTTGCATAGCATTTCCACTTAACATTAGCTAGTGGCCCCCCACCAATACTAAGAGCTGGGAAGGAACATCCCAACAGCTAATTCCAGGTCCCTCCAGCAGAATACACACAGCACCCCAAGGATGGTCTGGAAACTAGAGAGACACAGTGGTGTGATAACAAGGTCACTGCAGACAAGCAGCAGCAAAGGCACGCTTCCATCTGTCTAAATCTTTGAGTATGTTTGAACATAATGGTGTACTGAGGCTAAAGGACTGGAAATGTAGGATGACGTGCTTAAACGCACAACCTCTGTTTGCCCTTGTGAGGATTATGAGCCATACCTAAAAGTGCACTGCCACAGGATGAGGTAAATTGGCTTTTATTGAAACATACTGTAATATGAAGGAGGGGGGCTTGGGGGAAGATTCCAATTTAAAACAAGTACATTGCATTTCAGGCTCCCAAATAACTATTGATATCTGCTGTCCTGGAGCAAATCACATCTTTCTTGACAAGTCAGACAGCTGCTCTTTCTCTGTCTTCCTTTTGTTATCTTTAATAGCCATGGATTGTTGTGGTACCTTGAAAAAAATGTTTGCGACTTACTTGATGGATGTTTCACCTCCTGCTATTAGCCCTGGTTCATGGGTTCATCTAATGCCTGTTCCTGCCTACAAAACTCAGACCAAGTGCATTTGAAGTGAGAGTGTGCTGGGTGCCACTGCACAGTGGGTGCAGCACACACTGTGTACAGCTCCCCTTCCTCTCCAGCTGGCAGCCAGTGGGGTGAACAAGCTCTCTTGATCATCCTGAAATACAATTAAGGTAGAAGCAGTCCATGGACCTCATCTGGTCCAGGCTCCTGCTCAGAGCAGGGTCAACTTTCAAGTGCTATGAGATTGCTCGGGGTCTTCCCCAGCCGAGGCCTGACTATCGCCAGGGAAGTACAGCTTCTCGGGGCAAATGTTGCTATGTTGGATCACAATCATTGTGGGGAATTTTTTTCCATTTCTTTAAGGTACGGGAATACTGGTATGTTAAATTCAGGAATACTAACAATTCTAAGATAAGACTAAGGAAAACCATGGCTATATTTGACCAATTTCACACAGACTTTGAATTAAAAAGACAAAGCAAATCTCTTTCAGGCTATCAGCTGTCCTAAAGTGTGTCACAGGAAAAAAAGACAAATGCGGTAGAAAAGGCTGGGGGTGGTGATAGTGCAGCTATTCCCTTGCTTTCCTCTGTCAGATTTTGTTGCCCCCAAATCTCAGTCAACCATGGGCTGTGTAAGGTCTCTCCAGGCTGCTCCAGGTGAGCCCTAAAATATGCCAGGTCAGCCCTAAAAACCTTCAACAGCAAACCGAAGTGTGTGTGTGGATAAGCTGAGTTACGTGTCTTTGTGGTGCAAGGGAGGAGTGCTTATGTTGACCATTCAGCCAGCACAGCTGCAGGGGCACAGCCTGCACGCAGGCACTACAAAGAGCTGGACGAGTTAACAATTCAAACAGCCGTGATCCTTTGGGCAGTCTGTCTGTGGCACTTACCCACTTGCCCTGACACTGAGAGAAACAAATGCAGCTGGAGACCTGTACCTGTTTGAACAAACTGTCCAAAATCATCAAAGGGCAACTAATAACAACTGCCAACTGCTATCGTGCATTTAGGAGCAACCTTTAAACTAGAGCATTTAAAAATCTGCTTCAAGGGAACATCCTTAAGTTGATGGGTATCATGGAAGTCATACGTAACCCAGCATTAGCTACCCAGGTGCTTCTGCTTTTTGTGTCTCTATTTGCCTGATTAATCCGTGATTAAGAACTAATGCTAGCTGCACATCCCTAGTAAGGTTTTATATTCCTGAATGGGAAAAACTAACACCTTTGGACCAGACTTTAGAACAAGCATCATTTTGGAGGGAGGGGCAAGACTGATACATTTAGTATGGAGTTTTGGCAAATATAGTAATAAACAGGGTCCTCTTTATACTTTGCAGTGGTGCGCACACATCCCCATTTTTCATGCGCCAGTGGAGCATTCAGCGTTGAGATTGACCCTTCCAACACTCAAGTGGGGAGAAGGGATTTAATTTCTGCTCTAATGTGTGCATTGTGTGCTCCTCCTAGCTCTCTTGTATTCTCCTTGTATAGCTGAGACCAAAACAGAAGATTTTTTTTGTTTTAATCTCACATTTTTAGCTATCAGCTAAAAAGAACACTAACAGAAAGGAAAATTTAGATCCTCCACCATGAAATTAACAGCTATGCTTTTTGATTTGAATAGGTCCCCAGTGGTACCCTTCCCGTGTTGGCCTGCAGCTAGAACGCAGTAAGTATTCCTATGGTTGAAGACAGCCGTCTAATGTATTACTAATTCTCTGGCAAGTTCTCCTAACAGTATTTCTCTCTATATATTTGTTATTGGGTGAACTGTTAGCACTTTTTCATTAATTGATTATCAATGATTAACTTATTAGCGTTCTCATTAATAAAGGAATCTAATGGTTTTCGTAACCCCTGACTAAAAACATTTCAGAATACAATATATGATCAAATAATGAAGATAAAGCAGGTATAAAACCATTCACTTACTTCCCTCACTAGCACTGCATTATCCATTTTAATACTTGCCCACAGCCTCATCAGAAGATGCAATTTTTGTGCCAGTACACCAGTTCTTGGCGGACATGGCAGTGGGAGATGAATCTGACACAGGCTGTGTGGCATTTGGTCTGTGGACATGTAGCATTGCAGAGCCCTGGGAAATGAGGGCTCAGCACCTGGTGGAATTTAGCACCCTCATTCACTTAAACAGCCAACAAACATATATTGAAAGGGAGACACAATACAGAAATTGGAAAAGAGAAATGTTGCAGCCATGGCAACACCCCATGCCAGTGGCTGTTGGGGTTTCATAATATCCAACTCACTGCCTCTATAAAAAAAAAAAAGAACCAGATATTGCCATTTTATGTCTCTACCTGTACAGTCTAGGTCCATCAGGACTGGAAGCAGGTGCCTCAGAATACTGTGAAAAGTAATATAATGCTCAGATATACTTGGTCTGCCCTGGTCAGACAGCTTACAAAGAAATCTTGGACTGTGGGCCTTTGCCCAAGAAGTTGCATTCATCATGGTGGTGTCACCTATTGTAAAATAACCCGAGAATGCAAACACTTCAGCAAAGATATCAGTGAGGGAGACACAGCATAACATTGACTTTCCCATTAGTCTTGCAAGACAGAACACAAAGTGCTCTATGAAATTCTGTGTGATTGCATGGCATGTCTCTAATGGTCTAGATTAACAGAGATAGCATCGTAACAATTGCTATGCGCTGCTGCCCAGTGTCATGTCAGCCTAATGCTTTTGTTAAAATGAGAGGAGAATAACTCTCATAGAAATGCTCTAAGTTGCTAACCCGGAGAAATAGTACCAAGTCACCAAAATAAATCAGAATACGGGTTAGGCCTACCCCTTGACCATTAGCAGGGCAGCCTACTAATGCTGAGCCTCTGAGAGGATGCCTGTTGTCCATGCCATCTCCTCTCTCCTTTCTGTCATTACAGATGGGCCCTATTTGAAGGATTCCATTAACATTCAAAGCCTTGCCGCTTCCTCCATCATCACACTGTATTTTACAGACCTGGGTCAGCAGGTCGGTTGGACCACAGTAAGTATGTCCTTGTAACAATCAACATGATACATCTTAATGTACAATGCGTTTTAGCATCAAATCACTCCAACTTCCTCAGCCTGTCCTTCCCTTTGTCAAATGGTGTAATTATCAGCAGTCAAAACAGAATTAAATGGATAGTGAGCCAAGTTATCAATGTGCTAACTCTGACATCCAATTAAAGATTAGAAGGTGGACATAACAATATTGCCTGAAGGAAAAAAAATCAATTTTTAAAAACAGTTTTAGCTTATCTAGGGTTTATATGCCTGTGCAGGACCTGTAGCCATATACATCCATTTGCTGCAAGGCTCCTCTGCTTTGAAGGTGGAAGCATATTAGAAGGAAAAAATGGATTTCTGGTAATCCTGTTATTAATGCAGGAAAATTACTAGACAGGGATGTCTTACTCTTTGTGCACCTGAGGAACAGTTCTGAGAGAGTGGTGAGGCCAAGGATTCCAGGCCAGGATTCCCAGCCAGGCCCAGGAGTCACAAAACTTTTGAATCTCTTTGTAAAACAAAAGCATTCGCCGTGAGCAACAATACCTGTATTATGCTGTGGGTAGAAGCACAGTCTGTTTTCTCTTCTGGTGTCAGTTTGATTTCAGTTACTTTCCGGTAAGCAGCTGTTGGAAGGTCAGGGTGGTAGGAGAGAGGCAACACGTTCCACCCAAATGGGGCTGTGGGGAACTCTAACCTTACTGGCTCATCTGTGCAAGGAGGAAGTGAAAGGTCCAATTCTTTCACAGCCCGAAGACAGAAGACAGCAGAAAGGTTTGAAAGGACAGTGAAGGAATGGGAGATGAAGAGACCTTTACAACGTCCTTCAGCAGCCATATGTGGCGGAGCTGAAAGTAGCCTCACTACTAGACTGACATAGCTTTTGCTATAGTTTGCATGTACTGTGTTAGCTGGAGTAATACACAGGCCACATCTGTATGTTGGGTAACAAGATTCCCGATTTCTGCAGTGAGAAACTTGAGTAAGGTAGAACCACAGATTCTGAAAGCCATAAAAGCCATGATGAGACTATTCATAGCAATGGAAAACAAACAACCAATTGCTTGCAATTCCTTTAATGAAGCAACTGAGTTTTTGCTAACTGGCATTATGGCTGCTGGCCAAATTATTAGATTCTCACCTCAGGCAGCCCACAGATCCCACCCTGCTCATGTGGGGTGACCACAAGGCCTACTGACAAGCCACTGTCCTTCCTTGGCTGTGCCTATATTACGATGGAACTTTTGAGTGTCAGGTCTTTAAGCAGCTTGCAGACCATGGTACCAGTTCTTCTCTCCAGTAGGTCACTATGGGCTAGGAAGCATTACTACAAGACGCTTAGAACAAACATGCTATTTCACAACTCCTTGTCCATTAAACAGTACACTCAGGGTCAATGTTACTGCCAGAACTGCCCTTGACTTTGAGAAGAGTCAGCTTCTGGATCACCACTGAAGGTCACATATCCATCCCACCTGCTCAAGCTCACGTGCATTTCTCTCTCTCCAGGGAAGCAGATAGCCCCTAGCAGCACAAATTCTGTGACGTTTTAGCCCATATGAAGAAGAACATGACCTATATCTCTCCTCCCCAGTTCTAACAACAGGACCCAAATCCCCAGGTGGTGACAAGCAGTTTACTTCAGTGGAGTTAGGGTAGTTCATGCTGTGTGACCTACCTGTTTCAGTAGAGGTCTGCGAGTTTACCAAGGCTTTACCCCACTGATTCCCATACCGATTAATGACCTACTAGAACATACTGATTAACGCTAGTTGGGGTCCTATTTCCCCTGCAACCCATCCCACCACCTCTCAACTGTGGAATTTCCTTGCAAAGCAAAATTGTGAGTCGTGCAGTCTCCTGTTTGCTACAACTAAGTAATCTACAAGAACCTTATTTATTCTCTCCTTTCCTGGTGGTTTATGTAGCCTAAGACAGTAACATAACTAAAGCTTAATATCCCATTATAAATAGTGCAGTTATGACTAGGCGTTGATACTGCAGGCAGTAGCATTTTTTTATGATTTAATCTGTGTGTGCAGAAAGTTGACTCCATGAGTTTCTGAATATTCATCTTATCCCATTCTGTTCCATATTCTAAATTGTCTCCATTCTTAGCGGGAGAAATCTTATTCCTAGCCACACCATTTAAACAGTCAAGAGATTTTTCTATTATAGCTAGTCTATAGCACTAGAAAAAAGTTCATAGAAGAGTGTATTCTGACAATAGCAATTAAGAATGTATTTGTACACAGGATGTATAGTTTTACTGCCATTTTTACTGTGCTTAGAGCTCCCATTTCCCCATCTCCCTTGATGCTTTATCAGATTTATGCACACAGTGAGGGATGCTTCTGATTGAAAGGGTTGACATTTAAATAAACAAGACACAGAATAAAAATATTCTTATCTTGTCAGCAAAATGATAGTTGAGGTACAAAGGGCCACATGAAGGTCTGGACTCCAAAATAGACACGGAAGCACATGGAGGTATATTGGTGCTTCAGAGGTTGATGCATTGGGCATGGATCTGTCTAGGGTAAAAATAAGCACACAAGTGGGTCTTCTGGGGCTTTGTCACCTCACTGGAGATCACACTTGAGATGCCTGCCTGAGGATCAAGAACACTAAGACCCCCAATGCTGGGGATTTACACCAAGACAAGGAGCTTGTGCTTTTTAAAAGGGGAAAGTGGTATCCACCTCCACAACGTGGGAGCAGTAGCCTCTCCAGGCATGTTGTAAAATAAGAGATGATGCTGTTGTCATTCCCAAACAAATAGTTTGGGTCCCTAAGTCTAGGAGCATATTGCTGAATCAAGAAACCTCAGCTTCCTTTTTGGAGCATGATTGGACTCTGATTTACAGTCCTTGTTACACTCCATCTTGGTGGCCCAAGAGTTTGTCGTTCTCCTGTTGTCTACTCATTCCCTCTGTAAGAGGCTGCCACTTTGCAGGAAGGATGTTTCCTTCTCATCCTCAGCCTTCTTAAAACACAGTTGCACAGGGACCAAAATATTTTTGGTGTTTTGTGCTGTGAAAGGCCAGACATCCCCTGGGCTCAGTTTACACCACAGCTCTGAGATTGGTTGATCAGATTTCAGAATCACAGAATCATAAAATTGTCTTGGTTGGAAGAGACCTTTAAGATGATGAAGTCCAACCATACCATTAACGTTGCACTGCCAAGTTACCACTAAACCATGTCCCTCAGGACTATATCTACATGTCTTTTACATACCTCCAGGGATGATGACTCCAACACTTCCCTGGGCAGCCTGTTCCAATGCTTAATAAACCTTTCAGTGAAGAAATGGTTCCTAATATCCATCCTAAACCTCCCCCGGCACAACTTCAGGGTGTTTCCTCTTGTCCTATCACCGGTTACTTGGGAGAAGAGACTGACCCCCACCTCTCTACAGACTCCTTTCAGGTAGTTGTAAAAAGCTATAAGGTCTCCCCTCAGCTTCCTTTTCTCCAGGCTAAACAAACTCAGTTCCCTCAGCCGCTCCTCATAAGGCTTGTTCTCCAGACCCCTCACCAGCTT